>JAGFBE010000060.1:0-169868 GCA_020226115.1 Colletotrichum viniferum
AGACTACTATTTATTATACTTAGAGAAGTAATTAATCTATTTTAAGTTCAAATTTTTTAGAAGTAGTATTAGTTTTTTTTAAGTTTTTTAGTATTTTTTAGTTTTTTCTAGTGTTTATTAGTTTTTATTATTATATATCCTCTCTTCTTTATAATAATATATATTAAGGACAAAAAAGTATATAAATATATAGTTAATATAAATTATAATATAAAAATAACTAAATATAAATAGATAAAACGTTGCTTTTCCTACTAAAAATAGGATAAAATTTAATATTTATTATAGATTTAGCTATTTTTTAGTTTCTCTATATCTCTATACTAACTATTAAATCTTTTATTTTTATAGAGATATTTACTATAATTTTATTCTTTTTTTACTAAGTATTAACTTTAACTTATAGTATTTTATTTTATTTTATAATTACTTAATTTATATTTTTATAGTATTAAAGTTATTAGTTTCTACTTTTTTTAGTATAAATAACTTATTAAGGTTTAGAATTTCTATTAAACTAAATATATTAAGATTAGGTTAATTTATAATAAGAAAGACCTTATTTAAAGTTTATTTAAGGTCTAATTAGACTTCTATTTTAGAGATATTATCTAAATAGCTATTTTTATTTATTATAAATTTCTTTAAGTAATTACTAACTATAGTCTACTTAATAGGAAATCTAATAAAAGTTTTAAGTAAATAGGATAAAGTTTAAAGAGATATCTACTAAATATAAAAAGAGCTTAATTAGTATATACTAAGCTTATTAAAAGAGCTTTTATTAATAGATAGCTTTATATTATAGATAAGAATAATATTTCTAACTTATAGCTCTTTATATTATATTTTATATTTATTTCTTTAGTTATAGTTTTTAACGACTTAGTAGCGCTACTTTATAATATATTTAAAAGCTATTTACTAGTTAGAATTAAGTTATTTAAAGGTTTATATATATAAAAGGAGTTTAGTTTTAGTATCTCTAACTTTTAACTAGTTTAATACTTATTAAGTAACGCTTTTAGTTTTAATTAGGGTAATTAAGTTATAACTATAAATAAAGTAAAAAAGAGAGTATTCTATAGAGAATCTAACTAATATTTAGTTAGTAAATAGAGCTATATAAAGGACTAAAGTTTAGTTCTTTCTACTAAAGTCTAACTAAGTTATAAAAGTATAAATAAGAGGTTAATATTCTTTTTTAATAAATCTATTAGTTTTTAAATTATATATTAAGATAATAAGGTGTTATCCTTTATAAACTTAATTAAGTTTTTTAATAAACTTTTTATTTTTTAGTTCTTTATTAACTATAAAAAGTTTATAGATTCTATAGTAGTAGATTATATCTTTTTAGATAAACTTAGCTATTATCTTTAAGTTAACGTTCTTAAGAAGTTAATAAGTTTCTATATAACTAGTAAGTATATTATAGGTTTTAGCTAGAAAGTAATTACTAATCTTTTAGATATTAATATAAATATACTAAAATAGGATTACTAGAGGTATAAAAAAGATATAAAGGTCTTTAAATTATCTTAGTTAAACTTATATATAAAGTAAATAGCTTTTTATTTTATTATTTATTATTTAATATATATTTTTCTAAATATATCGCTCTTAAAGTTTAGTATATATTATATTATAGCTTTTATACTTTCTCTCAATATATATATACTAAATTAACTTTTTTTATTTTTCTTTATTATTAACTACTTATTTTAGTATAAGGTTTAGCTTTATTCTTTTCTAAAAGAGAAAACTATTTTAGAGTATATATTTTACTATATATAATTTGAATTTCTTAAAATTAATCTAAGAAATAGTTCTTAGGTATAATAATAAAGCTAAATATTTAGTAATTTATTATAATTATTAAAACTAAGCTTATTTAAAGCTTAATAAATTATTTACTTTTAGTCTAAGATCCTCTTCTACTTTAAATATATAGATAGAGTTATTAATTATTTTATTTAAATCTTCTTTTTATTTAGCTTTTTGAATATTAGACTCCTCTACTAGTTTATATAAGAGACTATCTATAGCTTTATTCTTTATATTAAGTATATAGTAAATATTAAAATTGAATATTTTAATCTAAGTAATCTATTATATAAGAACTACTTTAAGTAAATCTAAAGTAGTACTACTAATTTAGTCTATAAGGATTTTTATATTAGTTTTAAAAGTGAATTATATACTATATAGGTAGTTTCTAAGCTTCTTAAGAGTAAGTAAAACTAATTAAAGCTTAAGCTTTTCTATATTATAGTTAAAAGCTAAATTAGTTTAGATTTTACTTTTATACTAAGTAATATATCTTTTACTCTAATAGTATTATTTAAGTATAGCACTTTACTTTTTAATACTTATATTAATAGATAGATAGATTTTATTAGCTTCTTTTTTATAATTAATAAGTTAAAGTAATAGAGAACTAATTAAGTAAAGTTTAAGGATTTCTATAGCTAGCTACTATTCTAGCTTCTACTTAAAAAGTACTTCTTTTTAAAGAAGTTTTACTAGTAGAGTAGAAATAGTTTTATAATCCTTAATCTATACTTAATAGAACTTAATAATATTAAGAAGACTTTTAACTACTATAATATTATTACACTTTTCCTACTTAAGGATTTTAATAACTTTATTCTAGTTAAGTTTATATCTCTTACTACTTACTATATAACTAAAGAGGTTAATAGTAAACTAGTAAATCTAAGATTTCTCAGGAGAAATTATAGCACTAGTAAGTTTAAAGTTCTAAAGTACTATATTTAGGTTTATAAAGTACTTAAAGATATATAAATATATCTCTAGAAGCTTAACTATATAGTTACTATTATATATTATTTTTAGCTTTTTAATAGAGATATTATTAAGGAAAGGTTAGTAAACGCTTAGAATAAAGTTATAGAGGATTTTTATTATAACCTTTATAAACTAAGTAACTAAATTTATTACTTCTTAAAGTAAAATATATATTCTAAATAGCTTTAAAGGTATAATAAATATAATTAGGTTTTAATTTAACTTATTAAGTAAGACTTAGTTATATCTAAAAAATAGGTCTAAAAAGCTTATAATTTTATAGTTAGCGAAGTCTTCTAAGAATTTATTAGTTTTTAAAAGAATAAAAGTATCTCTAATACTAATCTTATTAAGTTTTATATATAAGTTAATTAGCCTTATATTACTATCTTTTTAGTAATAAAGAACTAGAAGTTTCTATATAATCTATAGGATTCTTCTAAAACTCTTTATGTAACTTTTAATTTAAATATATTAATAACCTTCCCCTATAAAGCTTTAAGAATAGAAATCTCTTTCTTTTACTATATAATATATAGAATAGTTTTAATTTTTTATAGTAGAGCTATATAAGGGTTAATATACCTATATTCTGTGAAATCTTATACTAATACCTCTTTTTAATTCGTAAGAATATATTTAAGTATTTTAATCTCTCTTAGTAAAAGGTGTAGCTAGGCGACTTTAAGCTTTAAAAACCTTTCTAAAGTAAAGTAAGTCCTTTAATTAAACTATATAAATTATAGATATATATAGTTAGTAAAAAGGGAGTTAGAAAACTAATAATAGCCTTTTACTTCTTAAGTTAAGATCTTCTTTTAGTTTTTCTAACTATTAGAAATAGAACTATCTAAAAGTAGATTGTTAACTAAATAAACTTTTTTATTTTTATATTTCTATATTATATAGATATTAATAAAGCTTTAGTTAAGTTTAAGGTTTTTTCTAATTAACTTAAAGAATACTTAATTTTTTAGAACTTTAAGAAGGTTTTATTAACTTTTAGTATTCTTAAGAAGGTAAGCTTAAATAGTTTCTATAATTAGAGTAACTACTACTTTAGCGATAGTTCCTAAAAT
The DNA here is from genome assembly GCA_020226115.1 of Colletotrichum viniferum. Taxonomy (NCBI): domain Eukaryota; kingdom Fungi; phylum Ascomycota; class Sordariomycetes; order Glomerellales; family Glomerellaceae; genus Colletotrichum; species Colletotrichum viniferum. The sequence goes on from JAGFBE010000060.1 coordinate 3,891, forward strand.
ATTAAATATAGCTAAAGGTAAAATTAGAGTAAAGTATTAATTAGTCTTAGAAATAGCTTCTTTTTATTTAAAAAGGTTAGCTTCTTTTTTTTTTTAAATAAAAAAGTGCTCTTTTTTATAGTTTATTATAGTATTAATATAGTAAGTTTAAACTTTATTATATATATTATTAAGGTTTTAGTTAGTTTTAGGTTAGCTTTTAGTAGTTTTAGAGGTATTATAGATATCTTTTATATAGTTTTTCTATTTAGGGAAATAGTACTAAATCTAATATAAAGAATCTAATTATATAAGATTTACTAGAATATTAATCTTCTAGAATTTATTACTTCTATAGTTTTTTATTTTTATTATAGTAGTAATAAAGTATTTTAAATATTTAAAAATAAGTTTAGTAGAGATAGTAAAAAGAAGTCTAAAGAGTAAGTTATAGTTAATAGTTTTAAAGTCTACTACTATTATAGTTATTATAATCTTATAGTTATTAATCTAAATAAGTATATAGTATACCTTAATAAAGTGTAGCTTTAGGTTACCTTTAGCTATTATTTTTATTATTAAAATAGTAGTAGAAATTAGAATATTATAGTTTAAGATATATTAATAACTTATAAGATTAGATTTTATACTAGTATTAATTATACTTTATATAAGTAAGTAGTTATTAAAGTACTTACTACTAATAGAGATCTTTAAAATAAGTTATAGTATAATAATTATTAGAGCTATTTAGTTTATAGTTATTAGGATAATAGCTTTAACTAAAAAGACTTTTAGATAGTTTTAAGTTTAAATAGTTTTATTATATTTAGAAACTTAGTTAGTTTATTAAAGTGTTTTTTTTAAAGTTTTAGTAAAATCTATAAAGTCTATAGGAATAGATATATAGATAACCTTTTTTAGATTATTTATAAAAATATATATTCTTCTAATAAACTCTTCTCTATATTTTAGCTAAATCTTATAGACTTTTTTAATTAGTAAACTAATTAAACTATAAAGCTTATATAAGATAAGTTTATTAATAAGTTTTTTATTTTTAATAGATTTCTGATTTTTATTATTAAGAAATATAGCTAGCTAGAAGTTACTTTTTAGAAGAGATAGTTTTAAAATAGGTTTTAGAAGAGGAATCTTAATAACTTTACTAAATATTACTTCTTTTTTTATTCTAAATACTTTTTTTAGTTTTAGAGTATTAATAAATATAGAAGTTAGTTTAAAAAAGCCCTCTTCTTCTATTTTAATATTTAAGTTTTCTTTTTATTTTTTCTAGTTAAGAAGTAAATTCTTCTCTATAACTAACTTTTCTAATAAGTCTAAATAACTCTTAGAATGAGGTTATAAAAAAGAAAGTCTCTTTAAAATAGTTAGAGTATTTTTAATATTTTATATAGTAAAATAGACCTTCTTAGAAGAAAACTTTAAAACTTTCTTCTTAACTTTTCTAAGATTTAGTAGCTTTAGCTTTTTCTATAAAAATAGGTTAGCTTTATATATTTTTAACTAAATAATTATAAACCTAAATATTATAAAATTAAATAAATTACTTTTAGTTAAACTATTAAGTTATACTAAGTTATATAAATAAGAAAGCTAAACTAAATCTTTATATTTCTATTTACTAATAGCTAATACCTAAAAAGTAGAAGTCTAACTAGATACTTTATTATCTAATATAATATTTCTTTTTTCTATAAACCTATAGGAAAATTTAATTAAGTTAAAGTTATTATAATCTTATAAAACCTTAATAAGTATAGACTAAAGTTAGCTAATATTCTACTTAAAAATCTTAATAGCTTAAGTTTTTATAGCTTTATAGCTATCTTAATTCTTAAAGTAAATAATAATAGCTTTTTAGTTAAACTTACTATTTTATTATAATAAAGTAATAATTATCTAAAGAATAAAAAACTTATTATTTTAAAATCTATAGGAATAATATCTTTAGAAGTACTAAATTAAACTACTTCTTTTATTAGCTATTTTTTGAGAATAATAGCTTTATTTAAAGTTATAATCTATATAGTTTATATATTAGCACTAACTATATAAACTATAAAAGAAAAGTTTAAGATTTTCTTTATTAATTTTAACTAAATAGATTAAGACTAAATAGTAGTTTTCTATAGCTAAAGAAGAATAAGTAATCTTTTTAATAAAGACTTTCTAGTTATCTATTATTTTTACTAAGTTAGAAAGTTACTAGTTTAAAAACTAACTTTAGAGGTCTTTAACGCTTTAATTAAGCTTAGCTTTATTTCTCTTAGTTTATAGAGGGGGAGAAACTTCCTCTCTTAATACTTTTAGAAGTATAAGAAATAGAGAATAAGTAGAAGTAGTAATTTAAAAGGTTTACTTTTAAGTAGCTTTAAAGCTAAACTAATTTATTAAGTTAACTTTAAACTTATTAAAGTCCTCTTTTTTAAATAACTTATAAATACTAATCTCTATAAATAGAGCTATTCTATTTAAAGCTAACTAATTAAATCTTAATATAGCTATATAGATAATTTAGAAGCTAGTTATAATATTAAAGTTATATTCTATAGCTTTAGTTTAGATATTATTAATTTTTTATAGAAACTATATAGCTACTTTATAATTTAGATTATCTATTATTAGAGTTATAAAAATAATCTAATTAATCTAGTTATTTAGCAGTTTTTAGTAATCCTTATCTATAGCTCTATAACGCTAAATAAGATATATTTTCACTTATAATTAAGTTTTCTTACTAAGTTTTATTTAATTATTAGCTTAAAAAGGTATATCTATATAGAAAGTAATACTTAATATTTTTAAAGTATTAGTTATTTTTACTACTTTTACTATAGCTTTATAGCTTTTAAAAAAGTCTAAAATATTATTTCTAGTAAAAGATAATGCTCTAGCTATTTAAAGTTATAGTATTTTAAATCTTTAAAGTTTTAAACTATATACTCTAGAGACCTTTTAATAAGATTTAGTAAAATTTAAATAACTTTATATACTTTTTTTTCTTAAAAAACCCTCTCTAAGTATTATATTTATACTAGAAGTACTATTTTTAAAAGCTATTACTTTAAAGACTTTAGCTTTTATAATTACTTTAAAACTCTAATTTAATCTAAAATAAAAAGAGGTTTCTCTTATTAAAGTTAATAAAAAGAAAAACTTATAAAGAAACTTACTAAAGTATTACTAATAACTAAATTAGCCTTATTATCTATTATTTCTAGTCTAAGTTATTTATTTTAAATTAAAGTTAAAGTCTTTAGAGTTTTAAAGTTTAGTAATACTATTTTAAAGAAGATATAAATAAATTAATAGAAGAAGAAATAGAAAAAAGCTCTATTAAAGAAAGCTAAAGTAAAAAAATTATATAAAACTTAAGTAAAGCTAATAATTTATTAATAGAAGGAGTAATAGAAGGATTCTTATAATATAAGTTTAAAAGAATAATAAAAAGTGAGGGGAGAGATAAAAAAAAAAGAGATACTCTTACTATTATTTCTATTTTTATTTTTCTCTTTTATTTAGAAAGTATATATATATTTATTATCCTTCTTCTTTTTTATTATCTTTATAGTAAGGTTATTTTATACTTTAAGTTTCTTTTTTTTCTCTCTATAAGGGAAGTCTAGCTATATTTAGTAGTATTTTCTATAGCTTTATTCTATAACTCTCCTCTTTTATAAATTAAGCTTAAGATTTAATAAAGTTTATAATAAAACTATAGTATTAACTATAAACCTTAAAAGAAATACTTTACTCTAGCTACTTATTTACTACTTAATAATATAAAAAGAGAGAAATCTAAAGAAATATATATATTTTTCTTTCTATAGAATTAGTATAGAATTATTTTTAGAAAAGAGAAATGCTTTTAGTTAAGCTTAGAAAATATTCCCCTCTTTGTTTTTTAAAAAATTAATATAGTTATACTATTTTTCCTTTTTAGCCTTTTATACTTTTATATTTATAGTATTTTATAATTTAAAAAAGCTAGATTTTAATATTTCTATATATAAGTATAACTTAGATCCTAAGTTTCTAAGCTTTTTAGTATTTCCCTTTACTAGTTAATATATTATTAGAAACCTTCTAATAAGTTTAAATAAGAAGAAAGTTTTCTTAGAATAAATTAATTAATATTATTTTTTTAAAGTTTATAAGAGGGATAAAATAAATACTATTACCTTTATAACTTCAGTTTTTAATATAAGAGCAAAATAAGTTTACTTTATTTTAGTTACTCTTAAGTTATTATTATAGTAGTTTATAATAAAATAATATATAATAATTTTAAATAAGTAGATAGTAAGTTAATAAAAGGGATTAACTAAGTTTATATAGAACTTTACTTACTCTCTTCTATTTAACTAGTTATGTTTTTTCTTAAAGTTTTTTAAATTTCTATAGATTTAGTTAATCTTTAATTCTAAGTACTTAAGTTATCACTTTTTACTTTAAGAAAACAGAAGTTAAAAATATATTAGCTAAATCTTCTTCTAATATAGTAATACTTAAATTACCTCTTTTTCTAAGCTTTTTCTACTTTAGTTTAGTAGAGTAGTATAAAATAACTATAAAGAGAACTCTTTATAGTAATTTAGTTTATACCCCCCTATACTAGTTACTAATTATATAATAAAGTAAAAGAGAAAACTTATTAATTATATTAAATACTCTATTCTAAGTAGAAAACCTCTAAAAATACCCTAAATATTTATATATTAATTTTCTAAATAACTATAAAAAGTATAAAAGTAAGTATATAAATATAAGCCTAACTAATTTATACTTTATCTATATTTTCTACTTTTTTTATACTTTAAATTATATAATCTCTTAAGAGAAAATAAGCTATTAAGAAGAAGTTTAGTAATATTATCCCTATAGTATTCTACTCTATTATCGCTTTAAATAATTAAAGAGGTATAGTAGAGATTAAAAAAGGGGATAAAAGTAAAGCTAGCTAAAGCTAGAGAAGCTTAAAAATACCTATTTTTATTTAATTTTTAAAAAGTAAGAATTAATAGGTTTTTTCTATAAACTAAGCTAAAAAACTCTAAAAGCTCTTCTAAGAAAGTAGTTATTAAAGTTATTAAGGGAAAATAGGAAATTATATAAAAATAAGTATGTTTTTTACTTATTTACTTAGTCTTTTTTATTATAGGCTAATTAGGCTTCTATTTACTTATATAAGCCTTTTCCTCCTATAATAATGCCTAACGCCTATAAAAACGCCTATCTAACCTCTTGCTTTTAGGTTAGAATTACTAAAAATTCTAAAAACTCTACCTCCTTCTATTATATAATCTCTTAAGAGAAAATAAGCTACTAAAAAGAAGTTTAGTAATTTTATCTCTATAGTATTCTACTCTATTATTACTTTAAATAATTAAAAAAGTATAGTAAGAATTAAAAGAGGAGATAAAAAAAAAAACTAGCTAAAGCTAGAAAAGCCTAAAAATACCTATTTTTATTTAATTTTCAAAAGGTGAGAATTAATAGGTTTTTTCTATAAACTAAACTAAAAAGCCCTAAAAGCTTTTTTAAGAGAATAGTTACTAAAGTTATTAAGAGAAAATAGAAAGTTATATAAAAATAAATATATTTCTTATTTATTTATTTAGTCTTTTTTATTATAAACTAACTAAACCTCTATCTACTTATATAAGCTTTTTCCTTTTATAATAACGTCTAATACTTATAAAAACGCCTATTTAACCTCTTGCTTTTAGGTTAGAATTACTAAAAATTCTAAAAACTCTACCTCTTTCTATATATCTCTTAAGCTTTTTATATACTAAAGAGAGAAAAACCTAAATACTCTTACTTTATATACTTAATATTCTATTTAGCTTTTAACCTATATCTTCTACTATTCTAGCTAGTAGTTAGTTTCTCTATTAATTCTTTTTTAATATAAGTTTAATTATAGTTTTCTTTTTAGATCTCTTTAGTTTACTATATATTAGATACTATTTATCTTTTTAGTATAATTAGAACTAAAAAGGTATTCTAAAGTTATATAGCTTAAGTTATATTTTTAATTAGATTATCTTAAGCAATAAGAAATTACTTTAAAGTTAAGTTACTAAGCTTATTTACTATAAGTAGCTTAAACCTTCTAACTCTTCTCTTAATCTTTATATAGTAAAACTCTTTTTATTTATTCTCTATTTTAACTTATATATCTTTAACCTTATTTAATACTTTTCTAAAGTAGTTTTTCTTTTTTATATTAATAATAAAAGTTATAAAATTAAGGTTATTATTATAAACTATATCTTCTATTCTATTAGTCTCTCTTAGAAAAGCTAGATCTTTAGCTTTAACTCTAATTAACTCTTAAATAACTAATATCTAGTTAAGTATAGCTTTTCTAAGACCTATATTTACTTTATTTTCTTATTATTCTTCTTACTTTTTTCCTTTTAAAGCTTTTAACTAGTTTTTAAACTTAGTTTTAGGTTTTAGTTTTAAGTTTTTAAGTAAAATATAGAGACTAAACTCCTTAATAATAAGCTTAACTTAGTAGTTAAAAAAGTTCTTATAAAGATTTAAGTTAGCTTTTTAAGCTTTAGTAATAATTTTTAAATATAAAATCTTACTATTAAAGATACCTTATTAAATAATATATCTAATAAAGTTTATAGTATAGAAGCTATATTTTTATAGGTTTTCTTTTAATTTAATTTAGAGTTATAAAATAATAAAAGAAGTATAATTAATAAGTTTTTAAATCTCTACTAGTACTTTATAAATTTTATACTAATTATAAACTAACTTAACTATAGTTCTAAAAGAAGTCTCTAACTTATTTAAGTTACTACTATTAGTAATATTCTATATACTATCTAAATAGAAGTATAAGCTATTTTTTTAATTAATAATTAAGTTTATATACTTTCCTCTACTATTATATTACAAAAAGATAATAAAATTATATAAAATAAGCTTATTAGCTAAAACTCTATAATACTTTATTATAAGGTTATTATAAAAAGAGACCTAAATAATAAAAACCTTTATATATTATTCTTTAATAATATTTCTAATAGTTAGATTATAAGCTACTTTAATATAGCTTTTTAAGAGGAGATTACTTTAATATAGGAACTTTAATATATTATAGAGGTTAAAAAGAACTTTTATTTAGATATTTTACTCTTAGATTCTTTAAGTTAAGTTTTTACTATTATTATAAAAGAATCTACTCTACTAGTATCTAGTTAGAGTTATATTAGTGAAGTTATTATTAATATTTATTTATTTAAATATTAGGAAAGATCTATTTTAACTAAGCTTTAATACTCTATAAAGCTTTTAAAGTATAATAAGAGACTTAATAAGCTCTATAGTTTTAAAAAGGATTCTAAGAAGTTTTTTATTAAATTATATAAGCTAGATATATTTAGTTTTATTTAGTTTAATGTTTATTTTACTAAAGTATTTAAGATAGGAATTAAAAAGCTATAAAAGCTATTCTCTTTATAGAAATAGAGTAGATATATCTACTACTTATAGAGTTTAACCTTAAGAAACTAATTAGTTTTTATAAAAGTATATAATATAAATTATAAACTTTTACTTAATTCTATTAATCTAGTTAATATCCTATATAGTTTTATAGGCTTTTTAGGATTTAAAATTATAGTCTCTAGAAAATAGAAACTAAGAAGTAGAAAGAGTAATTTAGTAAGATATTATATAATATTCTATAGTAGTTTAAAAAAGCTATTAAGTTATAAATATATAGAATATACTAAATAAATCTTTATTACTATTTATTTAAGTTATAGTAATTAGATATTTTAAAAAGAAAGAAAGAGTTAAAAAGGTAAATTTATAGAAAGTAAAGAAGTATTAATTATAATATTAATAGTTTTTACTAAAAGTTAGTAAAAATAAGTAAAAAAAGAAAATATATAATTTTAAGATATAAAAGTAATAATTAGTTTTATTTAAAATATTATAGTTAAATATAAAAGTATCTATTAAAGAAAAGTTATTATTATATATATAGATATATAAAGATATTTAGTAGAAAGTTAATAGTTTAAAGTGCCTCTTTTTATAGACGTTATAAAGGTAAATTTAGTGCTAGTACTTAATATTTTTTCTAAAAATGTGATTTTTAAGCGAAAAAGAAGCTAATTAAACTATAAAGTAGTTATTTTTAAAGCTGAGATTTAAATAATTATAAGATATAGATAGTAATTAGATAAAGGTAAAATTTAGTAATAAAAGTAGTAAGTAAAAGAAAAAAAAGTAACTAGTATAATTTAGTAGTAAAAAAAGTAAGATATAGCTATAAACTGCTTAGTTAGACTTATAATCTTATGTTTTTAAGAGGAAATTAATACTTATAGCTATAAAAGAAGTGAGGTTTTTCTTTTTTTTTTTTTTTTTTTTTTTTATAATTTAATTACAAAATATATAAAGTTAAAGGCCTCTTTTCTATAGATAGTAACATTTTAATTAATATATCTATTTTGCTTTTATTATTAAAACCTAAATAAATATATTCTTTTTAGTTTAGTTAATTTTAGATTTATAGTAAAAAGCTTTTTAAATTATTCTTTTTTATTCTATTAATAAGTTACTATAATAAATAAATCTTTAAGCTTTTATAATTACTATTTTTAGTATTAATTAACTCTTTAATTAGATATAAAAAGGTATATTTCTTCTATTTAGCTATATCTCTCTTTTCTTCTTCTTAATATATTATTCTTTATAATCTCTAGTTTAACTAATACTTTATAATAATAACTAAATAGTTTTTAAGTAGTATAATTATAGATATTAAAATTAACTTAAATTACTCTTATACTACTACTTTAAACTAAATATATAAATCCTTTTTCTTCTCTTTTATATTAGTTTCTATAAATTATAAGAATAAAAAAAGAACTATTTATCTATTTAGACTTATTATACTACTATTAATTATAATAAGTTATCTTTCTATAGCTATTTAAACTATTACTAACCTTTATATAGACTTCTCTTTCTCTTTTTTAAACTTCTATTAAAGGTTCTCTTAGTTAAATTTAATATAAAATAAACTTTATTTATAAAATTACTATTAATAAAAAAGCTAAAAGAGTAGTTTTAAAGTTTTAATATTTACTTACTAAGTTCTTTATAATATATATAAAGCTAATTAATAAGAGAAAAATACTAAATAAGTTTCTATTTTTTATAAAAGAGGTTTATATTATAGAAAGTTATACTAGTTTTTAGGAATAACTATACTAGAAAATAAATAAATTAAAAGTAATTAAAGTTTTATTAATTTATATATATAGCGCTTAGAATCTTTTTCTATATAATAAATACTTTAAACGCTAAATAAAAATATCTTTTAAAGCTAAATAGAGTAGCTATTAAGTTATTATATTTATTCTCTTCTAGAAGTATATTTCTTATTAAACTAAATAAAAAAAAGCTTATTCTAACTATATATACTATAAAAAGAGATCTTTATATTTATATAAGCTTAACTATAACTAAAAGATTACTAACTAGATTAGATATATTAAAAAGAGTAATAAAAAAAAAGTATTTCTAATAGTACTCCTTATAAAAAGAGTAAAAATATTAATATAATACTTTATTCTAAGAATAAATATCCTAGAAATAAGATAATTATATTAGTATATAGACTATTAATTAACTAATTTACTAAGTTAGCTTTAGAATATAAATTTAAATTATAGTAGTATTCTATTATAGTTTCTTATAAAATCCTTAGTAAGAACTTTTATAAATAAGTTAGTTTTTTAATAGTAGAAATAAATTTAAAGAGAGAAAATAAGAAGAAGAAAAAAGAGACTACTATTTATTATACTTAGAGAAGTAATTAATCTATTTTAAGTTTAAATTTTTTTAAAGTAGTATTAGTTTTTTTTAAGTTTTTTAGTATTTTTTAGTTTTTCTAGTATTTATTAGTTTTTATTATTATATATCTCTCTTTTTTTTATAATAATATATATTAAGAGTAAAAAAAGTAATATAAATATATAGTTAATATAAATTATAATATAAAAGTAATTAAATATAAATAAATAAAATATTACTTTTCTTACTAAAAATAGATAAAATTTAATAATTATTATAGATTTAGCTATTTTTTAGTTCCTCTATATCTTTATATTAGTTATTAAATCTTTTATTCTTTATAAAGATACTTACTATAATTTCATTCTTTTTCTACTAAATATTAACTTTAGCTTATAGTATTTTATTTTATTTTTATAATTACTTAATTTATATTTTTATAATATTAAAGTTATTAGTCTTTACTTCTTCTAATATAGATAACTTATTAAAGTTTAAGATTTCTATTAAACTAAATATATTAAAATTAAGTTAATTTATAGTAAAAAAGACCTTATTAAAAGCTTATTTAAAGTTTAGTTAGACTTCTATTTTAGAGATATTATTTAGATAGCTATCTTTATTTACTATAAATTTCTTTAAGTAATTACTAACTATAGTCTATTTAATAGAAATTCTAGTAAGAGTTTTAAATAAATAGGATAAAGTTTAAAGAGATATTTACTAGATATAAAAGAGGCTTAACTAGTATATACTAAGCTTATTAGAAGAGCTTTTATTAATAAATAGCTTTATATTATAGATAAAAATAATACTTTTAACTTATAGCTTTTTATATTATATTCTATATTTATTTCTTTAGTTATAATTTTTAGTAACTTAGTAGTACTACTTTATAATATATTTAAAAGCTATTTACTAGTTAGAATTAAGTTATTTAAAGGTCTATATATATAAAAAGAGTTTAATTTTAATATCTCTAACTTTTAATTAGTTTAATACTTACTAAGTAATACTTTTAGTTTTAATTAGAGTAATTAAGTTATAACTATAAATAAAATAAAAAAGAGAATATTTTATAGAAGATCTAACTAATATTTAGTTAGTAAATAGAGCTATATAAAAGACTAAAGTTTAGTTCTTTCTACTAAAGTCTAACTAGATTATAAAGGTATAAATAAAGAGTTAATATTCTTTTTTAATAAATCTATTAACTTTTAAATTATATACTAAGATAATAAAGCGTTATTTTCTATAAACTTAATTAAGCTTTTTAATAAATCTCTTATTTTCTAATTCTCTATTAACTATAAGAAGTTTATAGATCTTATAGTAGTAAATTATATCTTTTTAAATAAACTTAGCTATTATCTTTAAGTTAATATTCTTAAGAAGTTAATAAGCCTCTATATAACTAGTAAGTATATTATAAGTTTTAGCTAGAGAGTAGTTACTAATCTTCTAAATATTAATATAAATATATTAAAATAGGATTACTAGAGGTATAGAAAAAGTATAAAGGTCTTTAAATTATTTTAATTAAACTTATATATAGAGTAAATAGCTCTTTATTTTATTACTTATTATTTAATATATATTTTTCTAAATATATTACTCTTAAAGTCTAGTATATATTATATTATAATCTCTATACTTTCTCTTAGTATATATATATTAGATTAACTTCTTTTACTCTTCTTTATTATTAATTACTTATTTTAGTATAAAGTTTAACTTTATTCTTTTTTAAAAGAGAAAACGATTTTAAAGTATATATTTTACTATATATAACTTAAATTTCTTAAAATTAATCTAAAAAACAGTTTTTAAGCGTAATAATAAAACTAAATACTTAGTAATTTATTATAATTATTAAGAATAAGCCTATTTAAAGCTTAGTAGATTATCTACTTTAGGTTTAGAATCCTCTTCTATTTTAAGTATATAGATAGAGTTATTAATTATTTTATCTAAATCTTCTTTTTATTTAGCTTTTTAAATATTAGATTTCCTTATTAGTTTATATAAGAGACTATCTATAGCCTTATTCTTTATACTAAATATATAGTAAATATTAAAATTAAATATTTTAATCTAAGTAATCTATTATATAAAAACTACTTTAAATAAATCTAAAGTAGTACTACTAATTTAGTCTATAAAGACTTTTATATTAGTTTTAAAAGTGAATTATACGCTATATAGGTAGTTTCTAAGCTTTTTAAGAATAAATAAAACTAATTAAAGCTTAAGCTTTTCTATATTATAGTTAAAGGCTATACTAGTTTAGATTCTACTTTTATACTAAGTAATATATCTTTTACTTTAATAGTATTATCTAAATATAGTATTTTACTTTTTAGTACTTATATTAGTAAATAGATAGATTTTACTAGCTTCTTCTTTATAATTAATAAGTTAAAGTAATAAAAAGCTAACTAAGTAAAGCTTAAAGGTTTTTATAGCTAGTTACTCTTCTAGTCTCTACTTAAAAAGCACTCCTTTTTAAAGAAATCTTATTAATAAAGTAGAAATAGTTCTATAATCCTTAATCTATACTTAATAAAACCTAATAATACTAAGAAGACTTTTAACTACTATAATATTATTATACTTTTCCTATTTAAGGATTTTAATAACTTTATTCTAATTAAACTTATATCCTCTACTACTTACTATATAACTAAAGAGGTTAATAGTAAACTAATAAATCTAAGATTTCTTAAGAGAAATTATAATATTAATAAGCTTAAGGTTTTAAAATACTATATCTAAATTTATAAAATACTTAAAGATATATAAATATACCTCTAGAAGCTTAACTATATAGTTATTATTATATATTATTTTTAGCTTTTTAATAGAAATATTATTAAAGAAAAGTTAGTAAACGCTTAGAATAAAGTTATAGAGGATTCTTATTATAACTCTTATAAACTAAGTAACTAAATTTATCACTTCTTAAAGTAAAATATATATTCTAAATAGCTTTAAAAGTATAGTAAATATAGTTAAATCTTAACTTAACTTATTAAATAAGACTTAGTTATATCTAGAAAATAAGTCTAAAAAGCTTATAATCTTATAGTTAGTAAAGCTTTCTAAGAATTTATTAGCCTCTAGAGAAATAAAGATATCTCTAATACTAATCTTATTAAGTTTTATATATAAGTTAATTAGCTTTATATTACTATTCTTTTTAGTAATAAAGAACTAGAAGTTTCTATATAATCTATAGAATTCCTCTAAAACTCTTTATATAACTCTTAATTTAAATATATTAATAATCTTCTCTTATAAAGTTTTAAAAATAGAAATCCCTTTCTCTTATTATATAATATATAAAATAGTTCTAATCTTCTATAGTAGAGCTATATAAAGGTTAATATATCTATATTCTATAAAATCCTATATTAACACCTCTTTTTAATTTATAAAGATATATTTAAGTATTTTAATCTCTTTTAATAAAAAGTGCAGCTAAGTTATTTTAAGCTTTGAAAACCTTTCTAAAGTAAAATAAGTCCTTTAGTTAAACTGTATAAATTATAGATATATATAACTAGTGCAACAGAGTAAGAGAGAAAACTTATTAATTATACTAGGCACTCCACTCTAAGTAGAAAACCTCTAAAAATACCCTAAACACTTATATATTAATTTTCTAAATAACTATAAGAGATATAAAAGTAAATATATAAATATAAACTTAACTAACTTATACTTTATCTATATTTTCTACTCTTTTTATATCTTAGGTTATATAATCTTTTAAGAGAAAATAAACTACTAAAAAGCAGTTTAGTAATATTATCCCTATAGTATTCTACTCTATTATTACTTTAAATAATTAAAGAGGTATAATAGAGATTAAAAGAGGGGATAAAAGTAGAGCTAGCTAAAGCTAAAAGAGCCTAAAAATACCTATTTTTATTTAATTTTTAAAAAATAGAAATTAATAGGTTTTTTCTATAAGCTAGGCTAAAGAACTCTAAAAGCTCTTCTAAGAAGGTAATTACTAAAGTTATTAAGAGAAAATAGAAATTTATATAAAAACAAATATATTTCTTATTTATTTACTTAGTTTTTTTTTATTATAAGCTAACTAAACCTCTATTTATTTATATAAACCTTTTCTTCTTATAATAACACCTAACGCCTATAAAAAGACCTATCTAACTTCTTACTTTTAAGTTAAAATTACTAAAAATTCTAAAAACTCTACCCCTTTCTATATATCCCCTAAGTTTTTCGCACGCTAAAGAGAGAAAAACTTAAATACCTTTACTTTATATACTAAATATTCTATCTAGCTTTTAACCTATATCCTCTACTATTCTAGCTAGTAGTTAGTCTTTTTACTAATTTTTTCTTAATATAAGCTTAATTATAGTCTTCTCTCTAGATCTCTTTAGCTTACTATATACTAAATACTATTTATCCCTTTAGTATAGTTAGAACTAAAAAAATATCCTAAAGTTATATAGCTTAAATTATATTTTTAATTAAGTTATTTTAAATAATAAGAAATTACTTTAAAGTTAAGTTACTAAGTCTATTTACTTTAAGTAGCTTAAGCTTTCTAACTTTTCTCTTAATCTTTATATAGTAGAACTCCCTTTACTTATTCTCTATCTTAACCTATATATCTTTAACTTTATTTAACACTTCCTTAAAGTAGTCTTTCCTTTTTATATTAATAATAAAAGTTATAAAATTAAAGTTATTATTATAAACTACATCTTCAATCCTATTAGTCTCTCTATAAAGGCTGTTCTCTTTATAAGAGTGAAGTAGATATATCTACTGCTTATAAAGTCTCACCTTAAGAAACTAATTAGTTTTTATAAAGGTATATAATATAGATTATAAGTTTTTACTTAATCCTATTAATCTAGTTAATATCCTATATAGTTTTATAAGTTTTCTAGGACTTAAAATTATAATCTCTAGAGAATAAAAACTAAAGAGTAGAGAGGGTAGTTTAGTAAGACATTATATAATATTCTATAGTAGTCTAGAGAAGCTATTAAGTTATAAATATATAGAATATACTAAAGAGGCTTATATTACTATTTATTTAAGTTATAGTAATTAGATATCTTAAAAAGAAAAAAAGAGTTAAAAAGGTAAATTTATAGAAAATAAAAAGGTATTAATTATAATATTAATAGTTTTTACTAAACGTTAGTAAGAGTAAATAAAAAAGAAAATATATAATTTTAGAATATAGAAGTAATAGTTAGTCTTATTTAAAGTATTATAGTTAAATATAAAAATATCTATTAAAGAAGAGTTATTATTATATATATAGATATATAAAGATGTTTAGTAGAAAGTTAGTAGTTTAAAATACTTCTTTTTATAGATATTTTAAAAATAAATTTAGCGCTAGTAGTTAATATTCTTTCTAAAAATATGATTTTTAAGTAAAGAAGAAGCTAGTTAAACTACAAAGTAGTTGTTTTTAAAGCTAAGATTCAAGCAATTATAAGATATAAATAGTGATTAGATAAAAGTGAAATTTAATAATAAGAGTAATAAGTAGAAAAAGAAAGAGTAACTAATATAATTTAATAGTAAAAAAAGTAGAATATAGCTATAAACTACTTAGTTAAGCTTATAATCTTTATATTTTTAAGAGGGAATTAATACTTATAGCTATAGAAGAAGTGAGGTTTTTTTTTATAATTTAATTATAAAATATATAAAATTAAAGGCCTCTTTTTTATAAATAGTAACATTTTAATTAATATATTTATTTTACTCTTACTATTAAAACCTAAATAAATACATTCTTTTTAGTTTAATTAATTTTAGATTTATAGTAAAAAGGTCTTTAAATCGTTCTTTTGTATTCTATTAATAGGTTACTATAGTAAATAAGTCCTTAAACTTTTATAGTTACTATTTTTAGTATTAACTAACTTTTTAGTTAAGTATAAAAAAGTATATTTCTTCTATTTAACTATATCTCTCTTTTTCTCCTCTTAATATATTATTTTTTATAATCTTTAGTTTAATTAACGCTTTATAATAATAACTAAATAACTTCTAAGTAGTATAATTATAAATATTAAAATTAACTTAAATTACTCTTATACTACTACTTTAAACTAAATATATAAGCTCTTCCCCTTCTCTTTTATACTAGTTTCTATAAATTATAAAAATAAAGAAGAAATTATTTATCTATTTAAACTTATTATACTACTATTAGTTATAATAAGTTATCTTTCTAAAGCTATTTAAATTATTACTAACTTATATATAAGCTTCTTTTTCTCTTTTTTAAACTTCTATTAAAAGTTCTATTAATTAGGTTTAATATAAAATAAACTTTATTTATAAAATTATTATTAATAAAAAAGCTAAAGGAGTAGTTTTAAAGTTTTAATATTTACTTATTAAGTTCTTAATAATATATATAAAACTAATTAATAAAAAAAAAGTACTAAATAGGTTTCTATTTTTTATAAAAGAGGTTTATATTATAGAAAGTTATATTAACTTTTAAGAATAGCTATATTAGAAGATAAATAGGTTAGAAGTAGTTAAAGTTTTATTAATTTATATATATAGTACTTAGAATCTTTTTCTATATAATAAGTACTTTAAGTGCTAAATAAAGATGTTTTTTAAAGCTAAGTAGAGTAACTACTAAGTTACTATATTTATTCCTTTTTAGAAGTATATTTCCTATTAAACTAAATAGAAAAAAGCTTATTCTAACTATATATACTATAAAAAGAGATCTTTATACTTATATAAATTTAACTATAACTAAGAGACTACTAACTAAATTATATATATTAAGAAAAGTAATAAGAAAAAAGGTATTTCTAATAATACTCTTTATAAATAAAATAGAGATATTAATATAATATTTTATTTTAAGAATAAATATCTTAGAAGTAAGATAATTATACTAATATATAGACTATTAATTAACTAATTTATTAAATTAACTTTAGAATATAAATTTAAATTATAGTAGTATTCTATTATAGTTTCTTATAAAATCTTTAGTAAGAACCTTTATAAATAGGTTAGCTTTTTAATAATAGAAGTGAATTTAAAAAGAGAGAATAAAAAAAAGAAAAAAGAAGCTACTATTTATTATACTTAGAGAAGTAATTAATCTATTTTAGGTTTAAATTTTTTAGAAGTAGTATTAGTTTCTTTTAAGTTTTTTAGTATTTTTTAGTCTTTTTAGTATTTATTAGTTTTTATTATTATATATTCTCTTTTTTTTTATAATAATATATATTAAGAGTAAAAAAAGTAATATAAATATATAGTTAATATAAATTATAATATAAAAGTAACTAAATATAAATAAATAAAACGTTGCTTTTCCTACTAAAAATAAATAAGATTTAATAATTATTATAGACTTAGCTATTTTTTAGTTCCTCTATATCTCTATACTAGCTATTAAATTTTTTATTCTTTATAGAGATACTTAGTATAATTTTATTCTTTTTCTACTAAATATTAACTTTAGTTTATAGTATTTTGTTTTATTCTTATAATTACTTAATTTATATTTTTATAGTGTTATAATTATTAGTTTCTACTTCTTTAAATATAGATAACTTATTAGAGTTTAAGATTTCTATTAAACTAAGTATATTAAGATTAAGTTAATTTATAGTAAAAAAGACCTTATTAAAAGCTTATTTAAGGTCTAGTTAGACTTCTATTTTAGAAATATTATCTAAATAGCTATTTTTATTTACTATAAATTTCTTTAAATAATTACTAATTATAGTCTATTTAATAGAAATTCTAATAAAGGTTTTAAGTAAATAAAATAAAGTTTAAAAAGATATCTACTAGATATAAAAAAAGCTTAACTAATATATATTAAACTTATTAAAAGAGCTTTTATTAATAAATAGCTTTATATTATAGATAAGAATAATATCTCTAACTTATAGGTCTTTATATTATATTCTATATTTATTTCTTTAGTTATAGTTTTTAGTAACTTAGTAGTACTATTTTATAATATATTTAAGAGCTATTTACTAGTTAAAATTAAGTTATTTAAAAGTTTATATATATAAAAAGAGTTTAGTTTTAATATCTCTAACTTTTAACTAGTTTAATACTTACTAAGTAATACTTCTAGTTTTAATTAGAGTAATTAAATTATAACTATAAATAAAATAAAAAAAAGAGTATTTTATAGAAGATCTAACTAATATTTAGTTAGTAAATAGAGCTATATAAAAGACTAAAATTTAGTTTTTTCTACTAAAGTCTAATTAAGTTATAAAAGTATAAATAAAAAGTTAATATCCTTTTTTAATAAGTTTATTAGCTTTTAAATTATATACTAAGATAATAAAGTATTATCTTTTATAAACTTAATTAAGCTTTTTAATAAACTTTTTATTTTCTAGTTCTTTATTAACTATAAAAAGCTTATAGATCTTATAGTAGTAGATTATATTTTCTTAGATAAACTTAGCTATTATCTTTAAGTTAATATTCTTAAGAAATTAATAAACCTCTATATAACTAATAAGTATATTATAAGCTTTAGCTAGAGAGTAATTACTAATCTTTTAAATATTAATCTAAATATACTAAAATAGAATTACTAAAGATATAGAAAAAGTATAAAAGTTTTTAAATCATTTTAGTTAAACTTATATATAAAGTAAATAGCTTTTTATTTTATTACTTATTATTTAATATATATTTTCTTAAGTATATTACTCTTAAAGTCTAGTATATATTATATTATAGCCTCTATATTTTCCCTTAGTATATATATATTAGATTAATTTCTTTTATTCTTTTTTATTATTAACTACTTATCTTAGTATAAGGTTTAACTTTATTCTTTTTAAAAAGAGAAAACTATTTTAAAGTATATATTCTACTATATATAACTTAAATTTCTTAAAATTAATCTAAAAAATAGTCCTTAAGTGTAATAATAAAGCTAAATACTTAGTAATTTATTATAATTATTAAAACTAAACTTATTTAAAGTTTAGTAGATTATTTACTTTTAGTCTAAAATCCTCTTCTACTTTAAATATATAGATAGAGTTATTAATTATTTTATCTAAATCTTCTTCTTATTTAGCTTTTTAAATATTAAATTCCCCTATTAGTTTATATAAAAGACTATCTATAGCTTTATTCTTTATACTAGATATATAGTAAATATTAAAATTGAATATTTTAATTTAAGTAATCTATTATATAAGAACTACTCTAGGTAAATCTAAGGTAGTACTACTAATTTAGTTTATAAGGATTTTTATATTAGTTTTAAGAGTAAATTATATACTATATAGGTAGTTATTAAGCTTTTTAAGAATAAATAAAACTAATTAAAGCTTAAGCTTTCTTATATTATAGTTAAGAGCTATATTAGTTTAGATTCTACTTTTATACTAAGTAATATATCTTTTACTTTAATAATATTATCTAAGTATAGTACCTCACTCTTTAGTATTTATATTAGTAAATAGATAGATTTTACTAGCTTTTTCTTTATAATTAATAAGTTAAAGTAATAAAGAGCTAACTAAGTAAAACTTAAGGGTTTTTATAGCTAGTTACTATTCTAGCCCCTACTTAAAAAGTATTCCTTTTTAAAGAAGTCTTATTAGTAGGGTAGAAATAGTTCTATAATCTTTAATCTATACTTAATAGAACCTAATAATACTAAAAAAACTTTTAACTACTATAATATTATTATACTTTTCTTATTTAAGGATTTTAATAACTTTATTCTAGTTAAGCTTATATTTTCTACTATTTATTATATAACTAAAGAGGTTAATAGTAAACTAGTAAATTTAAGATTTCTTAAGAGAAATTATAACACTAGTAAGCTTAAAGTTCTAAAATACTATATTTAGGTTTAAAAAGTACTTAAAGATATATAAATATATCTCTAGAAGCTTAACTATATAGTTACTATTATATATTATTCTTAGCCCTCTAATAGGGATATTATTAAAGAAAGGTTAGTAAACGTTTAAAATAAGGTTATAGAGGACTTTTATTATAACCTTTATAAACTAAATAACTAAATTTATTACTCTTTAAAGTAGAGTATATATTCTAAATAGCCTTTAAAATATAATAAATATAGTTAGATCTTAACTTAACTTATTAAATAAGACTTAGTTATATCTAGAAAATAGGTCTAAAAAGCTTATAATCTTATAGTTAGTGAAGTTTTTTAAGAATTTATTAGTTCTTAGAGAAATAAAAGTATCTCTAATACTAATTTTATTAAGTTTTATATTTAAGTTAATTAGCCTTATATTACTATCTTTTTTAGTAATAAGAAACTAGAAGTTCCTATATAATCTATAGAATTCCTCTAAAACTCCTTATATAACTTTTAATCTAAGTATATTAATAACTTTCTTTTATAAAGTTTTAGAGATAGGAATCTCTTTCTCTTACTATATAATATATAGAATAGTTTTAATTTTCTATAGTAGAGCTATATAAAGGTTAATATACTTATATTTTATAAAATCTTATATTAATACTCCTTTTTAATTTATAAAGATATATTTAAGTATTTTAATCTCTCTTAGTAAAAAGTATAGCTAGGTAACTTTAAACTTTAAAAACCTTTTTAAAGTAAAATAAGTCCTTTAGTTAAACTATATAAATTATAGATATATATAGTTAGTAAAAAGGGAGTTAGAAAGCTAATAATAGCTCTCTATTTTTTAAATTAAGATCTTCTTCTAGTCTTTCTAACTATTAGGAATAAAACTATCTAAAAGTAGATTATTAACTAAATAAACTTTTTTGTTTTTACGTTTATATATTATATAGATACTAATAAAGCTTTAGTTAAACTTAAGGTTTTTCTTAATTAACTTAAAGAATACCTAATTCTTTAAGATTTTAGAAAAGTTTTACTAGCTTTTAGTATTCCTAAGAAAGTAAGCTTAAATAGTTTTTATAATTAGAGTAACTACTATTTTAGTAATAGTTCTTAAGACGTTAAATATAGCTAAAGGTGAAATTAAAGTAAAGTACTAATTAGTCTTAGAAATAGTTTCTTTTTATTTAAAAAGGTTAGCTTTCTTTCTTTTTTAAGTAAAAAGGTACTCTTATTTATAGTTTATTATAGTATTAATATAATAAGTTTAAACTTTATTATATATATTACTAAAGTTCTAATTAGTCTTAAGTTAGTTTTTAATAACTTTAGAGGTATTATAGATATCTTTTATATAGTTTTCCTATTTAGAGAAATAGTACTAAATTTAATATAAAAAATCTAATTATATAAAACCTATTAGAATACTAATTTTCTAGAACTTATTACTTCTATAGTTTTTTACTTTTATTATAGTAGTAATAAAGCGTTTTAAATACTTAAAAGTAAGTTTAGTAGAGATAATAAAAAGAAATCTAAAAAATAAGTTATAGTTAATAGTTTTAAAGTTTACTACTATTATACTTATTATAATCTTATAGTTATTAATCTAAATAGATATATAGTATACTCTAATAAAGTATAGCTTTAGGTTACTTTTAGCTATTATTCTTATTATTAAAGTAGTAGTAGAAATTAAAATATTATAGTCTAAAACGTATTAATAACTTATAAGATTAGATTCTATATTAGTATTAATTATACTTTATATAAATAAGTAGTTATTAGAGCGTTTACTACTAATAGAGATCTTTAGAATAAGTTATAATATAATAATTATTAGAGCTATTTAGTTTATAGTTATTAGAATAATAGCTTTAACTAAAAAAACCTTTAGATAGTTTTAGGTTTAAATAGCTTTATTATATTTAGAAACCTAGTTAATTTATTAAGTCTTTTTTTTTAAAGTTTTAGTAAAGTCTATAAAATCTATAAAAATAAGTATATAGATAACTCTTTTTAAATTATTTATAAAAGTATATATTTTTCTAATAAACTCTTTTCTATATTCTAGCTAAATTTTATAAACTTTTTTAACTAATAAATTAACTAAACTATAAAGCTTATATAAGATAAGTTTATTAATAAGTTTTTTATTTTTAATAGATTTCTAATTTTTACTATTAAGAAATATAGCTAGCTAGAAGTTACTTTTTAGAAGAAATAGTTTTAAAATAGGTTTTAGAAGAGGAATCTTAATAATTTCACTAAGTATTACTTCTTTTTCTATTTTAAACGCTCTTCTTAGTTTTAAAATATTAATAAGTATAGAAGTTAGTTTAAGAAGATCTTCTTCTCCTATTTTAATATCTAAGTTTTCTTCTTATTTTTCCTAATTAAAAAGTAAATTCTTCTCTATAACTAACTTTTTTAATAAGTCTAAATAATTTTTAAAATAAGGTTATAAAGAAAAAAGTCTCTTTAAAATAATTAAAATATCTTTAATATCTTATATAGTGAAATAAACTTTTTTAAAAAGAGATTTTAAAGCTTTTTTTTTAACCTTTTTAAAATTTAATAGTTTTAGCTTCTTCTATAGAAATAAGTTAGCTTTATATATTTTTAACTAAATAATTATAAACTTAGATACTATAAAATTAAGTAAATCACCTTTAGTTAAACTATTAAGTTATATTAGGTTATATAAGTGAGAAGACTAAACTAAATCTTTATATTTTTATTTACTAATAGCTAATATTTAGAAAATAAAAGCTTAATTAGATATTTTATTATCTAATATAATACTTTCTTCTTTTATAAACCTATAGAAAAATTTAATTAAATTAAAGTTATTATAGTTTTATAGAACCTTAATAAATATAGACTAAAGTTAGCTAATATTCTACTTAAGAATTTTAGTAGTTTAAGCTTTTATAGCTTTATAACTATTTTAATTCTTAAGGTAAGTAATAATAGTTTCTTAGTTAAACTTACTATTTTATTATAATAAAGTAATAATTATCTAAGAGATAAAAAACTTATTATTTTAAGGTTTATAAAAATAGCGTTTTTAGAAGTACTAAATTAAGCTACTTCTTTTATTAGTTATTTTTTAAAAATAATAGTTTTCTTTAAAGTTATAATCTATATAGCTTATATATTAGTACTAACTATATAGGTTATAAGAAAAAAGCTTAAGATTTTCTTTATTAACTTTAACTAAATAGATTAAAGCTAAATAGTAGTCTTCTATAACTAGAGAAAAATAAGTAATCTTTTTAGTAGAGATTTTCTAATTATCTATTATTTTTACTAAATTAGAAAGTTATTAGTTTAAAAACTAGTTCTAGAGGTTTTTAATACTTTAGTTAAGTTTAGCTTTACTTTTCTTAGTTTATAGAGGGAGGAGAGCTTCTCTTCTTAGTACTTTTAGAAGTATAAGAAATAGAAAATAAGTAGAAGTAGTAATTTAGAAAATTTACTTCTAAGTAGCCTTAGAGCTAAGCTAATTTATTAAAATAACTTTAAACTTATTAAAATCTCTTTTCCTAAATAATTTATAAATATTAGTTTTTATAAGTAAACTTATTTTATTTAAAACTAACTAATTAAATCTTAATATAGCTATATAGATAATTTAAAAGCTAGTTATAATATTAAAGTTATATTCTATAGCTTTAGTTTAAATATTATTAATTTTTTATAGAAACTATATAGCTATTTTATAATCTAAATTATCTATTATTAGAGTTATAAAAATAATCTAATTAATCTAGTTATCTAGTAGTTTTTAGTAATCTTTATTTATAGCTTTATAGTATTAGATAAGATATATTTTTACTTATAACTAAGTTTTTTTATTAAGTTTTATTTAATTATTAGTTTAAAAAGATATATCTATATAAAAAACAATACTTAATACTTTTAAAGTATTAGTTATTCCTATTACTTTTACTATAGCTTTATAGCTTTTAAGAAAGTTTAAAATGTTATTTTTAGTAAAAAATAATACTTTAGCTATTCTAAGTTATAGTATTTTAAATTTTTAAAGTCTTAAGCTATATACTTTAGAAACCTTTTAATAAGATTTAATAGAGTTTAAATAGCTTTATATATCTTTTTCTCTTAAAGAATTCTCTTTAAGTATTATATTTATACTAGAAATACTACTTTTAGAAGCTATTACTTTAAAAACTTTAGTATCTATAATTACTTTAAAACTCTAATTTAAATCTAAAATTAAAAGAGGTCTTTTTTATTAAAATTAGTAAAAAGAAAAACCTATAAAAAAACTTACTAAAGTATTACTAATAACTAAATTAGCTTTATTATCTATTATTTCTAGTCTAAGTTATTTATTTTAAACTAAAATTGAAGTCTTTAGAGCTCTAAAATCTAATAACATTATTCTAAAGAAAATATAAGTAAATTAATAGAAAAAGAAGTAGAAAAAAGCTTTACTAAAGAAAGTTAAAATAAAAAGATTATATAAGATTTAAGTAGAGCTAATAATTTATTAATAAAAAGAGTAATAGAAGAATTCTTATAATATAAGTCTAAAAGAATAATAGAAAGTAAAGAAAGAGATAAAAAAAAAAAAAGATACTTTTACTATTATTTTTATTTTTATTTTTCTCTCTTATCTAGAAAGTATATATATATTTATTATCCCTCTTTTTTTTTACTATCCTAATAGTAAAGTTATTTTATACTTTAAGTTTCTTTTTCTTCTCTCTATAAGAGAAGTTTAGCTATATTTAGTAGTATTTTCTATAGCTTTATTTTATAACTCTCCTCTTTTATAGATTAAGCTTAAAATTTAATAAAATCTATAATAAAACTATAGTATTAACTATAAACCTTAAAAAAAGTACTTTACTTTAGTTACTTATTTACTACTTAAAAATATAGAGAGAGAGAAATCTAAAGAGATATATATATTTTTCTTTCTATAGAGTTAGTATAGAATTATTCTTAAAAAGAAGAAAAACTTTTAGTTAGACTTAAAAAACGTTCCTTTCTTTATTTTTTAAAAAGTTAGTATAGTTATAATATTTTCCTTTTTAGCTTTTTATACCTTTATATTTATAATATTTTATAATTTAAGAAAGTTAGATCTTAGTATTTCTATATATAAACGTAACTTAAATCTTAAGTTTTTAGGTTTTTTAGTATTTCCCCTTACTAGTTAATATATTATTAGAAACCTTCTAATAAATTTAAGTAAGAAAAAAGTTTTCTTAGAATAAATTAATTAATTTTATCTTTTTTAAGGTTTATAAGAGGGGTAAAATAAATATTATTACCTTTATAACTTTAGCTTTTAATATAAAAATAAAATAAGTTCACTTTATTTTAATTACTCTTAAGTTATTATTATAGTAGCTTATAATAAAGTAGTATATAATGATTTTAAATAAATAAATAGTAAGTTAATAAAGAGGATTAACTAAGTTTATATAGAACTCTACTTATTCTCTTCTATTTAGCTAAATACTCTTCTTCTTAGGGTTTTTTAAACTCTTATAAATTTAATTAATCTTTAATTTTAAATACTTAGGTTATTACTTTTTACTTTAAGAAAATAGAAGTTAAAAACATATTAGCTAAATTTTCTTCTAATATAGTAATACTTAAATTACCTCTTCTTTTAAGCTTTTTCTACTCTAGTTTAATAAAGTAATATAGAATAACTATAAAAGAAACCTTTTATAGTAATTTAGTTTATACCCCTTTATACTAATTACTAATTTTATAATAAAATAAAAGAGAAAACTTATTAATTATACTAAATACTCTACTCTAAATAGAAAACCTCTAAAAATACCCTAAATACTTATATATTAATTTTCTAAATAACTATAAGAGATATAAAAATAAATATATAAATATAAGTTTAACTAACTTATATTTTATTTATATTTTCTACTCTTTTTATATTTTAAATTATATAATCTCTTAAGAGAAAATAAGCTACTAAGAAGAAGTTTAGTAATATTATCTCTATAATATTCTACTCTATTATTACTTTAAATAATTAAAGAAGTATAGTAAGAATTAAGAAAGGGGATAAAAGTAAAGCTAACTAAAGCTAGAGAAATCTAAAAATACCTATTTTTATTCGATTTTTAAAGAGTAAGAATTAATAGGTTATTTCTATAAACTAGGCTAAAGAACCCCAAAAGCTCTTCTAAGAGAGTAATTACTAAAGTTATTAAGGGAAAATAGGAATTTATATAAAAATAAGTGTATTTCTTATTTATTTACTTAGTCTTTTTTTATTATAAGCTAACTAGGCCTCTATTTACTTATATAAGCCTTTTCCTCCTATAATAACGCCTAATACCTATAAAAACGCCTATCTAACCTCTTGCTTTTAGGTTAGAATTACTAAAAATTCTAAGAACTCTACCTCCTTCTACTAGTAAAAAAGAAGTTAGAAAGCTAATAATAGCCTTCTACTTCTTAAGTTAAAATCTTCTTTTAGTCTTTCTAACTATTAGAAATAGAACTACCTAAAGGTAGATTATTAACTAAATAAACCTTTTTATCTTTATATTTATATATTATATAGATATTAATAAAGATTTAGTTAAACTTAAGGTTTTTCCTAATTAACTTAAAGAATATTTAATTTTTTAAGATTTTAGGAAGGTTTTACTAGCTTTTAGTGTTCTTAAAAAGGCAGGCTTAAATATTTTCTATAATTAGAGTAACTACTACTTTAGTAATAGTTTTTAAGATATTAAATATAGCTAAAAGTAAAATTAAAGTAAAGTATTAATTAGTCTTAGAAATAACTTCTTTTTATTTAAAAAAGTTGGCTTTCTTTCTTTTTTAAGTAAAAAAGTACTCTTTTTTATAGTTTATTATAATATTAATATAGTAATTTCAAACTTTATTATATATATTACTAAAGTTTTAATTAGTCTTAAATTAGCCTTTAGTAGCTTTAGAGGTGTTATAGATATCTTTTATATAGTTTTTCTATTTAGAGAAATAGCGCTAAATCTAATATAAAGAATCTAATTATATAAGACCTATTAGAATACTAATCTTCTAGAATTTATTACTTCTATAGTTCTTTACTTTTATTATAGTAGTAATAAAGTATTTTAAATATTTAAAAGTGAGTTTAGTAAAAATAGTAAAAAGAAGTCTAAAGAGTAAGTTATAGTTAATAGGTTTAAGGTTTACTACTATTATAGTTATTATAATCTTATAGTTATTAATCTAAATAAACATATAGTATACCTTAATAAAATATAACTTTAGGTTACTTTTAGCTATTATTCTTATTATTAAAGTAGTAATAGAAATTAGAATATTATAGTTTAAGATATATTAGTAACTTATAAGACTAAATTCTATACTAATATTAATTATACCCTATATAGATAAATAGTTATTAAAGCGCTTACTACTTATAGAGATCTTTAGAATAAGTTATAATATAATAATTATTAAAGCTATTTAGTTTATAATTATTAAAATAATAGCTTTAACTAAAAAGACCTTTAAATAGTCTTAAGTTTAAATAGCTTTATTATATTTAAAAACTTAGTTAGTCTATTAAGTTTTTCTTTTTAAAGTTTTAGTAAAGTCTATAAAGTTTATAGGAATAAGTATATAGATAACTCCTTTAAAATTATCTATAAAAGTATATATTTTTCTAATAAACCTTTTTTTATATTCTAACTAAATCTTATAGACTTTTTTAACTAATAGACTAATTAAGTTATAAAATTTATATAAAATAAGTTTATTAATAAGTTTCTTATTTTTAATAGATTTCTAATTTTTACTATTAAAGAATATAGCTAGCTAGAAGTTACTTTTTAGAAAAAATAGTTTTAAAATAGGTTTTAGAAGAGAAATCTTAATAACTTCACTAAATATTACTTTTCTTTCTATTCTAAATACTCTTTTTAGTTCTAAAGTATTAGTAAATATAGAAACTAGTTTAAGAAAGCTTTGTTCTCTTATTTTAATATCTAAGTTTTCTTTTTATTTTTTCTAATTAAGAAGTAAATTTTTCTCTATAACTAATTTTTCTAATAAGTCTAAATAACTTTTAGAATAAAGTTATAAAAAAAAAAGTCTTTTTAAAATAGTTAAAATATCTTTAATATCTTATATAGTAAAATAAACCTTTTTAGAAAGAGACTTTAAAGCTTTTTTCTTAATTTTCTTTAAAATTTAGTAGCTTTAGTTTTTCCTATAGAAATAGGTTAGCTCTATATATTTTTAACTAAGTAATTATAAGCTTAAATACTATAAAATTAAGTAAATTACTTTTAGTTAAACTATTAAGTTATATTAAGTTATATAGGTAAAAAAACTAGACTAAACCTTTATATTTCTATTTATTAATAGCTAATACTTAGAAAGTAGAAGTTTAATTAGATATTTTATTATCTAATATAATACCTCTTTTTTTTATAAATCTATAAGAAAATTTAATTAAGTTAAAGTTATTATAGTTTTATAAAACTTTAATAAGTATAAACTAAAGTTAGCTAATATTCTACTTAAAAATCTTAGTAGCTTAAGCTTTTATAGCTTTATAGCTATCTTAATTCTTAAAGTGAGTAATAATAGCTTTTTAGTTAAGCTTACTATTTTATTATAATAAAGTAATAATTATTTAAAAAATAAAAAACTTATTATTTTGAAGTCTATAAGAATAATATCTTTAGAAGTATTAAATTAAACTACTTCTTTTATTAACTATTTTTTAAAGATAATAGCTTTTTTTAAAGTTATAATTTATATAGCTTATATATTAGTACTAACTATATAAGCTATAAGGGAAAAACATAGGATTTTCTTTATTAACTTTAACTAAATAGACTGAGACTAAATAGTAGTTTTCTATAACTAGAGAAAAATAAGTAATTCTTCTAGTAGAGATTCTCTAGTTATTTATTATTTTTACTAAGTTAAAAAGTTATTAGTTTAAAAACTAGCTCTAGAGGTTTTTAATACTTTAGTTAAACTTAGTTTTATTTCTTTTAGTTTATAGAAGAAGAGAAGCTTCTCTTTTTAATATTTTTAGAAATATAGAAAATAGAGAATAGATAAAAGTAGTAATCTAAAAAGTTTACTTCTAAATAGCTTTAAAGCTAAGCTAATTTATTAAATTAACTTTAAACTTATTAAAGTTCTCTTTCCTAAATAACTTATAAATATTAGTTTTTATAAGTAAAGCTATTTTATCTAAAACTAACTAATTAAATCTTAATATAGCTATATAAATAATTTAGAAGCTAGTTATAATATTAAAATTATATCTTATAGCTTTAGTTTAAATATTATTAATCTTTTATAGGAACTATATAGCTACTTTATAATTTAAATTATTTATTATTAGAGTTATAAAAATAATCTAATTAATTTAATTATTTAGTAATTCCTAGTAATTCTTATCTATAGCTTTATAGCGCTAGATAAGATATATTTTTACTTATAACTAAGTTTTCTTACTAAGTTTTATTTAATTATTAGCTTAAAAAGATATATCTATATAGAAAATAATATTTAATACTTTTAAAATATCAGTTATTCTTATTACTTCTACTATAACTTTATAGTTTTTAAAAAAGTCTAAAATGTTATTTTTAATAAAAAATAGTATTTTAGCTATTTTAAGTTATAGTATTTTAAATCTTTAAAATTTTAAGCTATATATTTTAGAGACTTTTTAATAAGATTTAGTAAAGTTTAAATAGCTTTATATACTTTTTTTTTTTAAAGAATCCTCTTTAAGTATTATATTTATACTAGAGATACTACTTTTAGAAGCTATTACTTTAAAAACTTTAGTTTTTATAATTACTTTAGAACTTTAATTTAAATCTAGAATTAAAAGAGGTTTTTTTTATTAAAATTAATAAGAAAAAGAACTTATAAAAGAACTTACTAAAATATTACTAATAACTAAATTAGCTTTATTATCTATTATTTCTAGTTTAAATTATTTATTTTAAGCTAAAGTTAAAATCTTTAAAGCTTTAAAGTTTAGTAATACTATTCTAAAGAAAATATAAGTAAATTAATAGAAAAAAAAATAAAAAAAAGCTCTACTAAAAAAAGGTAAAATAAAAAAATTATATAAAACTTAAATAAAACTAATAATTTATTAATAGAAAGAGTAATAGAAAAATTCTCATAATATAGGTTTAAAAGAATAATAGAAGGTAAAAAGAGAGATAAAGAAGAAAAAAGACATTTTTACTATTATTTTTATTTTTATTCTTTTCGTTTATTTAGAAAGTATATATATATTTATTATTCCTCCTCTTTTTTACTATTCTTATAATAAAGTTATTTTATATTTTAAGTTTCTTTCTCTTCTCTTTATAAGAAAAATCTAGCTATATTTAGTAGTATTTTCTATAGTTTTATTTTATAACTTTTTTCTTTTATAAGTTAAACTTAAAATTTAATAAAATCTATAATAAAACTATAGTGTTAACTATAAACCTTAAAAGAAGTACTTTACTTTAGCTATTTATTTACTACTTAAGAATATAGAAAGAGAGAAATCTAAAGAAATATATATACTTTCTTTTCTATAAAGTTAATATAAAATTATTCTTAGAAGAGAGAAATGCTTTTA
The DNA here is from genome assembly GCA_020226115.1 of Colletotrichum viniferum. Taxonomy (NCBI): domain Eukaryota; kingdom Fungi; phylum Ascomycota; class Sordariomycetes; order Glomerellales; family Glomerellaceae; genus Colletotrichum; species Colletotrichum viniferum. The sequence continues at coordinate 34,232 of JAGFBE010000060.1, forward strand.
GTTAAGCTTAAAAAATACTTCTCTCTTTATTTTTTAAAAAGTTAGTATAGTTATAATATTTTTCCTTTTTAGCTTTTTATACTTTTATACTTATAGTATCTTATAATTTAAAAAAGCTAGATTTTAATATTTCTATATATAGATATAACTTAGATCTTAAGTTTTTAAGCTTTTTAGTATTTTCTCTTACTAGTTAATATATTATTAGAAACCTTCTAATAAGTTTAAATAAGAGGAAAGTTTTCTTAGAATAGATTAATTAATATTATTCTTTTTAAGGTTTATAAAAGGAGTAAAATAAATATTATTACCTTTATAACTTTAGCTTTTAATATAAAAGTAAAATAAGTTTATTTCATTTTAGTTACTTTTAAGTTATTATTATAATAGCTTATAATAAAATAGTATATAATAATTTTAAATAAGTAGATAGTAAGTTAATAAAAAGAATTAACTAAACTTATATAGAACCTTACTTACTTTTTTCTATCTAACTAGATACTTTTTTTTTAAGGTTTTTTAGATTTCTATAAGTTTAATTAATTTTTAATTCTAAATACTTAAGTTATTACTTTTTACTTTAGGAAAATAGAGGTTAAAAATATATTAGCTAAATTTTCTTCTAATATAGTAATACTTAAATTACCTCTTTTTCTAAGTTTTTCTTATTTTAGTTTAGTAAAGTAGTATAGAATAACTAGAAAAGGAACTTTTTATAGTAGTTTAACTTATACTTCTTTTACTAGTTACTAATTTTATAATAGAGTAAAAGAGAAAACTTATTAATTATATTAAGTACTCTACTCTAAGTAGAAAACCCCTAAAAATACCTTAAATACTTATATATTAATTTTCTAAATAACTATAAGAGGTATAAAAGTGAATATATAAATATAAGTTTTACTAATTTATACTTTATTTATATTTTCTACTCTTTTTATATCTTAAGTTATATAATCTCTTAAGAGAAAATAAGCTATTAAGAAGAAGTTTAGTAATATTATTTCTATAGTATTCTACTATATTATCGCTTTAAATAATTAAAAAAGTATAATAGAAATTAAAAGAAAGAATAAAAATAAAGCTAGCTAAAGCTAGAGAAGCCTAAAAATACCTATTTTTATTTGATTTTTAAAAGGTGAGAATTAATAGGTTTTTTCTATAGGCTAGGCTAAAAAACCCTAAAGGCTTTTCTAAAGAGGTAGTTACTAAAGTTATTAAAAGAAAATAGGAAATTATATAAAAATAAGTATATTTCTTATTTATCTACTTAGTTTTTTTTATTATAGGCTAACTAGACTTCTATCTACTTATATAAGCCTTTTCCTCTTATAATAACGCCTAAGGCCTATAAAAACGCCTATCTAACTCCTTACTTTTAGGTTAGAATTACTAAAAATTCTAAGAACTCTGCCTTCTTCTAATATCTAGGTGATATTTATTAGGTTTACTAACGCTATAATAAAGCTAATACTTTTAGAGAGCTATAGAAAGCTACTATTATATCTAGCGCTAAAAAACACCTTAAATCTACCTACTATATCTATAAAAAACACCTCTATACTAAGTATCTATCTAGTAATAATTCTAAAGATAATAGATATCTCTCTAAGTATTAACGCTCTACTCTTATTACTATACCTTATAGTAAAGTCTTTTAGATTAAAGAGCTAGCTATTAGCTTTCTTATTAATATTAATAACTTTTTCTTAATATTTAGTAACTAGTATATATAGTACTTACTTAGTCTTTTTAATTATAACATCTATAACTAAGTATATTAATTAAGAGACTTTTAGAAAGCTTAACTATATTACTTCTATATCTCTAAAAAGAAATAGATTAGAAGTAAGATATAGAAAATACTTATAAAGGTCTATATATTATTTAATCTATAGACCTCCTCTAATTAATATACTATTATTACTATATTTAGCTATTTTATTAACTAATTAGAGAAATAGACCTAATACCTATTAGCTTTTTACTACTAGCTTAATACTTACTTTAGTGAGAATATTACTATAACTATTTATATCACTTTTATAGACTGAAGTTTTATTAATTAAATTAATATTACTATATCTAATAATACTATAAATAATAATATTTATTTTAAAGCTTTCTTTCCTTCTCTATTATCTTTATATATAAAAACTAACGCTTAATAATACTAAATTTAATACTATAGCTATATCTTTAACCTTATTAGTTATACTATTATTTATAGCGTTAATAATAAAGCGTTTAAAGAGAAGTCTAACTATCTATTTAATACTAGTAGAGTTTGAGATAACTTAGCTTACTAGAGGTAGAAAAGCTTTATTAGTAAGCTCTAAAATATTATTAAGTATATTAGATTATTACTATAATAATCTAAAAGCTTCTTAGCTATTAGTAATAAAACTACTAATAATAATACTAATTTTACTCTATAGGAAAAGTCTTCTTAAGAGCTAAATCTAATATTAAATAACACTACTTAATAAAACTTAATATATAATATAATTAAGTAAATCTTACTTAAATATAGCTAGATTAATAGTTATATCCTTTATACTTTAGGTTTTTCTAATAATATAAATTATATCCTAAGTAAGAATATCTTTACTAATAAAGACTAATAGGTCCTTATAGAGTTATATAAAATATTTAAACTACTCTATAAGTAAACTAAGAGATATAAAGGCTAAAGTAAAGGTAATAGGTATAGCTAACTCTAAGAGGTTCTAGTAAGTATAAAATATCTTTTAAATTATCTTAAAGACTAGTATAAGCTCTTTAATACCTCTATTAATACTAAGATTAACTACATAACTACTTAACTTACTAAAAGTTAGTTATAATAACTATTTTAACTTATAAAAGTATCTTAATACTTTTAGTAAAGCTTAATAGTAGTTTTATAATCTTTATTAATTAATAGTATCCCTACTTATTTATAGCTTAAGTATTTATAGTTATAATACTTCTAAAATATTAACTTTAACTCTTATAGATATCTATACTTATTAATTATTAATAGCTAGTAAATACTTAATAAATACTATATTAAGTTTATAAAATCTCTCCTTTATACTACTATAGTAATTCTATATCTTAAGTAAAGTCTATAATAGCTTTAGAAGTATTAGAATACTTTAGAAACTTATATATAGATATATAATACTTAAGAAAGACTTTATAAATACTAATAATAATAATATACTAATATATCTAATTAAGCTAATCTATAGCTTTATCTATAGCCTCTATAAGCTATATTTATATTAATTACTATTACTTTAAAGGTTAAAAACTTTAAATATTATTAATAGTTAGCTAGTAGAGCTTATAATACTACTATTAATAATTTTAATAAGCTAGAGTAATATTTCTATTTCTCTATTACTTAGCTTATTAATAACTCTATTTAATAGTAGATTTTATATTAATAAACTTTCTTAATACTTAATAAACTTACTTTTAATATCTTTACTATCCTAGTAATAATAATTAACTATAAGAAGGTATTTAGCTTTACTAAACTTCTACTAATATTATAGAAACTATTAATAATACTTTTAATACTTAAATAGATCTAGTATTTCTAAAACTAGGTTTAAAGTAGTACTATTACTATAAATAGCTACTACTTTAAATAGAGAAGCTAAGAAGAGTTAGATAGTTTTAGATTATTATATAATATATATTTTAACCTTCTAAGAACATCATAAGAAGTATTACTAACTTCCTATTTAAGTAGTTATATTTAAGACTAATCAAAATAGTTAATTTAAATAAGACTATTATGATTGTTAAGTTAATCAGTTAAATTTAACCCTCAGATTTAGCTTGATTGATTGGTTAGCAGCGCTGTCCGAGGGTAGTTCCGCTACATCGAGGATTGCGACTCGCAAGCCTCTTTGGACAAGGGCCAGAACGATGGCTTTTTCTCCCGATCCCATTACAGCCGCCAGTGACGACGGCAATTTCTTCAGACCAGCTCCAATTTCCACGTACGAAAGGGCTCCAATTGTTGGTTGCACGAAGATTTTGGATGTGGTTCAAGACGCGACCTACCCCGAGAGCGAGCAAGATCTTGAGGACTGTCTCGAGGCCCCAAACACCAATCCTGCGCTGGACCATGTCTGAGGTGGTGACTTGGGTGACGAGATGGGGCGGGCCGTACATTAAGAGCGCAAGGGCTGATGCAGAAAGAGCCGGGTTCAAGACGGCGCCAACAACGATGTTTAGGGATTTGACAGCTCCTTCAACCAGAGTAGCCATGATGATCGTTTGGTACAGAGATTAAGACGAAAATGTTGAGATGTGATGATTGACTGGATGATGAGGTGCATTCCGTCAATCCGTTTGAGTACATATGCTCTTATTTATATATAATTTTGCCACTCTCCTGTCGGACAACCCTCGCACACGATGCCGACTTCTCATCGTCTTGCTAATTCCTTGGTTCTTTCTTCACTTCAACTCCTGTCTAATTATCGCACAGCAGTCCCGATGACCCCGGCAAGTGCCAACTACTTTTGGCACAGCGCGTTTCGCGGACAGGGCTCGTCGGCGACTTTCTTCCCAATACGGAGGCCTGTTGGAGTAGGGCTCGGTTCGCCGCTTGACCGGTACGATGTGGGATGTGAGACTATGGGAGCCTGACCTCTACTAATTAATCTTGAAACCTTGCAAAAGATCTGACATTGATAAAACGACTGTGGACGAGGAAGACCATTAGAGCGATTGTTATTTTCTGCCTTTTCCTTTTCCCTAAGACCGCCTAACTTCCCTGTGTCTGCGCGGCTATATTTCCTATGTACTAAATTGTTACTATTAGAGACGATAGTAGCGATTACGGAGGAAAGAGTGTGACATGATATGTGGGTCTTCGCTTCAGCACACGAGTACGACGAGTACGACGAAAGCGACGAAAGCGACGATAACAACCATAATGACCCAACGTAGAGAGCAGTCTGACATTGCCATCGTTGGAGCAGGAGCTACGGGAAACAACACAGCCCGTATCATATGTCACCTCAAGCGCTCCAGTCATGTGATTATGCTCAATCGTATTACAAGCCCAAGGCCCCAAGCACGTCACGAAGACAAGGTACATGTCCAGAGAATTTATTTCACTACAGGGCTAAGCTATTTGTTTTGTGATCAAGCCTAACCATGTTATGTTGTAGCTGTGGTCAGTCCTTGTAACCAGTGACGTTCCACTGCCGAGTGACCACTCGACAAAATTCGTGGATGGCATAAACATTGTCCCTGCTCAATGTCAGGTTGCTCTGGAGTCTGACGCGTTCCTCCATGTCGAATTCGCGTTTGTTCCACATCTCCCAAGTAAGGAAGCTATGCGGGAGAAAGTTCGCGTGCTCAAAGTCGATGATGATGATCCTGCTGTCTGGGTTCTCTCTGTCCCCCATGATGAAATTGTGTAGGTTAAGGTCGCAATAACACAATTTCAGACCCTCAGGAACAAGGTTGGCCTGGATCATATCTGACCGTTCCTGGAGAAACAACCAGTCAGTGTCTTGTTATGTCCATATCAATATGCCAGACATACCTCGACGATCTTTTTGTTTACAAACTCGTTGAGTTCTTTCAAGTTTGCAAACTCTCTCGGTGCATCAGAATCGTCCTTGCCAAAAGCCCAGTTCTTGATAAGACCGCCCCCGACAGGCCCAGGGCTGACATCGCTGGGGGGTGGAAATGAAAGAAGGAAGGAGATTGCATCTGCGACCCGGTCCTTGAAGGGAGCTTCCTTTTCGGCAATTTCTTCAGCTGATAATTATGTTTTACCAGAACTCTGCTCTGCTTGCTGTTCTTGGGGAGGCGATGCAGAAAGCCCCGGCGTCTCTTGTCCATGTGCCTGGCTCTCATCGTGCGTCTCTGAAGTAGCCAGTTCAGCCGATCCTTGTGTTCGGTTTGAGTCTTCGCCGCTCTTGTCTGCAGATTGGTCTTCAGGAGGTAGTGCGGCAGACTCTGACTTTCCTTGTCCATGCGCGTGGTTTTCGAGGCGCCTCAGTAAAGCAGCACGTTCGTACTTCCTCTTCGTTTCCTCAAGCACAGCACGTACTGCTATAAGAGGGTCTGGTCTGATATCGCTTGAGATTTGGGCCACGGAGGTGCCCGTGACGTATTCCATCACAATAATGCCGTAAGGAAGCAAATGCGATTCATCAAAGCTGTGCAGTTTGACGTCAAGCTCTGTGTCGATGAAGTCGAAAACTCGCGGGACATGGAATCGCTGCCTAGCTCCCTCATCCATCTTAGACAACTGTTCGTGTACGTAGTACTGCGTGTTGGCCTCTGCTCTCAGAGAATCGCTCTGATGTCCGTACTTTACCCAAACGAACACGTCCGCCGGCAGGCTCTTCGGAGAAAAGCGGAAGCCTCGCAAATTATCGTAGTACGGCCTTTTTGAGCATTCCGCGATATTCTGCAGCGTGTTTTGGAGCACTTCGTCGTGATCAGGCTTCCAGCCAGATGGGAGATCCATTTCGTAGGCAGAAAGAAATGCCTTGGTATCGTGCCGCGATGGGATGATGGTTTTCGCAGAGCAGCAGAGAGTGAAAGCTGTTGGGGCTTTGCTACCTTAGGTACAACATCTCCTTGTATGTGGATACAGTGCGGGTTAAATTGTAGGTCGAATCTACTGTGCACACCCAGCGCTTAATACTTGGACTCCAATAGGTCTGTTGGTTCTTCTGATTTCATCCCAGTTTACCTTAATGAGAGAAGTCTTCCAAAATTGATGATTTACGGATTGTGATGAAAGTATCGCTAGTGCTTTGATGATATGCTAATTTTGGTTTTGTTGCGCGGCCATTCGTGCCTCCCTCCTCCTCCTCTTCTGCTTGTTTCTGATACAACAATACGCTGTGCAGCCCCCCATGACCAGAACGAAAGTCAAGGGGTTAGCTATGATGATGGCCATGAGCTGTTGACCCCACGCCCTGCCCCCCTGAGTTGGGTCGCGACACGCAGCGTCGCATTCCGGGGTCTCGATCGCCGGCGAAGGATCGCCCGGGGTCCACGATGCTACTGAAGCCCCGGACGGAAGGTCAGGAGGGGACAGCGTCAGAACGGCTTGGTCTAATTTCTCCCATGCGATCCTCCACGCAGGCTTTATAAGAAGACCCTTTGTGAAGGGTACTTCCACATCATGAACGATGCCGGTATATGTCTCCTGATCTTGCGCTTCCAGGCTCCTGACGCAAGCGGGGAAATCTATATTGTAGTTAATGTCGCTCGTTGACCACAAAATCTCACCACTAAAGAAAATAAAGAAATCAGTCAACTGAGGATGGGCAGAGTTGAATAAATGGGGGGAACCCTACGCTGCGCAACAGTATGCGGTAGTGATAGGTATCTGCTGGTTGAGGGCCGTCATCTGGTGTGCGTGCCATCCCTCTGGGCATACAGCAGGACTCTTTAAGCCTATAGCTGGGGTTGCGAGGTGACTGTTCCAACCGGAAGGTTGACACGTCCCAACAAACGTAGGATCGTTGGGATCATGAAAAAGCGCCTCAGGCGAAGCACTTCCTACGAGTCGGGTCCATCTGCGGCGCGTTTGGCAGTGGGACGGGACCACGTAGGGTGTTGTCAATGGTAGAGGTGTCTCCGTTGTTGTCTTTACCACCGTTATTTCCGTCGTCGCGTCCACCGTCGTCGCTGTTTCTGTTGCTGTTATCGTCGCCATGGTCCCTACTATACGAAGGAGGCTGTTATCTGACGCAAGCGGGACTCTAAAAGATCGTGGAGCACTTTGATGAGGGCGAGAGAAAGCTGTAGTATTGCCAAATGAGTAGTTAGAACTTTTTAATTGTTAAGAAAGATGAACCGGCGTGGAGATGCACGCTAGGAGGGCCTGTGCCAGTTACAACACTCGTCATTCAGGCAGAAAGGTGCATAGGGGTTTGCAGGGCTACTGAGATACTACCTTCCTGTAATACATGGGCCATGTGCGGCAACCAACGGACTCGGGTACAGAAAAGGGAATTCTTGAACTTGGCGCTGGTACAATAGAGAAAGTCTCGCCACTAGTAAAGCGGCACAGTAGTTCCGCTCGACCAACAAGTGATTTAACCACCCTCCCGAAATTACCAACAGCAAACGCAGCACCAACGCCTCGTTGATGATCCAATGAATCTGGACACTGGCGGCTGGTGGGAATCACATTGATCATTAGAAAGATAAGCGGGCAAAAAAAAAGCGGTCATTGGACTGTGCCACAATACAGGAATTGCAATTCTGAGGCTGCGTCAACTTGAGCAATGGCTTTGCGGAACGCATCTTTTATTGGGTGACCGACAAGTAAGCACGCTACAGGTACTTGAATCCCTGTCGAAAGGGGTTCGTGATGTTCCTGGTGAGCACCGTCCCGTTGCCTGCTCTCAGGACCGCGTACGGGGCCTCCAGCCTCTCATTCACGACTGTGCCGTTGGCGAAGATGATTCTGTTTCAAGGAGAGAGCAACCATCGCGAAGTCTTCTTCAACAGGAGATGCTTTCGTTCACTGACATAGCAGTTCTCACTGGCCATGTATAATTTCAGCCGTAGAGACAGAACTCTAATCTCAGCACTCAGCGAGTCCCAATCATGCTCGTCAACCAAGCGCACTCCATTATAACCCTGCAAAGAAAAAAAGAAGGGTAGGTTTCGGGGCTCATGGCGGCAACGCCGCATTCGCAGAATTTCCGACACATATACCTCACCAACAACAGGTGTGTGTACATTCCAAAAGCCTGGAAAATGCGTGGTTTGTTTCGTGTCTGTTTGAAGGCCATGTCAGTAGCAGATTCAGCAGAAGAGTCATAAGAGAAGACAACCTACCCTGACATTTGAATCTGCCGATTTCCCTCATCCCAGAGTTGTTGGTATCAGGCATGACAGCTTCCCTCACGAGTCTGTTCTACATGGCGTCGTAGATCGATCGCATCCAGGCGTCTTGTGCATGCCCAAGGCTCTAAGAGTGAAGCTAGTCGTATGTCTCACTTCCGGTGATGACGAACGAGAGAGAAACTTCCTGGTCGGGGTCCTCGTGTTCTCCCATGCCGAGCTCCCAAACACTCAAGTCCACAATGGCACGTTAATTGTATTTGAAAGCATTGTAGTTGGCTCTGGTTTTGATATTGAAACGCAGATTCATGCCCACTTCAAAGTACGATTCAGCTTTGACGTTTTTCCTTTTGTCTCCGCTCATAGCGTTTTCGATAACTCACTGGCGAAAGTGCCTTGGAGGAATGTCGCCAAAGTCGAGACCCACCTTGTAGCTGCTGGGTTGGGCTGGGAGATACTTGGAGCGGTATGGCGTCATGTTGACAATGGTGATGAACTGCTCGTTGCTGGCAACGGGCGCTGAAGCGTCAAGCATGGGAATATCGTCATGGCTTCCCACTCTCATCGTCTCGCGGGAAAATGTGACATCCGTCGTTTGACATTTGTCATCTCAACTGGATAGATTGTGTACCCAAGCGTGCAAGTTGCACCTGGGCAGTAGCCTAGAGAACACGCGAATTCACACAGGCCGTGACTTCTGGCCTCGCCGAGCGCAGAGCCAGAGATGGTACCCGCTGCAGCTGGCTGATGGAGTCCCCTTTCATCAGTCAATTCGCAAGCAAGACGAGGACAGAATCTATAGTCGCGGGCGTATGAACGAAGCCGGCCTAAAGCTCCATCCCCCTTTCCATCGGTACACGCCGGGGAAAGGAACTCGGAGACCTTTGGTACAGTTGTCGTTTGCTGAGTTGGAGAGCAGTACTCTGACGGGCAGTAGCCGTGATTGAAAGCCCATGAACATGAGCCAGCGCAGTTTTAGCTCCTTCCCTTGGCAGGGAATCCGTCGACCTCCAAAGCCTTAGGATATGGATGGAATTGGTTTGCCGACTGCTTGGACACAAGGAGGATAACACTGGACAATAACCATATTTTCTGTCGAACTCGTAAAGCTCTTTGAACCCCTTCGTGTCGTTTCCCTGAATACTCTAACTAGGAGACAGACTTATGAGGCATTTATTGAAAGTGTATCAGCTGATGGGAACAAAGTACGTTTGACTATTCCTCTTATTGGTTACGCGTATATGTAATGGGACAGGCGGTATATCGCCTGAAGCTGATGGATATCATTTTGCGATCCTCCGGAAGGGCCCGCGATATTTGTAAGTTGCCGGTGAGATGTGCGTTACCAGGATCTACGGCCGAGGATCTGGAAACACCAGACGCCGTCAGCAACAAAGAAGGACAAGCGCGATGTGTCTTAGCACTGGCAGCTCCGGAATCGTTAGCATACATAGCAAAAGTCGAGGTTGGACCTTGAATTGAGACGCCATCACTAACACCTTCCTCGCAACCACCCGCCGACATGTCACCGGCCTAACACCGATACCTTGAAGCTGAGATGAATACCCCAGATCCTTCGAGCTTTCAACGCCGCTTCTCGTTCATCAACGAACCAGAAACAAAATCCTCACAGCTGAAGACACACGATAACGATCCAAGTCCCATAGATCTTTAAGGCGGTGTTCCTCTACTAAGGCGGCCCGCAATGCGCGCTATTGGGCACCTTTATGTCCTTTTTTACCCACGACTTATTGCTCAACTAGTATTTCTCAACACTCACATTAGGACCTGCGACGCAGCCTACAACATACTCCTGTACTAGAGGTGCGGCGCAATAGTTGGTTGCGCCGTCATTAATGGCCCACTCTTGCGATACACTAAGGACGTCGGTTTGTGAAAGTTCGCGCAGGCGGCCACCCTAGCTATAGCCATAGAGGCAGTGTTCCTCTCTGGGATATTGAAGGTATTCGGGAATCAGGGCCGGCTGTCGCCCGCGATATGGCAGCCAGGTGACAGGAAAGGTATCTTCACCACCGTTGGGGTCATCATTTCCAGGTTGTCATTCGGAGATTTCATGTTGTGTATCCCTTAAGGAATCCGACTCCTCTGGGGTGTTATTTATTGCAGGCGTTCGGTTAAAGGAGAAGGGGAAGATCGCCTGAGCGTGTGGCGACCTCGGAGCATTGCTGTTTCTTGCAGCGACCGCATCTCGAGCCACGATGGTTGCAGAGATCAAACTCTAGAGGTGCGGAAGAGCAATCGGCATCGGAAGTGGATGGGCGCATCTTCGACATCAACGTCGCAATGGCGTTTGCCGATGTATCTAAGCGGTCCATATACACTGCAGGCAAAAACACGGTCCTTTCCCCCTCAACCTTTCGCTTGCGCGGGATTCAATGATACAGGTAAGGACAAGGGTTGAATGGAAGTGTACCTCCGATCAATGTTTCCGGCCTAGGGCAATCAATGTTGAATGCACTCGAATGTTCTCAAGTAAATGGAGCAGTAAGCTTATCTCAATCATGCGGGGAACTGCTCAGGGAGACGGCGATCCCAAGCTTGTGTGACACCTGCAGCCGCTCCAATTAGACTGCACCCTCGGAAGTTGGAGTAAATCGAACGGCATATATATTTTTCCTTGTTGCAGACGTTAACCCCACGGGGTCAGCCGGCTCATGCCAGTTCAAGGAAGCTAAACCTACATACTGAAGCAGGATTCCGCCCATGGAAAGGTCGTACGAGAAGAGAGCCAATGCAAGTGCGAGTTCACATCATAGACGGTTGATACAGATTTTATATTATCTTAGCAATGTCAAGCCTTAGCGGTTTAATCCTTTGGCAGTAATTATTATAAAGTCGCGTAGAATGTCGCCAGTATTCGCTAGTTTGACCATCTCCTCATAGTGAAGACAACTCTTGAAGATTTCCCTATATCAGACACGAGATGAAGGGCAAATCCACCTCTTTCAGCCTTCTGGCCTTGGTTCACTTTGTCGCTGGTGCTGCCATGGGTTCCCACGACGGCACACGCCTGGAGAGACGCGCCGAGGGTACCGCTGTCGTCAACCTTGCCCAGACCTCAGGTACCCCTCAGCACCTAGCTTCAGGCTTCATCTACGGTCTTCCCGACAACGCAGATGGCTCTGCCAGTACTGCTATCCCACAGGAGCTCGCCGTGGGCACTGGATATATCTATAACCGTGCCGGCGGAGCTCAACTCCCGTCTCCCAGTCTAGGCTACGCTTCTGGCCAGCTCACGGTATGTTTGATGACCACCCCTACGCCGGATACATTATCTGACAAGCTTCTCAAGGGCCGCCTGCAATCCTTCTCTTCCAATCACAAGACTGCAAGGAGTCACGGTGCCGGCTTTCAGCTGCTCGTCCACGACCTCTGGGGCGCCGACAGCGTGCAGGGCACCATTCCTTGGCCTGGCGACAATGACAATTGAGCGTTTTTCGACACGTTACTGACCCAGGTGATTGCGTACATCAAGAACAACAATCTTCGAAGTGGTCTTGAGCTTGATCTGTGGAACGAGCCCGATGCTCCTCAATTCTGGGGTGCTTCGTACGACCAGTATCTGCAGACGTGGACACGCATGTATCAGCGCTTGAAGTGAGTTCCAAGACACCAAAGCCGTCTTAATCTGGATTCATAGAAGGAGAAAACAGCGAAAGTCACTACCCAATATTAGGTCTGAACTTCCCAACGTCCCCATCCTAGGCCCATCCATCTCACAGCCACCAACCACGGGTAACAGTCGATGGACTGCATGGCTTGATCACGTCAAATCGACCAATACTGTGCCAGATAAGTACACCTATCACATCCTCACCGCTACCGGCTCCGCCTACATTCCCCGCAATGCACAGGACGCCTTGAAGAGCATGACCTCAGCCCGCGGCATGGCCATGAAGCCTGTCAGTGTCAACGAGTACGGTGCCATCGATGGTGGCGACCAGACCAACTCAGCCAGTGCATGGTACATCGGCGCTTTCGAGCGCGAAGGCGTCTCCGGTCTGCGTGCGCACTGGGGCATGGGCGCGGCCAATCTGCACAACGGCATGGCCGGCCTGGTCAACTTCTCAGGGAGCAACTACTTCCGCGCTGCGCAGTGGTGGGTGTACAATTACTACACGCACTCCATGACGGGCAACCGTGTCGCGACTACGTCTTCGGGAGACCGCCTCTTCGAAGTATACGCCACCCACGGCAGCAGTGCTAATTCGGTCAAGATCCTGACCGGCCTCAAGTCATCCGCTGGAGACCGGGTCTATGATGTGCGTGTCACGGGGCTCAGCGCCGTGGGCATCTCTGGTACGTTGAAGATCCGGACACTCCGTTTCAACCATGTCGACTGGTGGCTCGAAGGACCCGCGCCTACTGATCGTTACGCACACCGTCACAAACAATGAAGTTACCTTCTTTGTCGATCCGGACAATCAGTACACCGCTTATGCTTTCGAATTTGTCAGTTAGAGGGTCTACAAAGCACTTGCCAAAGAGTATATATTGTCAGAGTGTCAAATAGGCATATATATGTCGATGATAAATGATCTGAGTGGGTCTGCGTAATGTGACTTCCCAAAGCACAACACAGGTGAGTGAGAACCATGACCGAGGACAACTTACACCACACCAACGAGAAGCCGGCGATAGTGGCAGGGTATATCCTGAACTGGATCGTTAATTATGGTACTCAAAATGTGGTAAAGAGAAGATTTTCAGATGCCTGGGGAGTTTTTCCATGTTGCCTGTCCCTTGGACATTGGAGGCTGATAATTCACGCTTTCCATAAGACCTTAGTAGACCTTGGCACGAACCTGTAAAACATCTCACAATGAGATAAGCTCATGATCAGGCCCTAGTGAGTCCCACCAACAATCCACTTCACTTGCATGGGCAAGGTCAGTCTAAAAGCGATCTGAGATTCCTGTCCACGTCGCTGATCACCATTGCAGGGGCAGGTGAGGAATTGTTGGGGCTGATGAGTTGTCGTCTTGTCTCTTGCCCAATCATGAGATCAATACATATCACTATCTTGTCATTACTTTGTTTATAATCTACGACCACGTAAAGTAGTTCTACACACATATATTCGAGTTCAGTTTGTTTAGAAGCAGAAACACATCACTGGTTGGCAAGAGTGAAGTGCCCGTATGCTAAGATCAGCCCTGGGTGTGTAATATGAAATGTGCAGCTGCCGTGCTTGTCTCCGAATGATTTGCTTCTACAAGGAACTCTGGGCCCAGCCTCACGGTTAATCCCTCTCGCCATTGACCTAGTATCGTCTCAGCTACCGCAAGGCACTTCTCGCCAGGCCGCCTGGACGGATCTTGCCAGTCGGTGGCTGCTTCCACCAAAAGGTTTTCCAGAGTCCGGAACGTGAAATAAACGTCTGACTCAACATCACCCTGGCGACTGTTTTCCAGTACCCGATGAAACCATTTTCTATCCCCGGCTTCACTGATTAACACGCCAAACAATAGCGTCATCGTGCTTGTTGCATGAGCATTACGTTTGAAAGAAATTCGGACCAGAGCTCCATGAGCTTCGGTAGCGTTGAAGCTTTCTGAGGACGACTGAGAGGCTTCAAATGGAGGTCCCACAATGTTAAACTTTCTCATCCTAATGAATCCGGCTCTTGACCTCCTATGTCTCGGAATAGCATCAATACTCTCAACTGAGAAACCCTCAGATGAAGGGCTTGAGTCTGGGGAAACTGGAATGAGAAGAAGGATCGCATACTCGCCAAGACTATTCTTCGTGTCAGGATACGTAAGACGAGATTCTTGCTCACTGCTGTCAAATCCCCTCGAAGGGACAAAGATGTCGAGATGAGTCGCTTTTACACCATCCGTCTTAAGCGACAAACGGTTCTTCCAGCACAGCGCAATAGGCCGTGGACAGTCTCGCACAACCTTGTAAGTGTCCAACGTCGGTGTCTTTTCCAAAGGAATCCCGACGAGATGCCCATCCGTTGTACCTGCAGAGAGCACGGCGATGTACTCAAACGGGCGAAGCCAAACGTCCGAGCGGGGCAGCTCAGCAAGTCGGATAATTGGAAGCTGGATGGAGAGGCCAAAATTGGTCATCGAGTACGGCACCGGCCGACTGGATTCGTCCCTTGCAGGATGGTACTCCCGCGCGTTTCTAAAGTTACGGGGTGACGGCGCCAGCATGCTTGTCCACGATGGCGGATCATCCTCGTTCCAAGACCAGCAGAAGAGCGACTCGTCTGTAGAGATTCTGAGTATCTCTTCCTGCAGCCGTGTGAAGGCCCTCAAGCCCTCGCCGTACAGCAGCGGCATGTTGATGTCGAAGATCCCGAGCATGCAGTACGCCATGTCTTCCACGCGGGAGGTCTTGCGACATGATAACCACGACATCCTCTCCGCGACGCTGGCGCTGGAGATTGGCGCTATGCGCTTCCGCTTGTAAACCAAGTATGCAGTGCTGATACCGGTGACTTTGGAGATGGTTTCCACTAACGACTTCCGCGTGCCGACTTGTCTTCACTCTCGGGAGAAGAACAAGACTTGGCGGGGGGCTAGAAGCTCCTGCAGCGTCCAGCCGCGGGTAAACCACTGACTCTGGGATACTCTAGACAGAAGGGCATCTTTTGAAGCGGCCTCATCGCAGTCTTCGGCCTCGGAGACGTCAGAGAGGTAGGCGTAGCAAATCTCGGCGTCCCTGTACCACGCGAACATGGAGTTGATGGCCTCAGCTAGCTCCGCCGAGCTATCCTTGTTGATGCAGTTGGTGTCGATCCAGAGGTACCCTATGTCTTGGCTGATTGCATGTTTGCGGGCAAGCTCAATCTTTTGGAACCCTGTCCTCTCGCGGGCGACGGCCATGTTCTTCCAATCCTGGTAGGAGACCTCGTCTGGGCCCCAGGTATGAGAGAGAATCGCATAGCGGGGTACATTGTCGCCGATGAACTCTTCCAGCGCGAGGTTATCTACGTTGATGAGGCGCATGGCGTGGAGACCTCGGGAAACAAGTGCGGTCGACAGATGCAGATTGCCGTCTTCGTACCTTGGCTTCGATTGGCTAATGATTTGCAACACTGTTTTCGAGCGGTGTGGAGGACTTTAGTCGCACATGTCAGCCCCCACTGATCCACGTTGTTGTCGCGATAAAGATCCAGTATGTTGCGGCAGCTGGCACCGGCTGGCGATGAAACTGGTTAAAGACGTTGAATCGTAAATGAACGTCCATAGGTATTCACAGGTGGTGGTGATAGTGGTGATGAAGACGGTTGTTTAATCGCTTGTACGTCATTCTTTCCGACCGGATACTGGTGAACTGCAAAGCGTGAAAGTTCTTGTCTCATGAGTTGGGGGAATCTTTCTACCTAGTACTTCATTTGCCTCATTCGGGAGGGGATCGAACGTCGCACCACTTTCTCTATTGGCGTGTCTTGTTAGACCTTGACTCAAATGTGGGACTGTTGAACGCTCGGCAACGCCTTAGAGCCATTGATTATTAGGCATTCCATATTGCCACGCTCCCTGTGTTGCGCTGCAAGATAAACTACCTCGCCCGCAGTTGCTCAGGTTTCCATTAAATATCGTCGACGCCAATTCTGCCTGACTGATCCTTTCGATCCAGGACTTAAGTCGACGGCAACTACAATGTCCAGCAACAAGGATAGCGGCGAGGTTGCTGTGGAGGAACAACATCAGCACCTGTCCAAGTGGCGCGTCAGCTCGTGAGTCCCTGCTCAGAAACTTCGTGCCAAAGCTGACCAGGATCAACGGCAGACCATTTTTCCAGACCGTTCTGGTTGGAATCGTTCTTTTTCTTAATCCCGAAACCTACCTCGCTATCACAGGGCTCGGCGCCGGCGGAAAACAGCCCGAGCTGGTTGGGATCGTCAACGATGCGAATGTCGTTCTTTACACTCTTTTTGGTGCATCTGCAGTTGTTGGTGGCGGCGTAGTCAACAAGATCGGGCCTCGATTTTCCCTTATGCTAGGGGTTACTGGCTATCCAGTATACTGCGGCTCTCTCTGGTTCGCGTGATCAATTCTGAATCCATCTACAATTCCGACTAACATGTGTTCAGGTGGATAGACAAAGGCGAGGGGAAGTGGTTCGTGTTATTCGGTGGTGCGTGGCTAGGCCTCTCGGCTGGTATCTTATGGGCCGTTCAAGGTAAGAATCCGTCGGCCTTGGGCTCGTTCAATCTTAGGTGTGCTAGGACATGAAATGCATGCACATCGGTGGCACAATATCAATTCGGTACGCATAACTGACCTCAGTCAGGATACATCTGCACGTGCTACCCGATTGGGTCTGAAACGGGCTTCTACATCGCGACGACGTGGATTTTGAATGCTCTGGGTTCTGTTGTTGGGTCAGGTAGGACATTCTCTTCTCTGTAATGGCGCACGCTAACGGGTTATTGTAGCGTAACACCTCCTCATCGGGGGTACCGCCAGCGGTATATCTCGCCTTCATCTGTCTCGAGTGCGCTGGGATCTTCGTGGCGGCTCTCCTTATGGATCCAAGCAAGATCAGACGCAACGACGGGCGACCAATAGCCTCTTTTGATGCAGAATCCTGGTCCCGGGAGCTGAAAAGCTTGTTTCTGACCTTGAAAGAACCGAGGATGACCCTCATCACGTTAGCGATCTACAGCTGTGAGATGTACCTGTCGCTATCAGGGTCGTTCAACTCCTTCTACTTTAGTTCGAGAACAAGATCGCTAGCAAACGTGAGATCATGCACTAACTCACGCCTGCCGCAAGGAAAAACGCTGACAAGTGAATACAGTTTTGCTATTGAACCATCCAGGTCATCGGCTCAGCCGCCATCGCATGGACATGCGACGCAAACATCTTTGGTCGCCGTCGCCGTCGCGCCTTCATCTCCGCCGCCTTCGTTGCCGCTATCATGGGCGGCACCTGGATCGCTCTTCTAGCCTTTCTTGCCTCCAATGACTTTGACCGTGCCGGTCCGGTCATCGGCATCGACTGGACGGATGACCGACGTTTCGCTGGCCCCTCTGCACTCTACATGTTCCTCGGCGCTTCATACCCGATGTTCCAAAACTTCTTGATATGGGTGTATAGCACCTTCTCAAACGAGCCGCGGACGCTCGGCCGGTACAGCGGGTACTTTAAGGGTGTTCAAGCGTTCGGCGCGGCCACTGCTTTTGGGATCGATTCAAGATATGTCCCGTTTCTCCATCAAGCCATCGTGTACGCGACTTTGGTGCTTGGGGGCCTAGGGCTGTCGTCAGTTAGTGTGTATCGATATACGAGTGATACGAGGTATGGCCAGGAGGAAGGGGTCGTCGTTCCGGAGGAGTTTGATGAACGTTACTAAGCTGGGCTGTTCCATCACCTAGAGGTAACTAGAAGCCTGTTCGACTATCAATCTCGTTACTGGCAATATCAAGACCTCTTAAACAAACGAGCGGAGTATCTTTTCCATACGCATACCATCTCTGGCGAGGCATCTTCCACATCCAGTAGCCAAATATCCCATGATATCCCACCTCGAAATTACAAGCTCGTCTGAGCATGTTGCTCACGCAGTGCCTGCTGCTCACGCGCCGCCCTCCTCTTAGCCTTCTTCTGATTCTCAAAGAAGCAGCACAAACCGCACCCCGCAACGACACAGAAAAACACAATCGGAGGCACCGTTATCAGAATCATCATCTGCCGCTGAAGGGCGTGCCCTCCTTGACTCGGATCGCGACAAGTGTCATCTTGACATAAATCACCCGTCGGCTCAGGGCCACCGGGAACCCAGTGGCTCACATACCCTCCCACCGGGAGCTCGGGCGGCGTCGGCGTCAGCGTCGCCCTGTCCGTCTCGTCCCAGCTGATCACCCACGCGGCTGGATCATCAGGCCCGCGGTGAAGGGCTCCTCTTCGCCCACGCGTACGGCGGTGTATGTGACGTGGTCTTGGGCGTGGAATGTGCCGACGCAGATGGGATGGTTGGTGAAGTTGGGGCGGCTGCCGTCCGGCCAGACGTCTTCGCCGCTGGGGCCTGATGTTAGATGATGAAGGAACCGCGAAGGTCGGTTGAGGGGGCCTTACGGTGCGCAACAGTAGGCTTTCGTGATGCTCGAGAAAGCGGTCATTGCGCGGGCGTGCCATCCTTCTGGGCATACGGCAGGGCGCCAAATGTAGTTCGAAGGACTGCATGAGCTGTACGATGCTTGGGTGTAGTCTAGATAGATTGCCTCGACGTCGCCTCCATCGGTGTCTCCAGCGGCATGGAATCTGGTCCACTGACGACGCGTTTTGCATTGGGGCGGGACCACGAAGGGGGTTGTGAGAATAAGAGGTGTCGCGGTTGTAGTCGGTGTGTCCATTCTCGGGGAGCAGAGTGGATTGGGATGCTAAAGAGACAGACGTTGATCGCGTCCACAAGCGTCAAGAGATGCTGCCAACTGAAAAGTGGTCGTTAATTAGTCGGAGCTCAGGCTTGACGTGCGAAGTTGGGTTGTTTCTTCTTGCAAGCGCGTGTTGAAAACTAGTACTTGGCAAAAGCTTGAAAAGGGGTAGAGTAACGTCGACCACTGGCATGTTGTTGGAAGTTGACATGGCATGGACATGGCCCAACGGATAATATCACCGCGAATGGAAAGTGCTAATATGCTAGGCCTGACTTGGCGTGCATGAGGTCGCTCGCCTTTGGCGGAAGCGAATGCGGCACGGCAGGGAGTCTGGGCAAACGAGCATTTTAGCCCGGCAGCCAGCATTGATCTGTCATCCATGGATGCCTAGGACCTCGCTTAAGTCAGAAAAGAGCATAACTTGTCATTACTCAGGCGGTGTCAACTGAGATATTCGAACTGCATGTTGGCAACGCCTGGAGTCAAGAGAAGGTCAGGTATATGCTGGGCAAAGACTTGTGTGAACGTGGTATTCAAGGTCAACGGCCGAAAGCTAGTTTTTCCACAACAGCAAATGCTTAATCAAAATCATCCCCGTACATGAGGTCGTCATCAAAGTCATCTTCATCATCTTCATCGTCGTAATCGGAATTGCCACCTACCGGAGGCCAAGCCGTATGGAATGCAGATTGCATGGCAGCATAGACACCCGAGATCTGATCCATTTCACGAGCCAGAACCCCGCATATGTAGCACGCCTTCGCGGATCCTGGGCCTTTGCAGCCTTTGATAGGGCACTGGCGGTCGGCGTCGGTGTACCGCGTCAGCATGAGAGATGAATCGTCGTTGGGCTGCCATGGCTCACGGTCCGCACCCCTAACACCGAAATTCCAGACCATGTAACCCATGGGACTCATCCCGACTACAAATTCGTCGTCGATGGCGATTTCTTCGATTCCCAGACCGTCATAGAATACCTTCTCGTGCAGCGGGCCCAGGACCAATGTCGAAGACTCGTCGGCCACACATACCGCGCTGTAGCCCCAGACCTTCCCGGCCCATTCGGTGAACTGGTAGATCCTGGGTCCGTCCTCATGCGGCCGCCATTTCTGCAGGTAATATGTCTGCCCGTTCCACCTGCGGCCGCCGCTCGTCTCCGGGCTGCCATCGGGACTGCCCCACACGGGCCGTCGCATGCCGAGCTCGTACTCCTCGACGGTTTCCGAAAATGTCTCCGTGAGCGTGTCGAAGTTGTACCGGAAGACAGGAAGGTCGGGAGTGGCCATTTCATTGGGGATAGCCTGGACTAAGCCGTAGAGCCCATGTGAGGTGATTGGCTCGCCGTACCGAACGTATACAAAGGCAGAATCGGGGCTTGACACGCATACTGGTAGATGGAACGAATGCCGGAACGACTTGGTGTACTTCAAATCCACAAACTTATAGACGGTAATGGCGAGTTCAAGCTCGCTGTCCACGAAGCCTTCTAGAAACGCTATCGTGCCATCGATCGTTAGCAGCGAGATTGGGTCGGCAGGATACGCCAAGGAATGCGCAGCAAGACGGTCGGGAGTGGAACTTACGATCTTCCTCTCCATGTGCAAAGTAGTAGATCACATTGCTTTCGGTCGGGTGAAAAAGGAAACCTTCTGGGCGGTCAAGGTCCAAGTCTTCATAATCCTCAGCATCTCTCGTAAAAGGAGGGAGTTGCAGCTTCGCGAGCCCGGTGCCCCAGCGGAACACGTGCGGAACGGCGTAGATTGGGTTGATGATGGAGAACTCAAGCACTGCAGCTTCTGCATGGGCAGTGATTCTCTTGACGCGGTTTGGGAGGGTGAAGCGTCGGAACTCCTTTTTATCCATGTGGTAGACGATCCTTTTTTCCCGATTAGCTTCTGAATAGGTCACGGGGGGTGGATGCCGCAACTTACATGATGCGGTCGGTGGCGCGGTCTACGAAGATAATAATGTTCTCAGTCATGGTCCAGATTACAAAATCTCTTTCACCCTTTTCCACCAGATCCGGTAGTGCGACGAGGGATCTGGTTGTGTTGCGTAGATCGTCGATGAAGATGGCATAGGGGTCAACATGCCAGGCCAGACGCCCACTGGAGTATGCGAAGTGCCTCTCGGTGTGCTCCGAAGGACGAGCGCCTCTTTCAATCGCACCTTCAACGTACGCGACGGTCTTTTCGTCCATCTGGAATGTCTTGGTCTGCAGAATGTCGTAGAGCATCTCGCTCACGGCGACCGTGGAGATGAACTTTCCATCGATGCGGGGTATTGTCTTGCCTGCGGCGGTGATGAAGGTTTCCCATGGTGAATCGCTGGCATGCGGGTGCGACGACGGCGGAGAAACCAGCGCGGACAGTTCGGGGAAGTGAGTAGTCACCAGGTGCTTGGCAACAGAGGGCTCAGTCCAGACGGTGCGCCATCCCTTGGAGACGGCGGCGCAGGCCAGGGCATCCTTCGTGGTGAGATACTCAGCAACCATGGAGACGAGCTCGCTGGGGAGATCAGACATGGAGCTCATCTGAGGTGTTCTTGCGTTGACCATGGTCCTGAGAGCGACGAGCTCCCATGGCGATAAGTTGTCGACGAGGTGCTCGAGGTTGGCGCGGCGGTACAAGATTTCGGAAGCCTGGTCGTCGGCTTTGAGGCGTGAGAACTGCTCAGAGAGCAAGTTCACGGGATCGTTATTGGTCATCTTGCGCGGACAGGTCTTTGCTTTGCTTAGAATGTCATCGAATTGATGGAGATCTGGAGAGGGAGGGCACCCGCATTTTGGTGGGGAGAAGGATGTCGTCCGTCGTGGCGTTGCATTCCGAGCTGAGAAAGTGGGTCGTTGGAGTGGGATGACCTCACCGGGACTCACCTTGGTCTTGACCTGACGCTGTCAGGTGAAGCTTCGGTGAAGGGGTCTTGGGAAGCTCGGACACAAAGCGTAGCCCGCAATTATTTGCCGGCCGCACACCTGCCGCCAGGTGCCCGCAGCCACGCTTCTTCCCATATTAGACATCTACATGCGTCACTCGTTACAACCTCACTCATACGGTCTCTGTATTTGAAGACAGCTGCTTCTATACTATGCGTATATGAAATGCTTGCCATCACGGTAGTCTTCACAAGCAAACAAGTCCTCGTCCTCCTGGACCGCGAGAAATCGAGGATCCATCTCGTCGACGTCTTTCCATGAGTACTTCGACACTTTCATGGTGCCAATGCGACGATACACCCCTTTTTGGGAATCATGCACCTCTAGTAGAAGCATCCAAAGCGTCCAAGTTGAGGTGCTCTTGAACGTAGGAAGATAATATCGTGTCGTAGCAGTGTCCTGGCTGTCGAATGCTGTTGTCGTGGGTGAGTCCAGATAAACTTCGATCGGGGACATGGTCTCGATGAGTTCACCGCCGATATATATCTTCCATTTGTATACCTTCATCCATTTTTCTTCAGAAAAGGGCCCCGTCCGCAGCATTTCAACGCGTCTGAGCTGGCCCCAAAGTCGCAGATATCCACTCTTGAGCAGGCCTGTTGTGTCGCCCGTGACGTATTCGAGGTGGACGTCAAGCACATTGCATAATACCTCCGTCGAGTCCAAGTCTATATGCCGATGGCGAACGACACGTGAAATACCTTTTCCGGGACCTGCCCAAGACCACGAAGGCGCTATATAAACAGAACGGGCAGCGTCTTCTTCACGCCTCGCGGACGATGTGAACGTCTCCGGTGGCTTGCTCTCTCTCACTGTTCTCCACATCAAATCTTGCTCTAGGGTGCTCCGCCACAGACCTGCAACATACTCGTCGCCGGTGAATGCCCTGATTCGGTTCGCAATGGCAGACATGGCTAGGAGCTTGTCTTGCAATCCGCCTTGTCATCTCCTCTCTGTATGATGCACAGGGGGTCAATCCAGTCGTCTGGTGGTGGATATGGCATCTCTGTAGAGCTGGGGAAGCTGGTCTGGGGGTATTTCTCGTCGGAATGCGTCGATATTGTCGGTAGTGAGGACCAGACAATCTGCAGAGCCCCAGCAATGGCTGAGGGTCATGAACGGCTCTTGAATAGTTTGTTCAGCGAATATAACCAAGCGCACCAGTGCTGCTGGGTCGTCAGTATGCCCACAATCCAGGAGCCGAGTTGCGAAGCGCGCTGCATCTTTTTGTAGCGGGGGATTGCACATCTTGTGCTCCTTAAAGCATCGATCTATCCATCGTTTCGCGATTGAGAAAGTGCTTTCAGAATCTGTACGGCGGGAGAGCTCTTTGAATCCCGTTCAGTCGTTTGTGGTGTAAGGAATCATGGACGAAGAATTGGAAGGATAGTAGTCAGGCAGATGACAACAGCCTCGTCGGTCTGCCCACTGCCCTCGCTTGGGCACCAAATTGTGTTGCTTGTCCACATTGAATCCATGTCAGAGTCATCCTGCTGCATGATTATTCCCCTGCTGTAGTAATTATTGTCACGTCTGCTTCACTTCCAGGCATCCACGAGGACAGTCCGATCTCGCTGCCTTAGGTAAGCCATTTAAGGTAGGTAGGCAGCCTTATGTAAGCATCCAATTGCCGCTGGTTCCTGCGCCCCGCGATCGGATTTCGGACAGGTGCCCGACTGCAGGCGCTACAGAAGCCAGTCAGCTGGGTGCGCCCCCCTAAAGGCGTCCACTGGGCAGCAACGGCCCTGTGCTGTGAGGCGAACGGCGAACGGCGAACGCGCTGCAGACTCGTGTCAGCGTCCGAGGCGGCTCCCAGGCGGTCCCTGGACGGATTGCGGTAGAAGGGCAGGTAGGTACTTATAGGCACCGAGTAGTGCAGGGGAGGGCCCACTTGGGGGTCGAGCACGACATCATTCGCGGCGGTGGTATGCGACAGGAGTGACCGAGTGACCTGCTGACGTGCGAAATCGTGACTCCGACTCACCACCAACAAGCAGCAAAACACCCAAGTCGCCTCCTCCTCCAGGTGCCGTTCCGTTGCCGTGCCTGGCTGCTTGCTACCCTCCATCTCGATTTCGATTGCCCGTCGGTCGGCCTTTCCCCAGTCAGCGCCCTTCCCGAGGCCATCTCCTTCTCGGCTTCCCGTCTCCACGTCATGTTCTTGACTCCTCCCCTCTGCCCTCTTCACTGATCTGTTCCATCTTCTCTCCTTCCTCGTCTTTTTACAATCCATTCCGCTGCGTGGTCTGGTCCGGTTCTCCTGTCTTGCATTTTCGGCGGAGGAGGAAGAGCGGCTGTTTTGTTTCTTCCATTCACAATCAACCCTCCTCAATCTGTCACCCTCCCGACCGCCGACGCCGGCGCCTCTCCAATCGCACTCTCTCACCGTCGCCGACATCCCAAGTCCGGAAGCTTGATCCATCATCATGGCGCGCGCCTCGAGCCCGCCGACTCCGTCCGATGACCGGACTCTCGTCGCAGCGCCTCCCGACGACGACGACGATGCCTCCTCTACCATCAGCCGCCTGAGCTCCCGCTCGTCCCTCGACCTCCTCCACCGAAGCTCCTCCCACCGCCGCCGAAGCCGCCGCTCCGCGACCACCTGGAGAGCAGTCTCTTTCGTCGCCGCCCTCGTCTCCGCCCTCTGCGCCGGCTCCATCACCGTCTTCTCCATGTACGGCCACATCTTCCAAGAGCGCCTGCACTACACCCAGTTCCAGGTCAACGGCCTGGCCATCAGCAGCTCCATCGCCCTATACCTGCCCGTCTCCATCCTCGGATACATCTGCGACCGCGTCGGTACTCCGCCGCTGTCGTTGTTGGCCGCGATACTGTTTGGTGGAGGATATGCCATTGCTGCGGGGACATACCGCCAGCTGGAGGATGAGAACTTCGGCGGCCTGCGCGACATGGCTGGAAGGCGCATATCGGGCGGCTCCGATTGGACGTATCCCCTGATGATCTTTGCGTTCGTCTGTGTCGGTGTCGGTACGTGCTCCATGTACCTCGCCGCCGTCGCAACCTGCGCGAAGAACTTTGGCAAGGGCAGGCATCGCGGACTGGCTCTGGCGGTGCCCATCGCTGCGTTTGGACTGAGTGGCATGTGGCTCAGCCAGCTCGGCAGCCGTGTCTTCTACGAGAAGCTGCCGGACGGATCGGCTGGGGACCTGGACGTCTTCCACTTTTTCGTCTTCCTCTCCATCCTCTTGCTGGTGGTCGGAATCGTCGGGGCCTTTACTCTGAAGGTTGTCGACGAGGAGGAGATCATCGAGGAAGCTGTCGAGGAGCTCGAGCGGAGCGGTCTCTTGGAGCGCAGCACGTCGTTCCTGAGTGCTCGTAGCGGCGGCAGGGGATACGGCGCTATTTCTGAGATTGCTGACGAGGAGGATGGCGGAGCTCTTGGGCCGGACGAGGACGATGCGAAGCTGAAGAAGAAGCTTGTCCTCAATGCCGAGACACGAAGCTTCCTCACGGACCGCACCATGTGGTACTTTGCCCTAGGCTTCCTGCTGATGATTGGACCCGGAGAGGCCTTCATCAACAACCTCGGCACCGTCATTGGCACGTTGTACCCCCCTACACGGCAGTACGTCGGCCCCCCGACGTCAGCGGCCACCCATGTGTCCATCGTCGGTATCACCAGCACTGTCGCACGACTCGCGACCGGCACCTTGACCGATCTTCTCGCCCCGTCTCCCCAGACACAGCATCTGCAGGTGTCCTCGAGCCCACCCTTTATTCGCGGCAGACTAGCCATTTCCCGCGTTGCGTTCCTTCTCTTCTTCGCCATTATCTTATCGCTCGGTCTTGTGGCCCTGGCTTCCGGCTTCATCCAGGAGCACGGCGAACGCTTCTGGATTGTCTCCGGCCTTGTCGGCTCTGGTTACGGAGCCGTCTTCAGCCTGACGCCCATCATCATCACGGTCATTTGGGGTGTTGAGAACTTTGCCACCAACTGGGGCATCGTCGCCATGTTCCCGGCCCTGGGTTCGACCATTTGGAGTTTGGTCTACTCGGCCATATACCAGTCCGGCGCTACAAAGTCGCCTTCACCCGGAGAGGGCGGAGACGTCTTTTGCTACGGCATGCAGTGCTATGCCTCGACATTCTGGGCCATGGCCGTCACCGTCTGGGTGGCCTGCGGCATGGTCCTCTACGCCTGGAAGGGCAAGAACGGATGGGTCCAACGGGGCATTGTTATCTAAACCTACATTATCTACATATATACAGCAGACAGATCAAGCATGCACATCGGCGTTCAGGAAACGGGAGGAACGGTCTTGGGTAGGGCGCATCATATCTATCGCCATGATTTGATTGGGTATATAACGCATAAAGTCATAATATTTCGGGCCAGTCCTGTTTTGCCTCTTGTGATCGCTACCATTCTGTTTCATCCGCACACCGTGCACTCTCCCTCACAGCATCAACAGCGCAATGAGGGTGGCGGCTCCCATCACCAGCCCCGCCATCAGGGGCGTGCTCCGCGCCGCCGTGCTCTCCCTCTCAAACTCGCTCATCGTCTTCATGCAGATCCACTGCGAATACAGCAGCTTGTCGAACAGCACGCTCATCACCGGCGTGTACCCGTTCAACCCGCCCGTCGGCGTCGTCGTCCCGCCGTCCTCGTCGAGGATCAGCTCCACGTCCGTCAGCTTCATCAAGTCGTACGCCGCCGGCAGCGTCGGATGGCAGCCGTTATTCGCGCCAGCGTCCTGCGCCGGCGTGTCCGGGGCGTCGGGCCCGATGATCTCGGCGCCCGTGATGTTCACCGCCCCCGCGATCAGGTTGCAGTGGAAGCTCTTGTCCGTCCGCGTGCGCTCCTCGAGGTACATGGCGACCTCCTGGCAGCGCGGCAGGTCCTCGTCCTCGGCGTGCTCCGCGCGGAAGTCGTCGACGTAGCCCGTGATCTCGTCCATGCAGCTCTGCTGCAGCCACGAGGAGCAGTCGGTCGTCTCGTCATCCTTGACCTCGTGCACGATCGGCAGCGTCTGGAAGAGGTGCTGGAAGATGAGCGCGCAGCCCTTGGGGTACTTGGGCGAGGACAGGTTCAGGCCGGCGGGCGCGCCGAGGTAGTACGACTGCGTGTAGACCTGCTTCTTCATCCAATTGGAGGAGGAGGATGTGGCGGGGCCGTTGTGTAGTGTGGCCACGGTGACCGACAGCTTGCGGATGTCGGTGATGTTGTTGTCGTCGATGGGGATGTCGAGGACCTCCGGGGCGATGCCGACGCGGCGCAGGACGGAGCCGCCGATGGTGCAGTTGGACTCGCCGACGAGGTCGTGCACGGCGCCGGCCGGGCAGCCCACGTCGGCGCAGCCCTTGAGGGGGACCTCGGTGAGGATGGGGACCGTTGCGAGGGCGGGCCGGACGCCGCTCCCGGGACCGATCCCCGCGGCGAGGAGGGACCCCATGAGGGGCAGCGGTCTCATTTTTCGGTTCTCCCCCGGTCCCTTTGTGATGTTTGGTTGTTGTGCCTTGTTGTTCCTTGAAGTTGCTTAAGGCCAAGACTTTTCTTGCCGCGTTCGCGAGGCCCAAAGCCAAGACAAAGACGGCCCTTCGCTCCCGGGGAGCCGTGGAAACCGATGACACACTGGTTACTGGTTTCTTCAGTGCGGCCGATTGGGCGAGGCGGCAGCAGGCGCCTTTCGCGTCTCACGGCGCGCGGCCGTGTATGAGTGAGTGCGTTGGTTAGGTACGGATAGGTAAGAGTGCGTAAGAGGTGGTAATGTCTTGGGTGCGTCTGGGGTGGCCCGGAAAAGACGGCAGCACGGCGCAGGAGGAAAAGGCTCGTCGCGCAGATGTGAGCGGCCAGCGGCGCGGCGGCGGTGGGGATCTTCGGGGCAGCTCTCACTCGAGGCTTTGCGGGACGGCGGATCCGACCATGCTACTGCTCCTCGCTTATGACGTCTTTCTCCTGCGGTCTTGTTTCGTTTCGGGTTGGATGTTGAAGTGTTGTTGCTGGCCGATTCCAGCTTCATCAGGAAGAGTGTGAAGAAGAGAGTCGTGTGCGGGGGTGGACTGGCTTTTTTTTTTTTTTTTTTTTTTTTTTTCTTTTTTCCTCCCTCACTCACTCACTCCAGCGGCTGCGGATTACATCAACACACACGGCGGCAGGCAGGCAGGCACCATGGGCGAGCGAAAAGAATACCTCCGTGGGAGTCGAGGATGGGGTCGCGTGGTGCGAGATGATAGGCGACTGGGCGTGGGTTTTCTTGGCGTTTTCTTGGCGGTGCTCACCGATGCTTTGCTTGATTAGCTAAGCTTGCTGCTGTTGCTGTTGGCTGTTGGCTGTGTGTCCAGTTCCATGAATGTGACCGTGGCTTTTGGGTTTGATTAAGGACATTGCGGCCGATGCGGGAGCGAGAGTGAGGAAAGTTGAGATTGGATGAGATATGCATCGAGCAATGATAAGGTTTGTTGGTGAACGGTGTTGTTTTAAGCATGAACTGCATCTCGACTCTGGGTTTCGTCAAAGAGGCGCCGGGCGGGAGGGATTTTGGTACACGATTAGGAGAGCTTTAAGGTATGACTAAGGTCGTTAATTGTTAGGTTCGTTCGATAGCAGTCCGGGACAGCTTCCGGGGAGGTTGGTCTGGCAGGGGTCTCCCTTGTTCGGGGAGGATGGGAACATGCAAACAAGCTTCAATCTCGAGCGAGAGATCTCTGTGCTTCCCCAAGGTTGCTTCTCCACGGCTGCTCCCTCATGGTTCGCGAAACATGAAGAGCATGGTCCGCGGACCAAACCCGCCAGTTTGAGAAGAACCATCTAGTACGACTGTCCGGCAAAGAAGACCCAGATGGGGCTGGCACTGGTAGCAGAGCTTCTCAGTCGGTGACCACTGTCTGAGTCGGGCGGCGAAGCCAGCTCAGTACGGGGGCTGTGCATAGCTCACGAAGCCAATGGAATCCAGCAGACCCGCGCGCCCTGGACTGTACAAGCCACCAACTGTGCAGCAGCCATGTACGCACCGCGTTAACACGCAGACGCGAGTTATCACGCATCACTTTGCTGTAGACACCGACTGTTGTTGAGGTATGTTGTTGCAGGCAATTCGGCTGCCTTTTCAAGGCAATCGCACGAAACTTGGTCGAATCCAGCTTGGCTCCCTCCCTGCGCCCATGACGCCCATCCGCAGCGTGTCAGCTCGTTCACTAAGGCTATGTTCATAAAGCGTGGCGATGCCCCGCCGGCCAGCACATCCTGAGGAAAGCAATTAATCGACTTTGAATTCAGTCAGTCTCTGTACAGCCCACGCCAAGAAAAGCTCGATTCAATAATCCACTCCGGCATGAACATAGCTATCGCCAACAATGGGTCGAATACCGAAGCGTCTTGGGGGCCTCCTTCGTATGACAATGGGACGCCGCCGCTAAGGGCCCAGCTGGAGGCGGCCATGTGCACGACCCTCCCCCTCGGCGCCGCCGACCCCGCGCGGTCCTTCCTGCCGAGCGACGAGCTCCACCGCCGGGTCACCCCCGCATCGGCGCTCCGGACGCTACGGGAGGGCGCGCCCGGCTTCACGGAGGAGATCCGGAGCATCTTCGCCCAGACAATTTTCAAGAAATCGCCGGCTCTGATCAAGACTTTTGCGATTCTGGTCCTGATTGGTCGCGCGGATGCGATCTTCAGGTTCATGGACCTCTCCATCAGCGACGGCGATCTGCCATTGGGGCCGACTGCTGAGGGCAGCACCGTCATCGGGTCGTTGAGTGCTCCCAAGTGCTTCGACCTCGCACTTGCGGGACTCGGGTGGGATGAGATCGTGGCGTTCGAGGAGATGCAGTGGAGGGTCTGCGTGCCGGTGATGGAGGCGTTGGACGCCGAGGGCGAGCCCTCCCGCTTCCACCAGAAAACTATTCTGCCGTTTGTCTGGGATGGACCTGTCGCGCCGGTGATACAGCAAGGCGGCCATTCTAGGGTCTACCAAGTCCGCATTCACCCGGCACATCTTGATCTTGGCGCATCAGAGGTATGACAAGTGTATTCCGGTCAACCTTCTTTCATGACACTGACAGCAGAACCAGAGCAGCACTCTTTTCGCGGTCAAGCAATTCGAATCCTCGCTCGACGCAGCCATTTTTGAGCGCGAAATCTCTGCCCTCAAGCGTTTCAGCGACGCCCCAAACATCACTCCCTTTCTCACCGCCTTCAGACACGGCTCAACTCCCTACCTCATACTCCCCTGGGCCGATAATGATCTACAATCCCTCATGGCCCAGACCGACGCCCCGAAAGATGAGGGGCAGACGGCTCTGACCGTAAAGCAGATGCTCGGCATCGCGGAGGCACTCAAGGCGATCCACTACTGGCGCATCAAGAGCCGCAACAAGGCGGCCGGCTGCTCTGTCGGCGCCGCGGCCGCCGGGCGAGGTTACCACGGCGATCTCAAGCCCGAGAACATTCTCGTCATGGACGGCCGCTGGAAGCTCGCAGACTTTGGGCTCTCGTCCGTCCGTCAGCAGGCAGCGGCGGCGACGGAGCAACGGCCGCTGGGTTTCTCGCCGACGTATCGCGCCCCGGAGCATGATGGCGGGCACTTCGACGGGCAGCAGGCGGACATGTGGTCGCTCGGGTGCGTGATGAGCGTCGCGGCGACGTGGATGGCTCTGGGGAGGAAGGGGGTGCGCAACTTTCGTGCGGAGCGCGCTCTGCGTGGCGATGTTGCGGCGCGAGAGAATGGCAAGGTCGACGACTCCTTCTTTGAAGCCCGGGACAAGAAGAAGGGCAGCGGGCTACGGGTGAAGCCTGCTGTGACGCATGTAAGAAGACGGCTTCCAGCCCCCATTCCAAAGAGATGTTCGCGGTTCACTGACCTTCATGTCATAGTGGATCGACAAGCTTCACCAATCTCCCACCGCCAGCCCTCTCATCCACGATATCCTCGACCTGGTCAAGAATGGCATGCTGGAGGTGGATGGCGACAAGCGGATCACTAGTGCCCAGCTCGTACATAGGCTGAGGGAGATCCATCGCAAGTGCTCTGATGAGCCGGAGTACGCCAAGCCTGACCCCCGTGCGGCGAACAAGGCCGTTGTTCCCGAGAAGATTGACCATGCGAAGGCCCCGCGATCCATCAGCGTAAACATGATGCGGCTTCCTTACAACCATGGCACATGGCCGCTGGATTCCCACCAGCTGGCCCCGCCCAGCTTCAATCCGGAACCGGACGGGAGGTCTTCGACATGGGCGGCGCCCGAGCAGTCATTTGGCGATTCAAATCTGGGACTCGGCAGCGACTTGGCCGTGGCGAATCCGGTATCCCATACCATCCCAATGGCCAGTCCCAAATCTCCGCGCGGTAAAAGGCGACGAGATGCGGAATCGAGATCGCCGGCGCAAAGCAAGCGCCAGAAGTCCGCGTCCCCCAGGTCTCCCATTGACAAACCCTCCGGAGAGCTCTTTGCGTGCCCATATTTCAAGCATGACCAGGAGAAATACGGCACCAAGGAGTGGAACTCATGCGGCGGCCCCGGGTGGGAGATTCACAGATTAAAGTAAGACGAACAGCCCACTTACTCAGGCTGGATCATCCTGTGGCTAATGGTGATATAACCAGGGAGCACCTGAAGCGTGTCCACCGGGTTAAAGGCCACAGGTGCAACTGCTGTCTCCAGAGATGGTCCTCCTTAAAAGGGCTGTCTGAACACCAGCGTTCCGACGTCCACTGCATCAAGCAGGAGGACACAGGAGATGACAGCATCGACGAGACGCAGTGGGGAAAGATCCAGGAGAGGAACCGGGGAATGGAGAGCGCCACCAAGTGGACGGAGATCTACAAGACCATCTTCCCGTTGGACGCCGTCCCATCTCCTTGTAAGTTCACCAGGGAGGGCGGCTATGAAGTCTGGCCATGTGACTGATCGTTTCCCTGTTCCCTAGATCGTGATGAGCCGACGAGTGACTTGACTCTTACCGACTTCCGGCACTTCCTGGAGAACACCATGCGGCAACAGATCAGTCATGCGGGGCAGGCCAGGTGCCAGAACGGGCTGGACCTGCTCACTGAATTCGAATTGGCCAGATCTTTATCTAATTCAACAACTACATCCGAGGTCCCCTCACTCGTTGTTGACAACAGCCGTTGCGACACAGGTATGACCACGTCGAGCCTCGAGTCACCCGTGTTCACGGAGGCATCGCCGTCCATCATTGGCTTCGGTGCTGAGGATGTCGGGTTTGGCATGCCTTCTTGTGCTCCAGAAATGCAGCAACACTTGTCATTCGGGCATGACTTTCCCTTATTTCCACCATCGCCTCATGTCGATATGGGAGCGAGCTGGCAAGCGCCGTCTTTCCCTTCAATTCCGGGTTCGACGTTTGATGAGTCTAGGCTGTACCCTGATCTGTCTCTAGGTCCGTAATAAAGACGGGGGAGAGGTTGTTGTAAGAATAGACTGTTTCGTAGCAGGCGTTTCCGATATGGACGAAGGAAGTAACAGAGAAGAATTTGATTCAAACGATCTTGACATTCTTGGGCAAGGTGAGAGATAACAGTAATCAACGTAATTTGGTGTCAAAGCAGGCACACCAGCAGCGCAACATGAACACAAAAAAGCATTCTTATTCCAATATCACATGTAATCTCAATGTAAAAGAATCCCCATTTGTAATGATATCTCTCCCATGTCCATCTGTTCGCCAATATTAAATGATAGCCACGACTTGTTCCCAGAGACCCGATCGACGTAAGTCGCTATTGTCGGGTGCTGTTTGAAACAGCATCGCAACCAAGATGCAGCGATATATAACCAGATCGTCGATCGTCTTAGTCGACTGGTCTTCCCCCGCAACCTGGGCGGGCCGCCATTTCCGGCACGTCTGATCAAGCCCCAGTTCAACCACTTTGGCCAGCCTATTCAAGAGTTGATGAGTGTTGAACAGCTCCCATTCTTTGTTGTACACGGTACACACAAGACGCTTCAGCTCTGAATCGAATGGCTTCCACTGTGAAGCCAAAGGTGCCAGCGTCTCACCAGGACCTTCTGAGGCGTTTCGCTTGGGTTCGTCAGCGGCACTGATCGAAAGGCTCTTGCGATCACAGCTCCGTTGAATATTCCAGCTTCGATGAGCTTCATTCAGAGTTCCATCAGTGAGGCCCAAAGATTTCAAAAAGCCGTCCAGCCACCGAATCGTGCGGGAATGATGGTTCCAGATGTTACCCTTTCCGGTGTTGGACGTTGAATGAATCATGTCTTCTTTGTCAGATGCGATGTTGGCCGCCAGCATCAATGTGATAGTCGTGTTGCAAATGAGAATCGCGCGAGACTCTATGTGTGCTCTCGGTTGGCCCAGAAACCAACGATCCAGCAGCTCTAGTTGTATAAGCATGCTGTATCTCAAGTAGGAGCGGGCTTCTGTGGAATAGTCGACCAACCACGTGCGGAATGCATCATCGTTGTGGAGCATCTTCAGACAGAGATGAAGAACAACTTTGAAGACAATTACTTTCGGCGTCTCGCGGTCGCCGCGCTTCAACTGCTGGTCGACATCCTTCTGGACTCGCTCGACGTATTTGTCATAGCTCTTTCCATTGATGAGCCCGATTTCAGCCATGCCAGTCTGGAGCCACTGAACACCCTCCCAACTTGGAGGCTTCAGTGACAGTGGCCAGTCGGACATACCATCCCCTCTGACGTCTTCGCTTGTGATCTCAGTCCAGTAGTGTTCATTCAAAGCCAGGGTCGCGAGCGGTGGCTTTTTGCTCAACATATCCGTCGGAAACAAGGCAGGGAGATGTCGCGGTGTGCTGACCAAGAATAGCCCAACAATGGGCATGTATTGGTCTTGGGAAAGTTCTCCGTAGTCCAGGATGAACGACTCTTGGCTTCAGGCTTTCATCTGCTTCTTTGAAACAGGCAGCATGAACTTCAATGTCTGGACTCGATGCTGTCCGTTCAACAAGTTTAGAACCGGAGGAGATTTATCATTCCCGCGCACAACAGGTGCAGTGCGAAACAGCGATTGTCTGTCAACCTCTATGGTCCCACGAGCGTGAAGCATGGCCACACGGAGCTGAGATAGACTGCAAACCTTCCCAAAACGCTTCTTTGCGGGCTTTCTGTTGAGTATCTTCTTTGCCTCTATTCGTCTTGTTGTACAGCCAATTGGCTCCAATGTACAGCCAATTGGCTCCAATATAGCCGCGTGTAGGGCGAGAATCGTGCTTGGACTTTCTCTTCTTACTGTACTGCCAGTATACTCCAAGGACTCCAAGAATAGGATGTTGACGGAAGTAAAATTGAAAGCCATGACCGAAGATGATGGGGTACCCCGACTGCGTATTGGTGGTCCAGAATGCCCCTCCTTGTGTTGTCGAGGCGGCTGTGACAATAACACCGATCTGTGCGTACGGAGGGGCAGCCAAAAGGTCACTCGGCAGATAGTCAGCAATGACCCGCCGCATGCCCTGGTCATCCAGATCTTCAATCTTGTCGAGACCGACTCTCTGAAAGAAATGAACCCAAGTCGCAGCGGGCATCTCCTCGAATGGGGAGGATTTGGCCTTCCATGGCATTGTTGCGCGGAATATGGTAAATAAAGCCGATCTTATGTCCCTCAGGTTGTGCTGCGGGTTCTTCTCGTCGTTTCCAAGTTCTCCCGCTCTGTTCATGGCAAGGTTCTCCAGGTCTCCGATCCCATTACCATTGCTGATAGTTCTACTAACATCAGAAAGTGGTTGGGACTACGCCGTCCATAAGGTCCGTGATCTTTTCGATATTCTTTCTGATCCAGCGCTCCAGTGTTTCCACGCGAAAGATGGGAGTCGATGCGGTGTAAATTCGAAGGTACACTCATGCCATTTCCATCGTCTTTCTCCCTTTTGCGACCATTTCCTGCCAGTAGCAAGGTGGTTTGTCATCCGGCTTCCCTGTCCAGGCGCGATGACAACCTGGATGATCGGGATGAGGGCAAAAGCGAGGGCTACAACGCCAATGATGACGGTTAAAACGAATGTGACAGGATCCCAGTCAAATTTCTCATCATCAGCTCTTTGGCCATTCTCTAGAAGCTGGATGATGTTTCGAAGGAGGCAGTCAGTCGAGTCACTGTCTTGGGAACACGTGGGGCTATTGGCGTCCATGGCGAAGTCCGAGAGAAGTTCTGAGTTGAATGGTCCTTCTGGTTCACTTTCTCAGCAAGAGACGCCAACGTTCTTAAATATCCTCGGGGACTCTACTTGAAGGACCACCTCGGCTGAGACAACACCTTGCGTAGCTGCGTAGCTACCTGACACGAAAAAAAGCAAATTGGTCAGGGGCTGTTACTCACAAAATATTGGGTCGTTGACAGGGTTCGTGGACGGCTTGGCTCAGAGCTGAGATACTTTTTGAGCAATTTGCATGAGGATCGGTCCCCTTTGGTTAAGTCGCAGTCCGCTATGCGATCCAATATGGAAGGAGGACAGATGCCTGTTGGAGGAAGTTCCGAACGATCGGCATCCCACACCGATTCAGTAGCGCCGCAACGCCTGCATATGTGAGCGTGTCCCCCCATTAGGTGCAAGTCGAACGCTTCCCTGTCGATCACATCTTGCAGGAAAAAGATAAGCACAAGCGTGCACTTGAGTTTCCGGTGCTGCTCGCCCTGTTCTTCTTCATAGACAAACGCCTCCAGTGCCCAACGCTCCGCCCTACGACACCGGTGAGATGGCGACGTAACAGCAATGCTTCGTCTCACAAATCATTGCTTTGGGCTTTCATTTGCGAGATAATGTTCCCTATTTGACGCCAAGATACTCAAAGCGACACAGAGTTGCTTGATTGTCGCAACCGGCGTACATCGCAGGGAGCCTGAGGAGTCCCTTGCCCTGCATAAGATCTTTGTAATGATCCCAGACAGGGCGGGTGTTTCCGCCAACGTTGCCCATGCACAACCCCAGCCCACGACTGATGTGAAGATCCCGCGCGAGTGTCTTGGGGTCAGGAATTGGGCTCCAGGGAAAAGAAAAAAGTTGGCTTGACTATTCCGTAGATAGGATACACAGCGAACCTCTCTTGAAGTACGTACGGATACTGATGTGGATTCATCGTAATGTGGGAAGATGGTTCCAGCTTTAGTCGCACATGGCCTAAGGTCAGCAAGGGTAAGTCGTGTAACTGTGATTAACCATGCATAACATGGCAGTCAATGGCCTGGAAGAGTAAACAATCTCAAATAACACAGTCAGGGTCCCAGGGATCATTGCAGCGATGAGAAAGACTGGGCGAAGCATTTGATTCGCCTTTCTATTGGCAGCGGTCTTTCTAAAACTAAAGATCGGGTTGATTACCAGTTGATTGTATTTGTGATGTCTTGGCCCTTCAGAAGATCATCTTAAGACTTTTATCTTGGGCAGCAGCTAGCTGTGATTGATTTGATCGAATTCAAGTATATTCGCGGCTACTTCTAAACTTAAGCCAAGGGCTTCCTCCCGTAGATTGACCAGCTAAATCAAAGAGGTTAGGCACATTTCTTACAAAAAGTAGAATGGGATTTCTCTCACATGTTGAAGTAAGCATGGATGCGTCTGTCGGCAAAGTCGCGACGAGCATCCTTGCCGAGGGCGAGCACATCTTCCTTCGTCCAGCCCAGAGCTCGAGTCAAGGGGGCCATGATGAAGCCGTCCCAATGCGGGGCAATGAGGTTCCAGATACCAAGTTCCTTGTGCTTCTTGTCTTTGGGCCATCCGTTGGTCGGCCACTTGCACCTTTTGATGTGGACGTCTTCGAATCCGACCTTTGCCGAGGCGTCCTTGAAACGGCTAAACTCATGGAAATGTCTTCCTAGGCCGGCGAGGCCCTTGTGCCATAGGCGGACGCTTTTCATGAGGCTTGTGTCCTCTGTGAGGGTTCCGTCGTCGGCGAGAGGTACGGCATCGATGTCGTTGAGCTCCAGATAGCCCCCAGGGTTGAGGTTGCTGTAAATATTACGCACTTCAGAGTTCTGCTGTAGCTAATCAGAGCGCGAGACGAACTCACTCGTAACACTTCTGGAGATACTTGTCCCAATCACTAATGCTCCCAGTCATCATTCGGCTATGAATGTAGTCGAACCCGTCCGAGAAGGTCCAAGGTTCCTCGATGTCGTCAACTTCGAAAGTAACGTTCGGCGGCAAGCTGTGAGGCGTGAGTTAGGCGCAGTCTGACTTCTGTGCTCCGACAGGGAAGAAGCTGGGACGTACAAGCCTGCCTGGACAATAGAAAGATCCACGCCAATGACCTGGTCAGGAGTTTTAGTAAAGTCCCAGTATGGTACGTGTTGGGAGTTTTGATGGACTTCCTTCTGATTCGGGGTGCTCGTCACCAAAGTCTGTGGCCCAGATACCAGAGCCGGTGCCGATGTCGAGAACCCTTCCAACCTTTGTGCCGGTGTTATTGGACGGCGCGGTTCCGAGGCGATCACCGAAGGTCCGGATGAAAAGATTATTGTCACGCCTGCCGTAGCAGCGGCCTCAGTGGTACTGCTAGCCATAGCAGGTGATGGCTTTACCAATTACTTGAATGATACGTCGCCTTCAGGATTGAAGTCCCAACTGCATGTGAGATTATAGCGCAGCGAAGGTGAGATAAGCCAGCGATGAGGAGACAAGTGTTTCATGAAGTTCAAACAGGTGTCCCTATTTACCCCTCTTCTTAGCGAGATGGGCAAGCAAGTTGCCTCGTAGGTATGTTGGCGGCGACGATGCCATTTTCGGCCAAATCACGCATGGTGCGGTTGGGAATTGCATGGTGAACCAACCAGCCAATCGTAGCTTCCGTAGGTAAAGCCTTGTACCTATGATCCATAACTTTCAAGCTTTACTTCTTGTCACAAGTATCATATTTGACCATGAACATTCATTTGTTATTCTTTCTGTTAATAGTAGAAAACATCCAATCCAAGCAGTCTACAAATCTGGCACCAAATCTTTGGTGCGGTCATCCTCGGCCGTTACTCTTTCGTGACCAGACAGTTACCTGCCACTTGAAGCAGAAGTTCTAAGCTAGGATAGTGTCCGGCTGGCTCCCATCCATCTCTACTTTCCTTCCGTTTCTGCTCTCTCACTGCTGACTGCTGTCACGACGTTCATCTGTATCTGTGGACCCTCCGCTGGACTCTGCATCTCATGAGCAGGGACTTCAACTGATCGCAAACTAGGCGTGTCATGCATACTCGCGTAAGACCTTGTTCTTCCCCAGCCTCTTTGGCCACCGTGCTGCCACCACCACCAACGCTTATGGCTACTGCCAGGGGTGATCTCCCAAAGCGGAACTCTCCTACTAGCAGGGCCGCTGATTATGACGGTATTTCCGAACTCTCGTACTGGCGTTCTCATGAAAGCGAATCGGTCGAGGCCTGTGTCGTGGGCATCTTTTGGCGCACTGCATAGAATCGTCGTCGTCCATAAGATCGAGTTGAACAGCCCATTCAGAGCCAAAACGCACCCCGCAAAGGCGAAGTAGGGGACCCCAAGATCGATGCCCTGCAGGGACGTAATGCGTCCTACCACTAACGGGACACTGCAGGCTATGTAGACGAAGGGATAAGCTAGAAATGCTGGGTGATACCCAGACGGCCGTGGGCCTTCCTGTTGTTGCGGCGTCTCAACCCTCAAGGGCGGTACGTCGCTGTGTATAGATGTACGTTTCTCTGGTAGATGACGACAGCTTCGCTTCTGTCGCCAGAGTGTGTAAAAAACAAATGAGTAGAGGATAATGGTTATGCCGATGGAGACCATGACCCAGAAGTAATGAGCCCAGAGTCGCCATGGGTCGTATGCATTCGAGATCCAGCACCTAGATGCAATGAAGTCCACATCAGCTCATCCAGACGCATGCAATGATTCAACAGGATCAAAGCGAAAGGGGATATCTTACCACACATTGGCTCTCATGAAAAAAGATTCGCCAGGAACCTCTGGGTCCGCTTCAGCCACCCGGACTCCTGCTCCATTGATGCTGAAGTCGAAAATCCACAATCCAGCAATCGCCGTGTAAACTGCCCATGGCGGTGGCTTGATACCCAAGCCCACAGTCAAGAAAGTATTCACCGCAATTACTGCGAGAAAGAGACTGGCCGCTAAGTTGCTCGTCGATCCCAGCCAACCCTGCGCCCAACACACCCCTGATGGTGCAAATATGCCATCGACAGCTACCCAGTAGCAGCTCAGCCCATATGCAAGGGCTTCCATCATATCCGCAAGCAAAAGATTGTAAACAAGAATCGGAAACGGGTTGCGCACTTGTGGCTCGGCATCTTCATCGGCTTGAGAATTGGTGTCAGGCGGTCTCTCTTGGGCTTCCGCAGCTAATCGGTCCAGCTCCAAAATACGCTCAAAGCCGGTGGCCCCGGAGCATGGGGCATCGAGCCCGAGGGATAGGTCGGGGAACTGCGGGGCGGCAGCTGTTGCGGCGGATGCATTCCGTCGACGTGCCCTTCGCCTCTTCCGCCTTCTCTCCTCTAAACGTTCTGAAAGGAGCTTGTACGAGATGAAAAGCCACAGGGCAGTAGTCGACACGAATGATAAAAGCGAGAAAGCCGTCAAGACGATCAAGCCCAGCCGGTGGTTTTTTGGGAGAGGCGCCAATGTCCCGCGTTGCGCCGCGGCTGACATGGTGAACGGGCATTTAAGAAGGCCATGAGGAGCCGATGGAGACATTCGGAAGGGTAGTGGGCAGCAAATATAACGCAACCCCTCATTATTTGAGGATATGTGCGCCCTTACACGCCTAGGTACAGCCTGTCTTCTAAGAATCTTCTTCCAAGTTACTAGCTAAACCTTGTATCATGGTTTGAGCTTAGCCCGAAACTCTCTTGTTGATACTCCAATAGGCGCGCAGGATACGGTGAACGATCCGACGCAGGTCGCGTCGCTGCAAAGTCTAAGTAAAAGAACACCTCTTAGTTCCTGTTTCATACCTAGTTGTCAACCAGAGATGACGGCGACTATTTGTACCACATACATGGCAACATGTGATGCATTGAAGGTAAAATGGCGTTTACACAGGTGTGGTGCGCCCACTGGGGAAGCAAAGCGCCTACAGTAAACCTTGTACCCCATGGAGAATGCGCGCTGCCCACCTAGATCGGGCGGCTTAGCCGCCGGGAGGGAGTCTGGAAATAGCATGGGTTCCCAACCGTGAATGACTAGAGCTCCCGGAAATACGAACCTCTCGCGAAATGGTCAGCAACAGCTTCGCCACGTGAGGATAGACTTCAGCCTGACTAGCGAAGCGTTGAATTAGTGAACATTGCCAGGACTCTGCCGTCGGCGACAGCGGCGATAATTTGCCCATTTCATCATTTTGAGATAGTATGGGCCATCCTTTGGTAATGTCTCAACCTCGAGGGACACCTTGCCTGACACAGAAACTGTTCCTCAATAGTGAAGTTTGACCTTTGTCTCCAATTTCATGACCACGATTTCAGTGGTTTGGAAAGCACTATGCCGCCAAGGCTCAGTTGGCAACCACAACAGCAGCACTCAAACGGGTCAAATGAGTCGTTCTCAGCTCTTGACAGATTGACAACGCCATCAAGAGTCCTGATGTCTGAGGCCGGAAGTTGCGCAAGGCCGTCGGCATGTCGGCCCCGCCACCAAATTAGCCCCCTTCATTCTCTCCATAAATTGTCTCAAGGGACGGCAGTGTAGGATGAGGGGATAACGGGTTTCACCCGGTCGATTCATAGATCGGCCCAAGCTTCCAGACCTCGTGGCACCCTTGAGGTCTCGTCAGGGATAACGAGAATGGGACTTAGCGATCCATGTAATCCGCGAACGGGATTTGTCAATTTCCGAGAGGGTTTAGAGAGAAGAAAAGATTGTCTTTGATACTCAGTCTGGAATTCGGGCTTCAATTGCTATTGTGACTACTTAGGTAGCTCGCCAAGAAACATCCTATGGGCTCTTCATCGGCCCACTACACTAAGGCAACTTTCTAGGGATCTCTCTCGAATATTGATTCTGACGTGTACACATTAAGACGTAGAAATAAAGCAGGTTTGAAGCCTACCGGGACCTATGAAAAGAAAGTTTTTGGCATGCAATTGAAAAGCACTCGCTGCTGTTGACCTCCCAGTGTTCAGAACGACTATTCACACCTCTCGGCCGCAGTAATCGCTCATCACAATAGCGTGAATGCCAACCAGGGTCGTGAGAACGTCATTGGCTTTCTGCACCTGGACCCATGCAGGTCGACGGAGGCGAGGCTTCCCCGCTTCCGCCAGCTTTCCCTTGTCAGATTGAACCCGCATCGTGACCTGATCACACCGGATCGAAACGGTTGCGACTGTTTTCATACTCATTTTCCGGATAGCCTGCAATGTCTTCGTGTCACGCAAGTTCCGCTATTTCTGAGCGCAAAGACATCCCTATCGCTGGAGATATCGCCAACAATGTTCACAAAAGCCCCACTGGCACGAATTTGTGTGCTGATTGCGCGCGGATCGACTTCGAGGCTGCCTTCAATGAGGCCGCGTGGGACGAAGCCGCAAATGCACGCCACTACATTTATCTTCAAGACTTGACCACTCGTTCGGACTGGGATCGGTGGCAAAGTGATTGGGTTCAAGGTCCAAGCGACGGATTTCCTCCCTCATGCTGGTTCTGCGAAGTTCTTCTCAAGATATTGTTGAATCCAGATAAAATGAGATTCGAGCGAATATGTGGAAGGCCGTTCGAAAGACTGGTGGCGTTCGACCGGTGGTACCGACCGAAGAGTTGGTATCGCTTTTTTAGGGATGGTGGCAAAGGCC
Source organism: Colletotrichum viniferum (assembly GCA_020226115.1). NCBI lineage: Eukaryota > Fungi > Ascomycota > Sordariomycetes > Glomerellales > Glomerellaceae > Colletotrichum > Colletotrichum viniferum. The sequence continues at coordinate 76,085 of JAGFBE010000060.1, forward strand.
CAAAGTGCTGGGCCCCGACGGCGTACCAACAAATTGGTCGGGACGGAATCGAGAACGCGTTCTACATATCCGCAGTACCAGCCACGCCCCCTGACGAAAAGGCGTCCAAGATGATAAGCCCCCTCGTCTGCGTCAGCGGCTCCGGGATATCGGGATTGTTTGAGCCCCGTCTAACGTCTCAGTTCGTGGACTTCGATCTCGTGAAAACGTGGATACAAACTTGCAACGAGCATCATCCTCAATGTTTGAAGAATCAAAACCGCCCGACACCACACATTCGACTTATTGACTGCGTTGAGAGGCGTATCATCCGAGCAGAAAGGGGCTCACGCTATGTCGCCCTCAGCTACGTCTGGGGTTCGGCTCCGGCCACAGCCACGCCATCTTCGAACACAGAACTGGGAGACCTTCCACGAACCATCGCGGACGCGATTTTAGTGACACTCAATCTAGGATATCGATATCTCTGGGTAGATAGATATTGTATCCACCAAGACGATGAGAGCGACAAAATGGAACAGATCCAGATCATGGACCAGATTTACGAATGCGCCGTCTTGACAATTATTGCAGCCGCAGGAAGAGACGATAATTATGGGCTTCCCGGTGTTGGGAAAGAGAGAATTGTGCAAACTTGGAGAAAGGGGCCATTGAGCTTTGCTCAGCTCAAGTACCCTGAAGATGAAATAGAGGGCTCTATTTGGAATACTCGAGGATGGACCTTTCAAGAAAGCATTCTGTCCCACCGAAGACTGATATTCACTGAGTCCTCGGCATTTCTCCAATGCGAGAAGTCTAAGGCTCAAGAACTCCTGGGGTATTTGGACCCCACTGGTACGAACGCGAAGAAAATCGTCGAAGAGTACGACTCGGCCATGGCTGTGTCCAGTATCAGCAGTTGGCGCTCCGTCATGGTTTTCATTCCGACTGAAGATAGTTCAGTCTCGATCACAGACAATTTCGAAAAGTTCAAATTGACCACGACCGCATACTCAAAGAGAAACTTTACTTATCGAGCCGATATCTTCCATGGCCTGCGGGGGATTTCTAGGAAATTTGAAAATACCTCAGCTCCGATCTACAACATTTTTGGCATTCCCTTTGCACTTTACCATGATCAAATTTCGGCCGAAAGATTCTTTGTCTCTGGCCTTAGCTGGCATTGGGAAAGACCTGGTTCACTGGACGAATCACCAGAATGGCCACACTCGTCAAAGTTTCCCACCTGGAGTTGGGCCAAGTCCCTGGGCATCGGTATTATATGGGGACAGTCACTTCGCCTCCAAGATGACCTGTTTCTGTGGCCAACTGGGATTCGATTCCGCACGGATGAACACGCTCCCGCGTATACACTAGAAGACTGTATCATGCTCGGACAACACGTTTCGCCCATGCTTGAGTTCCACGTTCTTGAAGTCGACGTTTATCTTCTTTCGGTCCCCATCTTTCTTACTATCACGGAGGACACATCGGAAACTGCCGTCTCTTTTTGGGCGGAGCCCCGAACCTCCTCATGGTCAACACCGGTTGCGTGGTTGGAAGATCCCATCATCAACGGGAATAGACTCAATATTGCGGGCAGAGAAGGAATTGCCGAACAACTATCCGCCGGCAGCTGGGGTATGATGGTTCTGGCCACAAACATCAGGGAAGTAACCAAGGGCTACCTCGAGACCTACTACTTCTTCATACTGGAATGGGAGGTTGTTGATGGCAGTCGGCGGGCGTACAAAGTGGGACGATTGGAGATCAAAGCAAACGCTGAGCCAGGGGAATCCGGGCTAGAACGTTTGATTAAAGAGCATGGTGTCTCGAGAGAACAAGTACAAATTCACTGAGTGTACTACATTTTGAATTCAGATTCCTTCCAGGACTACCAGTGTCTACCCAGGGATGGCCTTTATCTAGCTCTTGGTAGTTGAATGAGACGGTATTGCATTTGCCTACTGCTCCTACAGGTGGTCTACTTATGGCTGAGCTTCCGGCCGCTGAAGGAGTGAATGGTAGTATTGGCAAAGAAATAAAGCAATGAGATGTTCTTCTTACTCCATTTTAGAAAATGACTTTCTCATGTAACGGTAAGTAAGTCAAACGATATCACGTGAGTGGCCAAGAAAACCCTCATAGCTGAACGGAATGAATGCTGATATATCAATACGTACCTGTGTCTCCCTGGCGTCCACCATCGAGAGACTCCCGTTCATTTCTTTCTGACAATGGATCGGATCGAATTATAACTTCCGGAGAATTAAGCCCAGACCATGACGTTCAGCCACGAGAACAATAAGATGCGTGCGTTGGTCTCACTGATGCAGCCTTGAAGACGCAATTTGATCCCATTCATCGTGAGTATGAGTCTGAAATAGAAGCGAAGTTGAGCCATGAATGCCAGTCGGCCGTCACTTTCTGTTGAGGGTGTTCAATCTGCTATAGTGAGCACGATTGTTTTCGCCGAAAAGTCGATTGCGTCTGGTCAAAGACTACAAGATTTTCGAGGACGCTACGATGCCACGAATCAAGCCAAACACCGGCGAGGATTATCACGGCATTCCTCGCTTAGACATTTGTCTTGGGAAGCAATGCGCCTCCCACCCTGCCAAAGGGCGTTGCGCATGTGTCATTGTATCTGGCGCGTGGGCCTTCGAACCAAAATTCCACAAGGTAAATCAAATGCAAGATTTATCCGAAGCTATTGTTTCTGAATCAGAGAAAACATGCGAACGCGCAATGCCGGACTCCAAGGAATGGGACTGGCACCAGTTTTCTCCGACTTTTTTCTGAGCTCTCCCTTAATTCCTGTCGCCCACGACCGCGTCATGACAAGTTCACTCTTAAGGGACACAACCGCCGGCGCTCTTCCAGCAGTTGTCATCTCTTGCTGATGCTGTTGGAATAAAGTCCGCATTGCACACTATCCAAACAGCCGATATGGGCCCCTTCGGGAGGAGACGTCTTGAGGGCCCATCTCTGTTACATCTTTTCTTCACCGTCATCCTGCTGGGTTCCTGGGATATTCTCAGCACGAAGGTCCGTATATCGCTGTGATTCTCAACTCTTCATGCTGATGTGCAGCCCAGGCGACAGCGCAAACTACTCGTCGAGATCCGATGGAAGTCGTCAAGACCGAAGACAATACCGCAACAGAACACAATGCAGGGCAGCACATCTTCAAGGGCGAAAGCTTCTACAGCTCCGAGGCGATGGAACATATCCTTCCCGAGCACATGTTCCGAAACAATAACGTCGCGGTCATAACGGAAACCCACCCGGCGAACGTGCCGAACCTGGTCCCGATCATGCTGCACTTCGCGTCGTCTCTGGGACCCAAGTGGCCGGTGGTTCTCCTCACCCTGCAGGAGAACTGGCAAATGCCAGATTCGATGCAGTTCCGACAGCTAGTGGAGGCGAAGCGCATCGCCATTCTCTACCTCCCTCCTGGCACTGCTTTCCCGGATCACAAATCCGTCACATACTTCATGGTTCGTCCGTGGCTATGGGAACTGTTCTCGCCGGCAAACAGAATTCTCCTGTTCCAGGTGGATAGCATCTTATGCTCGCAATCAACAAGTAAAGTCGACGACTTCCTAGAGTGGGACTTCATCGGCGCGCCGATCTTAAAGAAGCACGGAAACGGATACAATGGCGGGCTGTCATTACGAAACCCAAAACTGTTTCTCGACATCATCAAGGAGCAGCAGAAGAACCCGGGCAGGCTCAAGGTTGAAGATCAATGGTTCTTTGAAAGATTGCAGGAGCGCAACGCGCGACTGCCCACAGAAGACCAAGCCAAACGCTTTGCTGTTGAGACGATATTTTACGAGACGCCGCTGGGTTACCACCAGCCGAAACGTTGGCTGCCGAAGCGAATGGACGAGATCAGAGCATGGTGCCCTGAAGTAGACATGATTGGAGGGGGCCAGCATTTTTACTGAGTATTTGCTTGTATCTACACTGACTTGATTTGATTGCACATAACTGGACATTACCCGTATTCCGCCAATGTCTGAAAACTTTTGGTGACTCGACTACATGGGATGCTCAATGACAACCTTCTCCAAAGATGCAGCTCCATGTGATACACGCTGTATCTCTTCGATTCCCTCCTCAGCCCCCTTGACGAAAATGAAATTGGGATGTTTAGGAATCCGGTCGGCCGTTTCCAACACATGTTCCATCACCTTCCGGGTACGAGTGGGGAACTCAGGATCTTGAGCCTCCCTCATTGCCCCAATGCTGCCGGGGGGTCTGTACGTGGTACAAAGGCGAAAATCCGGGTCATGTTTGACAGGGAGTGTGCTAGCCAACTTAATCGCTTCGACATCCGCGCCATTGGACAAACACTTGCGTGTGAGTGCCGGAGACGTCTTGTCTGCCTCAACATCCGGAGACATAACACCACTGCACGCCGTATCGAAAGCTGTATTAAGCGTAATTCCGAGCTCCTTAACCGTGGCCCGAATGTCGTCAACGACGCCGGGGCTCCTGTAGTCAAAGCAGTGGGTAGCACCCAGGCCCTCGAGTTTGGCGTGATTCTTGGGCGAGGCAGTGACCAAGATCGGGCTGAAGCCAAGCTGTTTTGCGAGTTGGATAGCAGAAACTCCGACATTCGTTGCACCGCCCCAGATCAGGATGGGCCTGCCGGCAGGACTGATGCCCTGAACACCATCCGCCGGCCATCCGGAGCCGAGGATGTTGAAGATGGCGTCTGCGGCAGTCTGAGCTCCCATCAAGCAGCCATCAGCATCCTTGAGATCAAGCCCTTCCGGAACTTTGTAGGTGAAGGCGTCTTCCACGATGGCCTTGTCTTGGTGGGTACCGAGTGAAGATGGCTTCGGGAAAGGCACAGTGGAGACACCAAAGACAGAATCTCCAACTTTGAAGCTAGAATCGGGACCCGTGGCTTCAACAACGCCAGAGAACTCGAAGCCGGTGACATAAGAATGCAGACTCACGTGGGCGAAGTTTAGGTCGCAGTGATTGATGCCTGAGTATTTGACTGAGATCAAGGCCTGAGAGCCTTGCGGTTCATACTTTTCGTTGACATCGCGAATGGTGAGGCTGGCATCAGCGCCGAGGTAGATGGAACGAGACATGTTGAATGGTTTGATTGTTGAAGTGATGGTCTGATTGGTTCCTGTGCAACTTCATGCAGGCAATGTGTGCGAGCCACTGGAAATATATGTACTAGATCATCTTCTAAGTGTTCATCACCTCCACCAGCTAATGGTGTTGGTGATGCAGTTGGAGACCCGTTAAACATCCGCCGGGGTCGGAATTACAACTCGCTGTTGCCCAGCTCCGAAAACAGATCCACGCCGCCGTTGCCGGACAGGAAGGATTGCGCCCGACGGCCGGCGCGGAGCTGTGCGGAGGCTGACCGAAGTAGTCCAGGCATATTGATCCCCGGAGATAGGACACATCTGGCGGGCGTAATGCCGAAGAGACCAACAAGATGTCAGCCTCTCGAGTCTTGCTTTAGAGTTTTGCCAAGACGAATGCTGCACGGCATTGTATTCGTTGGTAATCAACTGAGGTTGAACATCCGCCGACTTTGCCTAAATGAATTCGAACAGACTATTTCCTATTTGTAAACAACCTCTATCTCCTTCACTTTACTGAAATATTCCTTCTTCGTCTCGGCACCTATCGCTTTGCACGTATACTTCTCGTTCAAGTCTAGAATCATGATGGCGCCCCCCTCAGCCCACGCCATACTTTCGTTGGCGGCCCATCCGACTATGAAAAATCCCAGCTTCCTGTATAGGCGCTGACCTGCAGTGGTTGCGATTAAGATGATTTGGGCTTCGTCTTCTCTCGAACGCTCAAGGCCCCATTCCACCAACTTCTTCCCAACTCCCTTGCCCTGCCAATCCGGATGAGTGTTGAGGGTAAGTAGGTTCCAGAACGATTCAAGCGGCGCGTAAGGGTTCCCCGATTCCGAATTCTCCTTGTCGAAAACCGCCTTGCGCTCGCGATGGAGAGCCTTGTCCAAGTGAAAGTAGTCGACATATCGGTTTTCCCAGTCCACCAGCGTCCTCTCCACGGCCTTGGCAACCCCGGTGTTGTTGGACCGCCATTTCAAAGTGCGAGGATCATCTTTGAGACCGTTCCACTCCCAGCGGGAGTACCCGATTATCTTCCCGCGAGGCCAGTCTGCAGGGTCTTCGTCGTCGGTGACGCAGACGAACGAGTGAATACCTGGCTTTGCGAGACTCGCGCGCAGGGCGCGGACGATGCGTGCGCGCCAGCATTCGGGGAACTCGCGACGGCGAGGGTAGAGCCATACGTTCAGCTCCGCGTCGAGAAATGCATCACTGCCATCCACTATTCCGGGGATGTCGGCATGCGTCACGGGCCGTGTATGCATGGTCGCTTTTGGTAGATGCAGGTTGAGGAGAGGGAAAACAAGGTAGAGGGAGACTCCGAGCGGAACCTGTTTGAAGATTGGAGTTGAATGTTTTCAGAAGTGTATGCGGAGATCGCTGGCCTTAAGTCAAGGTAAGACGAGGGGTAAATTTGAGCCGTGATTATGCCCTCTTTGCCAGCGTCGCAAATTCGACCATAACGATCCTTAAATGAATCGCGAAGCAGCGTGGCTTCCCGACCCCGATCCCGTGTTCTAGCCTGGCTGCCTACTCGCTTAGGTAGATGCTGGTGTGACTGCAGTGCACTCCAGGGCCTTTTGTAAGTTGGTTCAGGGTCTTTTGTAAATTCAGAAAAGGATTTGAGCAGTGTGATTGGTGCATAGCCAGATCGTATCTAGGAAGGGCGTGATGATGGCAGATAAAGGCGCAATAGCAGGCGATGTAGGGAGCCCAGGCCATGCATACACATGAAAAGGGCGCGCCTAAAACAAAGGCGTTGCAAGGGTTGGTGGAATCCTGACTGCTTATGGGACTCGTGATCCGGTTCGAAACTGACGAAGAAAAGGGAAAAGACATAAATGCGAGAAAAAAATCCACTTTCATAGCTGAACATGAAAGAAGTCGTCGTAACTGAGGAATTTCGTGATATATCTATTTCCCCTCTTGATGAAAGTACGCTTCTCCCACTATGGGCAAACATCTCTTAGACTGACACTCCTCAAACTCGGCATCGGGGTCGGCATCCGAACCCAAATGAGTGGAAGCGTGACAATCTCGGGGTGGGGATCATCATACCCAGCACAGGTACCTATGTAGGCTTGACGGTTCGCACTCCAAACGGTTCATCTGCGACTGGCTTGTACGCAATGGCGGCTCACAAATCGACATTTTGGCCAATCTGCACGCTTCGATTCACACATACTTGCTTGTAACTCAGCTATGTTTCAACTTGGAGCGAAGGCAGTGTTGCACATGAGAGACTTCGCATCATCAACGATTGGCTCGGCTATCGCACACGCCCCGTCCATACAGCGGCGCCGTGCCAAGCGGCAAACACGGCACTGAGGCCTGACTTTTTAGCCTCACTTTCTCTCCAAATGATCTCTTGTTCCCCGACCCTTGTGCATCCTCTGGGAGCTTCTATCGTCAGCCGTCCGCCCTCAGGGTAGTTTTCCAGGCCTCTCACGTTGGAGCTGCTGGAAATGCTGACTGCACAAGCTGAGCGCCGTGTTGAGCGAAAGGTGGAGGAAGCCCATGTGAGTTGAACCACCGCAAACAACATCTCCCATTTATTCTGAGGAACAAGTAGCCCAGCCGCCACCCCTGGCTCCCTGCAAAGACGCGTGAAGGCTATCAACACGAGTCCCCGGGTTCAGATCTTGAAGACACAACTCCAGATAAGAGAAGAATCCTTCCTAGAAGATTCGCAGTAGACGACTCGGTTGAAGCCAAGTATGCCAATTCAGAGGAAGATGCCGCAACCACATTAGAACTCCATGAGATGATGGCAAGTCACTCGGGCCTGGCACCTCACTCTTGCGCTCATTGTCGGGAGTGGGAAATCGATTTTCGTCATTTTCGATTGAATCATCGAGGTAGCCCGGATGATAATCAAGAGCACGAATATCGTGGGTTTGAAGATGGCTTCACTGCTCGATATGCCCAGGAAAAAGCGAAACTTGGCTGCGATTTCTTCAAAAGGGCTCCGAAAGAACGGCGATCAGACTTTCAAAGTAGGAAGAAGAAAGCTTTGAGTGGGGACGAAGTTTCGTACGTAAATGTCCGAAAGGATACCAGCACCAAAATGATCTTTCACCTCGCCTGGCAGGGACCCGATGCGGATGGGTACGGTGAGGTGTATGAGGTTTACCCTGCTCCTGGTATGATCTTCCAACTTCACATTTCAATACGAATAGTCAAGACATATCATGCTAATACACTAGGGAAGGCGACAAACCTCGTTCTAGCGCATTGATAGGCCACATCCCACCCAACCTAGTCTCGAACTCTCAGCTGAGTTACCGCCGTGTCAAGCAATGGATGCACGAATGCCAAAGAACCCATTCGAAGTGCTCGTCTCGATCGAACACATTCGTTCCCACAAGACTGCTTCATATTTCAGGGACTCCCCAAAATCCAACGATTAAACTCACAATTACGCCACCAGTAGCACCTTACGCGACTCTCTCTTATTGCTGGGGCGGAGACCAAGAACCGAAAACGTTGAAATCCAACTTTGCGTCTTACCAAGATCATATCGACTTCTCCACCTTGCCAGCCACGATCCAGGACGCTGCCATAGTCACCGTTCAGATCGGACTGTCGTATTTGTGGGTTGATGCGATGTGTATTATCCAAGACGACGAAAACGACAAGATGAAAGAGATTGCAAAGATGCACGCGATCTACAGGAGCTCACGAATAACAATAGCACCGTCAGAGGCGGCTACTAGCAAGGCCGGATTTCTCAGACCTCGAGATATGTGGCGGCCCATCAAGATAAAGGCCCGCTTCGATGAAAACGTCTTCTCGGATGTTCTCCTAATCCCAGAAGGCAGCTCGTGCAGGTCAATTGCTCCTCTATTCCGAAGAGGATGGACACTTCAGGAGACATTGTTGTCTACTCGTGTTCTAGTTTATGGCCTGAGGGAGCTGACCTTCCTCTGCCTGGAGAGCATCAAATCAGAGTGCGGCTCGCACTTGACAGTCGAGGAGATCAATTGGGCCTTCCACCCTGGGAGTAAGATCCACGTGAATATGGAACACCCGCAAAGTTGGAATTACTTCATTGCATCCTACTCGGAACGCTTTCTCACGGTCGAGGGCGACAAGCTGTTAGGTATTGCGGCACTGGCTGAGGAATATGGACGAAGCAAGCGTGTTGATGGGTACTTCGCCGGACTGTGGAGGGACAGCTTCATAGAACAGGCGCTCTGGACCACGGCATCGTACACCGGATCCCCGAAGCATTCCAAGGGGTATATAGCCCCTTCTTGGTCTTGGGCGAGTGTCACTGGCGAGATCACGGGCTTCGGAGCAAGCTTCAACATGCCTCTGGCGTGGCTTCCCGAGACAATGCCAGACAACATCACATGCGAGTTGATTGATGTCCAGACGACTTTAACAACACCGGAAAACCCTTTTGGTATGGTCAGCGACGGGTACATGCTGATACGTGGCAACATGCGGAGGGTCATTTGGAATCGCGAGCACGGCCGGGGCTCGGCATGGAACGGTATAGGGTTTCTCGCATCAAATACCACAGAAAGTCTTGAGGAAAGAGAAAAGGTATTTCGTGACCCGAGAATGGCGTTCAGGATAGACCACCAGCAAGACTGGCTCGAGGAGGACTTGGTTCTTCTATGGAGCCTTGAGATTTGCAAGACAGATGATGGACGGGGGTATGCGCTTCTTCTTGAGGAAGCAGAGGCCAAAGCAGGGGTATTTCGGCGAGTAGGACGATTGCAGATAACCTCAGTGGATGAGTCACGGGGTAATTGGTTCGAGAGCGAGTGCATCTTCCGGGAGGTTATGGTGATTTAAGCTATTGAGTTTTAGATTTACTCGATAAGGCCTCTGATGCACCGATATTAGACGGAAGTGGCAATAAAGCGTTATTTACTCATTTGGCCACGAGAACTACTCGCACGTTAATAAATCCCTTGAGTCTGTCAAACCCAGGCTCAACTTGGTCATGGTGACATCCAATCACGGCAGGAGGCTGAAATTTATCAAAAACGCGATTCCTATGGATTCAGACTGCTGACTGAATCATCTGTGCCTAGCTAAAAAGAACGGGTATTTCCCAATGACTCCTCATAAGAAACGTAAACCCTGACGCCGTACTTTGCGGCTTATAATCGCGGCTTATAACCTGTTCCCTTGCCTTTGACCCTATAAAAGCTCCGATGGTCTTCCGTAAGACTCCGTCAAAAAGAAAGATGAAACCCCCCATCCGCCCAAGCTCAAAATGAAAGAAGCCGTGTTACAACTGAGTGCTCATTTCAGAAGTACTCTGAGACCCTGGCGTAGTCGTTGCGCTGGGCGATGCTGGGGATCTCGCGCAGGTCCTCCAACGGAGTCTGGTTGGGGAGACGAACGAGCTTGAACTGCTCGAAGAGCCCATTGTGCGTGTTCTTCTTAGTTCCAGACCAAGTGACGCTGTAGAGACCGTCGTAGCGCATACCGCATAGAGGAGCCCAGACGGAAAACTTCTTCTTGTCGGAGGAGGCCTTGCGGAGAACGCGAACGGGTCTGCCGTTCATCTGTGAAACGTGAAGAGCAGTGGTTCCGCTGGAACGCGGGGGGCATTGAGTTGGGTTCTTGTGCTCGAGAGACCGAGAGCCGGAGTAGTACAGGACGTCTCCGTGGTCGACGTCGATCTCATCGTAGGTTCCGCTGACAATAACAGAGTAGGCGCCCTGGTCCTTGCGGCCGTGGATACCGGCCTCGGAGGAGCCATGTGCGCCGACGAACAGGGCGCGAATCTGGGAGGCGAACCAGTCGCCGACGGCGAGACCATTGTGACCGATGACTGCGGCTTCGCGCTGCTCGTTCTTGTAGTCCCGGTTGAGGCACTGAGTCTTGCCGTTCATGCCAGTGAGTGCGACACCATGCATGATGCCTCTTCGGCCCCAGACTGGGTGGGCGGGAGCAGGCTTGCGAATGGGGTATTTGCCGTCACTGTCCGCATTGTAAATTCCGGTGCGAGAGCGACGAGTATTGACTACGGCCGTGGTCTCGTTGTCGCTGGCCGGCGGAGTCAGGGCAAGCGCATCCGCCCTCTGGGCCCAATCATAGAGATCCTGGGCGCGACGCTTGTCCTCATCAGAGAAGTAGCGTTGCTGAATAGACTTCTCAGGATCGCACACAATCTTCAGACCACTAGTCAGACGTTGATGGGCCGTGTCGAAAGAGCAAAGCTCGCGGGGAAGGGCATTCGGGAAGGCTTGCTTGCAAGCCTCGACGTAGTTGAGATAGTCTGCGAATTCCTGCTTCTTCTCGACCACGCGAGGGGTGGACTCATCGAGAGCCTGAGGCCTCTGGGACCAGATTGCGAGAAGGCCGAGGACGTTTTTGTTGACCCAGGCGAAGTACTTGCCAGGAGTGCGTTCCCGGGGAGGACTGGGTACAGTCTGGGTGGAAGGTGCGGGTGGAGGGCCGGTGCCTTCCTCGACTGGAGCGACTGCAGCCATCGTTACCCTTGGATTTATCTAATTCGAGAAAGGTTAGTAATCAAAATGGTTAAAGTTAAAGTCGGTGGTTCATACCGATTGAACGCTTGTGAAATTCGTTGAAATTGTGGCGGTGACGCTGTCGGTTTCTCGGCAGGGCGTCCGTCGGTTGACCAGCCGCACCTAGTTGGTATCGTGAGGGGATAACCAGTCAATAACTAAGGCTAGCAGTATAATCAAGCCTATGCAACACTTCCCAGCCCGTCAAATCTGGTGTCGCAACTTGAGGCAGGCTGACGGTCTGTGAGTGAGGGAAGTGTGTTGTTGAGGGGTTAAGCATGGACAGTTGACGCGCGGGGTGGAAGGTGAGGTCGGTGGTTGCAGAGTTGCAGTGTCGGTGGTCTGTGCAACGGTCTTCCGTCGAAAATCAGCCAATCATGTTGCACAGACCAGGCGCAACTACCCCACCGACAACAACTCAGATCGAACAGGAAGGAACGCCGCAGTTGTTAACTGCCATTCGCTCCTTCCGCTCAGATAACCCGAAAACTTATCAAATTGCAACGAAATATTGAGATATTGAGACATATCGGGGACTTTTCTGCTGGATGACCAACAACAACCCCCCCCCCCCCCCCCCTCCTTTGTTGACCAGCGTATTCACAAATGCGTCAACTTGTATCGTTCAAGAACTCCACAGCGCATGAGGCGCGACCTAAGAGACGGCAAATTGGAAGCAACGCGACGCCAGGTTGTCATTTGAGTTGCACAATTCAAACTCACGAAGAAGAAAATTGCCATGTTGGGCACCCTCAATGGAAAGAATCAACAGGTTCCGTTATTGACTTTCTGGGAAATGACTCTGCGATCTTGGATTGGGAAATCAGATGCCTCGTTCAATGCATGCACGGCCGTTGTCCATTATCTTGGCCGCGCTGCGCTCGTCGCCGCGGAGTCTAGCTCATCCGGTGTCGATCCATCAAGTTCATACGTGGGTAAACGGTCTGGGAATGTGAACCTTCCATCTCGACTCGCGACGGTTGAGCTGACATCTCGCTAGGCATTGGGTACGTGTGCTTGCCAGCACTTTGTTCGCCATACGCCCATGCCCCTTGGTCGCTTCCATCCGGCCCGATCGCTGCGGCCCCGGAACTCCGCTTTCGCTTCCACACAAAGAAGATGGCTGCCAGGATCAGACCGACCCCGGCCACACACCTCCGACGACTGCTCCAGCTACGGCACCGCCTGAGATCCCACCCGAATCTTCGTTTCCCGCCGAAACCGTACCCGTCGAAGAAGCGGCCGTCCCGGTGCCGGTGGTCGTTGCGGTGTCCGAAGCTGCCGAGGATCCCGTTGACGTTGTCGCCGAGGTCGACGTCGCTGTCACAGAGCATGACGAGGTGCTCACGGCACCAGCCTAGGAAATATTCGCAGGTAGCGCGGTCGCTGTCGTTGACGTGCACAGGAGGGCGATGCCTTGGCTGTTGTCGCGGTATGTGCCATTGAAGCCGTCCATGCAACACCATCCTCCGTTATCCAGCTTGCCATTTACACCCCAAAGCTTCCAAGATGAATCGGGACACTACGGAATCGTCAACTGCAGCTCGTATGCGAGGTTCGGGAGTAGGACGAGGTATGATACCTGGGGGTATTCGAGAGCGAGCGATCTGCAGTCTTCCGGGTCTGCACCGGGTAAAGCGCGTCAGCTTCCAATCAACGGCCACAATGAACAAAGTTCGGGAGGCAACTGCATACCTTTGCAGCAATAATTGCCGACATAGTCGCCATCTCCTGTGCATGCGTATCCCGAAGGACAGCACCGAGGTTGCGCGCCTGTTCCGCACTCGACCGGCGCGCTCGGCAGGCAGGACCCCGGAGCCCGGAGAGCCCAGCCGCCTTCGTAGCTGCATTCCTGGCTGAGCGCCGCCGGAACGCTGAAGAGCGCCACCACTAGGCTTCGGACGCGGTTTCGATCTAGCATCATGGCGCTCGCGGGTCAACGGAAAAGGCGTGAAGATGCAGACATTCGAGGTCGACGAAAAAAGAGGCCGAAACTAGCGGCGCGATCGGGGAAGAAGACAAAACTCTTTCCATGAAAACCTCGTAAACACGCGAATTCCAGGGTCTAGCTTAAGCAGGCATCAGTCCACCGTCGCAGGGAATCAGCCCTGGGGCCGCATACGAGGCGAAGATGGCTGAAACCCTCACTGAGGTGTCTGGTTCGTCAATTGGGCGGGCTCGCCCGCCCAACCGCGCCATGGAAGCGACACGATTTCTTTTTACGTGCTGCCAAGTGCTGTGAAATTGCAGTGCACTGCCTGAAAATACCCTGTTTTCCGTCCTGTCGTGCAGCACAGATGGGGAAAATAAGCGTAGCTGAAGAAGCTAAGCTGTGCTAGCGTCTCGGCAAGCCGAACAAGAATCACAGCCACACAGCGTGTAGGGCGCTTATTCTTCTCATGGAAATCTGTCGCGAGGTTTGTGGCTTTCGATGACGGCCGGAAATTGACGGTGATGGATGTGAGGGAGTGCAGATACGTCGTGAAGACAAGAAGCCATGAAGGCTAATTGCAATCCTACACAAGTAATAACTGACTTCAGAGGCGGGATTGACGCTTTACAGGGTCCCTGTTGCCCAGAGATGGATACCCGTTTTAACGGATGCATGGGACTTTTGTGTCTCCTATCGCCCCATTCGACGGAGTCTGGGGTAATTCCGTTGCAAACATGCTTGGCCCAAGTTCATGAAGTCGAAAAGATCTGGACCGTCTTGTCTGTTTGGCCGCTCAGCTCCTGACTTGACTGTGCTAGGTTTGCAACAGTGGTCAGATAAAATATTCGGATAAACCTGGCAACCCAACATGTCTGTACGGGCTCCCTCGACCAGCATGGGCAGTGGCATTACCCTGGGACTATTTGTGTGCTGAATGGGGAGTTTACGCGAACAATGTCTTGAGCTTCATGCATTGAAAGCGGTTAAAGGTAGTACTCCAGATACAGCTAATCGAGACTTTTGATATACCGAGGGCTTTTGAAATTGTGAATTGACTGAAAGCTATAAGCCGTGCCATTTGTTCAGGGGATAAATAGCCAAGATAGTTCCGCGCCGGCTCCGGCCACAACCCCGAAATTATTATGACCCACTTCGTTCGTACCGGTCATGGCGGCCCCGAGTGTGGGGTGTTGCTCTCGGCACCGGCGGTCGGCATGCCCCGCAATATCAATTGGATGCTGCAGCGATTCTGAGCAGGTTACCTTGAATACTGCCGGCCGGGGCGGATACTTTAACCGAGTGGAGAGAGTGTGGCCAGCCCGGAGCGGAGGGTAAGCTGCCTGCATAAATATGTAATGCGGGGGTTCGGCCTCCAGCACGCCATCGAAACAAATGATGGTGAATCAATGGCGTGCGCTGCAAGCGAATGGCGCAACACACCAAAGTGGACGAACCGTAACATCGGCCCCAGTATTCACGTCTTCCGCACATTGCTCATTCTAGACAACTGCCAACCTGGCTCGGTTTCGCATCAAAGTCGATGGACAAAAAGAAGACATAGCGGCTCAGGTTTGGGTTAAGCGTAGAGAAAAGCTCCGATAAAGCTGGAGCGCGTCTTGGAATCAAGCAGTTAATAGCCTTAACCCCTGCCATTACATCCTTTCAATATGCACAACGCTCAGCGGTCATCGTAGCTCTCTGATCCCAAGTTTTGGATCTCCTCGGAAGACGATCTGTTCAGGGGTTCAACCTGGGTAAGCAACATGTCGTCACCCCCTGTGGGGGAGCGTCGTTTTAACAAAGGGGCAAAAATCGGGGTATGGCCACTGTTTCCTGCCTATGGACGGTCTCTATTACCTATCACGCCTTTGAGGTTCCCTCCATGTCTGCCGTTTGGCTAAGAAATGCGGCGACCGGTCGCCCGGTTCTATCACCAGGGGGTTCGGGCGGCGACCGAAGTCTGTGTGGAAAGAGATTTTACTGCTTTCCTCTTAAATAGATAGGGGATTCGCTTGTGTAGGTAGATGCTTGCTTTTGCTGCCCGTTGTGTCGACTCGACTTCGTTCCTTCTTCGAGTTGCCGTCCAAAATGTCTGCCCAGCAGCAACCGACCAACAAGCCCTCGCCCGCAGGGTCCATCACGTCTTCGGACCACGCGGGCGCAGACTTCAAGACCGGCACCGACAAGGATGTCCGAGACACAGTTCCTCCGACCGCTCCGGCTTTGGCTACACAGCAGACGCAGCGCATGGAAGCCGCACTCGGCGACGCTATCCTTCGCTTCTTGAGAATCCGGAAGGGCCCCAAAGCGGAAGAATACGACCTTGACGCCGTAGGTCACCTTCACGGTACATCAACATCTGAACTTTTAGCTGATCAGCAGCATCAAAGATTGCGACACAACCGAGCATCTGGGATTCCGAGAATTTGGAAGAGTACAAGGAGGCTTACATCCACCCACAATGGGAGAACAAGGAGGCTTTTGACCCCTCATTCCGCTGGACCTGGAGAGAAGAGAGACAGGTGCGACGGAAGGTTGATTGGAAGATTATGGTCAGTTTTGGCAAGCATCACACAATGCCTTTGGTGAACGCGACTGACTGACTTGCAACAATCAGGTATGGTGTTGCGTCATGTTTGCTGCTCTGAACATTGACAGAAACAACATCAACAACGCCGTTTCTGATGACATGCTTCCTGACCTTGGCCTTACTCGCGGTGACTACGTAAGTGCATCCGCGAATGTTCCGAGTCCCTTACAATGCTAACACAAAGAAGAACCTTGGCCAAACCATCTCCCGAGTCGGCTTCCTTGTTGCCGAGCTTCCATCTCAATTAATCTCCAAGCGGTTCGTCAATACCAGCAGACAAGCCAAATCTGAAGCCCATCTGACCTCAATAGTATCGGCCCGGATCTGTGGATCCCAATTCAGATCTGTCTTTTCAGCACCGTTTCCGGCCTGCAATTCTTCCTCAAGGGACGGGCGTCATTTCTTGCCACCAGATACCTGATGTAGGTTATGTTGTACCTGGTTCTGCACGACACTTTATTGACTCGGACGAATCTAGCGCTACCTTCCAAGGTGGCTTCATCCCTGACACAATTCTGTACCTTAGCTATTGGTATACGGGCACGTCTGTGAGTAACTTCGGTGAACGACAAGGCTTGACGGTCTTTTGCTTACTCTGACTTAGCTTCCAATTCGCCTGGCCTGGTTCTGGATGTCTTCCCAAATTGGTAAGTGGTGCAACCAAAGACAAGGTTCAGTCCAGCAGCTCACGCTTTCTGCAGTTGACATTGGTGTGGGCTTCGCCGCGGTCGGTCTTCTGTCTATGAGAGGTATCTTGGGCTACGAAGGCTGGAGATGGATGTTCCTCATTGAGTAAGTCATTCTGCTTCGGACCACTGAGCCCTGCGCTAACTTTTGACTTCAGGGGCTGCTTCACATTCAGTGTCGGACTGCTCTCATTCTTCTTGATGCCGCAATGTCCCGCCCGAACGAGGAGCTGGTGGAACCCCAAGGGCTACTTCAAGGAAAAGGAGATTAAGATCATTGTAAACTCCGGTAAGTATCCCACAAGCTTTAACTTGGAACAGACCTGCATCTAACCTTCATATCACGCAGTCATCCGTGATGACCCTCAGAAGGGAGGCATGTACAACCGACAGGGTCTGTCCGTCAGGCAGATCTGGGAGTGCTCCAAAGACTACGACATGTGGCCACTCTACGCCCTCGGCCTACTCTTCGGCTTGCCCAAGTACCCGGTCAACCAGTATCTCACTCTTTCCTTCCGCGGTCTCGGTTTCAACGTCACCCAGACCAACCTGCTTTCGATCCCGTACATCGTTGGCTCAAGTATCACGATGCTGCTCATCACCGCTTTGAGTGAGCTGGTGAACAATCGGAGTTTTGTGTCGATGGCCGAAGATGCTTGGTTGTTGCCTTGCTTTGTGGCGTTGATCGCGTTGCCGGACCCCATCAGCCCGTGGGCATACTTCGCGATCGCCACAGTTTTGCTCTCATTCCCCTAGTGAGTGCCGGATTGGCTGATAAAGGCTGCATGAGCTAACAATGCCTAGCACCCACCCCATTCAGGTGGCCTGGACAAGTAGAAACGCAGGCTCGGTGCAGAACAGAACTGTGTCTGCTTCGTATGTCTTCCCTTTCTCTCTTGAAGTCGTCGCCTCGCTGACCCGTCCTAGCCTTTATAATATGTGGGTGCAAGTCTCAGGCATGATCGGAGCGAACAGTGAGTCTTAATGTGACCCGCGCAACGACAGGAGACTAACCTTAGCCACCAAGTCTATCAATCCAACGATGCTCCGCGGTACTTCAAGGCAAACAAGGGACTTCTGGTTATCTGCATCTGGATGTGTGTAAGTCATCACCACCCCTACGCTTTACAAGGCCAGATGCTCAGATTGGTCGCAGCTTGTTCAATACCCATTTACATTCTTCTACTACCGATGGAGAAACAACCAAAAGGCCAAGGTTTGGGACGCCATGTCCCCAGAGGAGCAACACAACTACAGAACCAACACGACGGATGTGGGAAACAAAAGGTGAGCCACCTCTCGTTTACACCTTGAAGTCTCGCTGAATGATGTGACTAACGCGTTATGCACTCAGGCTCGACTTCCGCTTTGCGACATAGACCCCGAAAGTCTACTTTTGTGTGTTTCGACGGGGACCTTACAGTGTTCACCTCCTGTTTTGCCGCAGTCTTGGATTCATAGATATCCAAAGAGAAAAGAAGCGTGTGGTCCATATTCCTCTCTAGATAGAATCAAAATGCCAGTTCATCGTCTCACGGTCAAGTCTATTCCACATGTTGCGGACGGGGACATTTGCCCCGGGGTTATTGTCAACCTATGCCCGTAAGATGATCCTTGCCATCTGTGTCTCATTCCTTCAACCGAGCCGGCGGGATGAGTCATCCATGGTAAAAGTCACAGACGCAGGCGCTAATTATTGACGTCTTGTTATTGTAACGCGCGCGTCAAGATTAACTCCTCACTGAAACTCTCTTGCCCCTTCTCCAGGTGGGACAGCCCTTGCTTGGCTGCTCAGCTGAATCTTTAAGGCTTTGAAACGGGCGGTTGGGGTAGCACCAGCACCACTACAAGGTGTCCGCATGTAACCGCAGCCCTGTAAGGTCGGTTTGATGTCCCCGTAACTCTAATAACGTATGGTGATATTCCGACAGACCCGCGAAAAAAGAAGGCTTTTCGAAGATTCCACCCCGGATTCCTGCGGATAAGTCCTGCTGGGGCCTGCTAACCGATGGCATGGAATGAACTCGTCAAGGGTAACTGATTCTCAGTTGATCTGTTTGGATTAGCTCTCTTCTTATCGGGTGCTCGTGTGGCTCGTATTCAAGGTGATCCCGCCGTTGCACTTCTTTCCCACTAAGTGTACACATTTGCGGACACAAGTACACTCATCCCGCTTCCGCGCTCTCCTTTTGAGCGCTTGAACGAGGCTTTCTGTATGTGCCCGGCTCCAAGTTGAGGCGACTTGAGATGACAAGATAGCTTTTGCCGTGGAAGTCTCCTCCATATTGCTTGTCCAAACCCTGGGATGGGTGTGTTAAGTCTTAGTTGACCTGGAGCGGGAGCCTCTGGAGCATTCCGAAGTGTGCCAAGTCCGCTCTTGCCGTGCGGGAGGCTCCGCTGTTCCTGTCTTTGGGCTGCTGCAAGGTAGCAAACGCAATGCAACAGAAAGGTTCAGCAGGGAAAATAAGCTGCCCTTGGTGAACACAGGATTTGCAGATTTTCGCTCGTGAGCGACCGGCTCAAGCCAAGCGAAATCTGGAGTCATGAACCCTGTATGTCGACTGTCGTCCCATTGTGACACATGCCACGAAGCATTTCTGATGGTTGCGCGGTAAGCTCAGTTTGGCACTAGGTTTCGCAGGGATGCTGGGGTCTGCCACCGAGAGTGTCGTATTCCTCGGTGTCAGCGATGGATGCTACGCAGCAAAATAACGAGTACCCATCGCCAAGATGTTTGGGAAGCGATGCTACAAGAATCATGGAGAGATGGTAAACAGATCACGCTCGTTTGGCGGTATAAAGCTTGATCGAGCCCGCACCGACTATATTGGAGATTGCTTCCATCCCAGCGACAACTTTCTCGTGCATTCTTCCAACCGACCAGACTTCTAATTCTTTTCCAATCTGCTGCGCAGAATCTTTCAATCACACTTTTCATAATGAAGTTGTTCTCTATCATCCTCTCTGCTTGCGCCGCTGGCGTCCTCGCACAGAACGGGTATGTAAATGTGGTCGGTCGCGCCGCGCCTCCTTTCTCGATTGTGTTTGAGGTCTTCGAGTTCCTTGGCTTTATGTGTCACATGGAAGGAAAAGCCTTTGCCAATACCGTAAGCTAACCCGATTATTCTGCGACAGCTGCGGCTTCCCCGATGGACCGGATTGCAAGTCTCTCGGCAAAGGCGCAAACGGTCTCGAACAATTCGCTGACCCCGATGGATGTTGTCTGTTGCCCCTTCGTTGCGGCAACGGGGACGGTGGCGAGAGATGCGAGCGCGTGAGCGGCGCTAGTGCGGGCAACACCGGTACCAAGACCAACACTGGCAAGAAGACCAGGAAGAACAACGGAAAGAGAAGACTCTAGGCGACCAACATACCTAACGGCAGGCAAATCAACAAGCTCAGCAACAGAGCCGATGGTGTCGCACAAGCACCTCATGAACAACTGAGCCAGTTCTCTCTTTCCTAGATAATTCAAAGTGATAGGTCGAAGGGACTTTTGAGATCAACATTTTCTACGTCGCCAAGGACCCGAACTTCAAATGTAACATATATCACCCTTGATGGAATTGTTTATTTGCCAATTAGTCTCTATAGATCTGCCTTTGAAATTGTAAAACTATAGCCTGTCTATTTCCTGGGCTATTTCTTCGCTTCCAAGTACAATTCATACTCGTAGCTTGAGAATAAGAAAGGCGCAACTCCTTTGAGGTCTGACTCAAACAAAGGCTGGCTTGCATAGTACTGGGGTCATGTTAGCATGTGCTTGTTGAGAATTATGAAGAGAGCTTTCTCACCTCGAATGTGCCGTTCGAGCTCAGACTACCAGTCTGGACAGTCCACTCGTATAGAAGGGCATTATCGTTCTTGCGGACCTCGGCAAACGTGTCCGTCATGAGCTTGTAACCATCCAGAGCAGCTTTCAGATATTTGTCCCCTGTGATGTAACCGAGACGTACACTCTTAAGCAAGCCATAGACGAACATGGAAGAGCCTGAGCTCTCGATGTAGTTGCCCCACTGGCCCTCAGTGCCGGGAGTCATAACCAGCCACCATCCCTTGGTCTTCTTGTCCTGCGCCGCGACAATGGCATCGGCGACGGACTGCAGGTACTTCAGCAAGCGCTCACGGCCTGCATGGTTCTCTGGGAAGAGTTCCAGGGTATCAACCAGGGCCATGATGTACCAACCGACTGCACGACCCCAAACATGCGGGGAGGCACCAGTCTCTGGGTCAGCCCAGATAGCCTTCTTGCTCCAGTCGAAACCATGAAGCGGGAGGCCGTTGGTGCGCTCCCGCTCCGAGATTGTTCCAGCGTCAATGAGGTCGTACTGGAGGGCAATGTCGTCCCAGGCGGTGGAATTATCAGCATCAAATTCGTGGGTCCAGCGAGCATAGTACACATCCAACATGTAGATACCATCCAGCCACATCTGATCGATGTAAACGGGGTACCTATGGTAGAATCCTCCGGTGGGCGTGCGGCCAGTGCGATCGATCTGGTTGCGAAGAGTCTGGGCAGCTATCTTGTATATCTCGTTCCCAGTGAACTTGTACAAGTCGAGGAAAGTGTGGCCGAAACGAATGTCGTCAATGGAGTTGCTGTTGTTATATAAAAGGATCTCACCATTCCATGCCGGATATAGAATGACATCTGCATAGTGCTTGACATAGTTGTAGTACTTCTCATCGCCGGTTCGGTTGTATGCCAGAAGAATGCCGGAGTAGTAGGCCGAAACGGTATAGGCGAAGGTGGGTTCAACGCCGTGCTTGATCTGGGAATCGGCCATCCACGTAAGGTATCGGGTCTCCCCTTTGAACTTGGATGTCTTGATCTTCTCATCCGGTGGAACTGTGAACCATCCATTTGGAAGAGAAACGGAAGCGGCTGCGAAGGTGGCGCTCGCCAACGCAGTCGTGACAAGAGTTGAGACCTTCATCTTTTCAAGGTGTACTGCAGGCTTGATATTACTGCGAAGTTCTCCGATAGACACAATGAGGTGCTTGCCGTTATATGAAAAAGTTGCCTCCTTGTACCCACGCTTATTTATACAAATTTCCGGCCATATCAAGCTACCCCGACAGAACTCGTCAATCTCGTGAAGTCGCAGCCGACAAGGTTCCCCTCACTGACCCAAGATCGGCCAAGATCTTGTGGTCAGTCTTTTTCTGCTTATCCGATGCATTGTCTTCAGCTGCAGCTGCGTGTTCCATCGTATGTCTGTCGTATGCTTGAACTATTAGAGAAGTCGTCCTACGCCGAGTACCGAGCAGCTTCATGCTGTTCCACGGGGACGGAAAAGCAGACCCTGGCTTAGACTGCGGGGTCCAGGGTCGGTCTTTGCGGGGAAGCCATTGGGGGAGCTACTCCCGGCGGGGAACTCGATGAGCTTACCTTGATGCTTATTTGCACCCTAGAGCTCATTGATACTTTCCCCTGTGAAGTTTCTACCTTTTTTGAACGACATCCCTTATTTATTAACGCACAGGTAGCTGGCTTGTTTTATGGAACGAATGAGATCCTATGACATCCGCGGTTGTTAAAACCGTTCCTTCCATGTCGGCATTCAAATCTGTCTGCGAGTAATCAAGGATGCCGGCACAGCGCAGCTGCAGTCAAACGAGAGCGGGAGGTGAGTGCCAGTCGAAAGTGCGGCTGGTCCCAAAAGACCGTCAAAAGCTTCCTAATATCTGTGATCGACTCCCTGGAACAATTTATACACCAATCAGCGCTTTATCCCGGGCTGGAAGATCAGGGCCTATCTGGCGGGCGAATCGATTTATTTCCCTCGGTTGTTTGTTAGACCGGACTGCCTGCGTCAGATCCTTGGCACCATGTCCAATGTGACTGGGCAGCGACGCCTTTCATATTAAAAGCCCTGCAGCATCGCCATTTTGCCAAGACAATGACCTGAGCCGTTGGACACCGCCGAATGGTACTTTGAACTTATCCGCCCAGCAGGTAATGCGTTGAAACCGGGTCTTTTCCGCGTCAATCGATGAAGTAATTTGGCACCACGTACGTCCAAAAATGTACCCATTTTGTGTCGCTAGCAAAATCTTCAGCTTGAAGAAGTATGCTAAGCCCTGCTGGTTTTGGATGGCTCTTCAGATCAACAAAATAATTAATATAGACAGATTCTTCGCAAGCCTGTGGTATCAAGCTGCCATCTATCAGCCATATGCATTAGACCATATTCCATTGAAGTTCTTCAAGCATGTCATTGTGAAATCAAGGCTCTGTTCTGAACATCTTCCTCACAGTCAGTCCCATAAAGATGTAAGACCTCCGTGTTCGCTTCCGAAGTTCCGATCAAATGCCGGTTTGATGGGTCTTGCCGGCGATTGCCGGGAACGGGCAAATCCGCCGGCCATGATTAAGCATGAGACACCCGGTCGAAGTGTTTTTGAAAGCCTGCGCACATTCTCCGCAACAACGACACTTTTCATTCTCAACTTCGCAGTCTAGAATTGTCGGTACCAGTTCCTCAATATGAGTGAAATCAGGAAGGTCTATCAGCCCATTCACCAATCTGTCCGCGAGAAGCTGGACCCCGAATATGTTGCTCTCCATGACAGCAGTATCCAATTCATAGAGCCTTCAGAAGCCCAGCCATGGGATCCATCTTCACGCTTGAATCCGAATCCTCTTGCACATGCCATGCAGAAACTAACCGGAGTTGGTCAAACCTGGGATGAGGAACTCGGTGGCGGCATTCAAGTCCGCGTGTTTGTTCCTGAAGGCGAAGCGCCCCCGGGAAGATGGCCGTGCTTGGTGTGGCTGCACGGAGGTGGTTGGGTCAACGGAGGATTAGACAGTGAGAATGGGTTCTTGACGCATGTTTGCAAATGTGAGCTCCGG
Source organism: Colletotrichum viniferum (assembly GCA_020226115.1). Classification (NCBI taxonomy): domain Eukaryota; kingdom Fungi; phylum Ascomycota; class Sordariomycetes; order Glomerellales; family Glomerellaceae; genus Colletotrichum; species Colletotrichum viniferum. Next base: position 99,752 of record JAGFBE010000060.1, read on the forward strand.
TTCTTAATATGCGAGGCAGGTGTTAACAGAACACAGACGTCAGATGCGTGATCATCACCATCAACTATCGCCATGCCCCCGAGCACGTCTATCCCGCTGCTGTATATGATTGCCTGACTGGACTGAGATGGGTAGTTGAGCCTGCTAATGCATCGCATCTCAATATAAACACCTCTCTTCTGACAGTCGGCGGCCTATCTGCGTAAGTAAATTGTCAAGTGATTCAATTCTCGTCCAGGTACTGATAGAAGTAGCGGTGGAAGCCTTGCTGCTGTTCTCACAATGAAAGCCTCTCTGGAGAACGTGACACCAGCCCCCATTTCTCAAATCCTCATATGTCCAGTCATTGACAGCACTGCCACCGTCGAGACTGTGTGGTCCGCTTCCAAGCACGTTCCCTGGCTTACGCCTGGGCGAATGACTTGGTACCAAAGCCTCTACTTCCCGAACCATGAAAACAAGAGAAATTGGGATGCATCGCCATGTTTTGCACCCAAAGACATTATGACACGAAGTCCAAAAACCTGGATTGCTATTGCTGAGATTGATCTCTTGGCGCCTGAAGGTCTCAAGTACGCAGAGCAACTGAAGGATGCTGGTGTCGACGTTGATACCAAGGTTTACAGAGGAGCCACGCATTCCGTGCTGATTCTTGCAGGGTAATACGTAGATTTCCAAACATTCTTCCTAGGCACTGACAAGTTCGTTAGTATACACCAAATCAGCCGGCAGTTGGTTCATGATGCATGCAAAACCCTTGCCGACGGTTTTGGTACGACGTATGACCCGTCAGCGGCCCCCATTTACCCTCAGGATTGATGTTAAGACCAGTGTATCATTGGATAACCAATAAAGTTTGCGCAGGTCCTGCTTTTACCCCAACATTTGTTTGCTAGAAGCGGTGCTTGTGGCTCATTGGTTGCATAGGTCAAGTAGACTGGGCGGGTTTGAGAGAGGTGGAGAGAGAGAGAGCAAATTCGGATGTGTAATGCTTTGCCAGAAGGAGAATTGAAACTTATGATTGAAAACCAGTTCCATCTAGTCGTGTTTAATATTTTAAAAAGGAAACCAGGAAATGGTGTCAATAAATCCCACCCAACCCATAGATCATTATCATCGCCCGTGCGTCTCAGCTGCCAACAACAACGTCTTCAACTCCGCAAATCGTACCGGCTTCGGCATGAACACATCAATGCCCACAGATTCGGCGTTCCTTCTTGCGTCAGCGCTCGCAAGACCCGTCAACGCGATAACATTCGTCGGCGGTTGCATCCGGTGTTCGCGCTCAAACTCCCTGATATACCTGGTTGCTTCGAATCCATTGAGTATCGGCATGCTGATGTCCATGAGGATGAAGTCGAACCGACGCGGTCTCTCGTATTCGGGTGCGTCTTCTGAAATGTGGACTCCCGAAGCTTCTTTGAACCTGTCGACCGCTTCTTGTCCGTTTTCTGCCTCCTCGTACGAGTAGCCACATTTCTTCATGAACATCACCAGAAGCTTCAGGTTGATCTTGTTGTCGTCCACCAGCAAGACGTGCAGCTTGCTGTCTTTGCGCTCCTTCAAGTCGGTCCCGCCAATCTCCTTGACTCGTACCGTGCCTAGCGATTTGCTGATTGCACGAGACGAAACTAGCTCCTCTTTGACTTCTTCGGGAGGTTGGTCATAGTGTACAATGACTCTGTCGTCTGGTTGTGGTGTGCCCATCGGGAGTTCCTTGATCGTTGGCTCCATTTCGGCATTTGATGCGGTGACCGAGATACTCTCTCCGTTTGGCGCCTTCGCAGCAGCTTCTGCTCTCTTCAGACAGTTGCTGAAGACCTTGGCTAGCTTTCGTGGACCACAACTGCATCAAAATCAGTGTCATATTCAGAAGTCATTGAGAATGAAGAGCTTGACTTACGGTTGTGGTATTACCTCAACAATCTGAGACATCTGCCCCAAGACCTTGGTGTGGTTATGAGAAATCTGAACCGCTTCTTCCGCGTTTTGGCAGACAATAATGATCGGAACCTTTCTTGCTGAGGGCGTTTGATGGTCGCGGAATCGCTTTTCGAGTACCTCAATAGGAGGTGGCTCGCAGTAAACGAACATGTCGGCGTCTGATACGTTTGTATTGGTTTCCTTGTCTACCTTCATGCCAAACCAATTTGAACAAGTGTTGAAGAGCACCTCGTTGATCTTGGAGATTTGTCGAGTGACAGACGCAGGCTGCGGTGTGGTGTATCCGTTCAAGAGCACAAGCTTCTTGCCTCTTGTTTGTTCCGCGACGGAGCGAATGGCCTCATCAGGTTGATGAGCTGCTGGGTCGGAAACTGGTGCAAGCCGGAGATGGACGTCAACTTCTGTTCCCCTGCCTTGCTCAGATTTGACTTCTAGAGTACCGCCAAGAGAGTCCACAATCTGCTTGACGATGCTCAAACCAAGGCCGGTGCCAGGCTGGAATGAGTCTTCCTGGCTAAATGGGATAAACAGACGGTTCTGTTGGAAATCGTCACTTATGCCCTTGCCAGTATCTGCAACCCTGATCAGAGCATTGACCTTGGACCCATCTGACCTGGCTTGGCCAGTAAGAGAAACAAGCACAAATCCTGACGTGGTGTACTTTAGAGCATTGCCAAAGAGATTCATAATGATCCTGCGGAGAGCGCCTGGTTGCGTCTTCACCATCCATGAAGTCTTCGGACAGATGTCAACCAACACCGAGACAGGCCCGTCGGCTCCCGGAGCTTGGTACTTGCCAATCTCGATGGGTCCTCCGAGTTGACCTGCAGTTGGTTTTGTTGATCCCAGCGCGGCTGCGCCTGCAAGTTTCTTGAATGAGTGGCCGGCCGCAATAGCGTCGACAACTTCCTCAACAAGAACACCGAGATCCACTACTGCCGTCATGCTCAGACTCTCAAGAGAGTCAGAAGACAGGACGACGGGCCTGTTTTGCCTTGCGCTTTTCCTCATTTGCGCACGTCCCAGTCGATTGATTTTGCTGTAGTCGAGAACATGGTTCAGAGTATCGAGGAGCGTCTTGCCGCAAGTAGAGATGGAGTTTACGAGGCCCGCTTGGTATGTATCGGTATCGGAGTCCTTGAGAAGTTCTGCTGAGCCTAAAATTCCATGAAGAGGGCTGCGCAGCTCGTGACTCATGCTGGCAATGAATGTCGTCTTTGCGGCCTCGTTCTTCTGTGTGTTGATACGTCCAATTTGAGTCATTATGCTGTTGCTGAAAGCTCGGAGGTAAGAGAGGTCTTGGTCGAGATTCATCATACGCCCAGTGACTGACGTCCACAAGAAGCAACCTCCAGCAAATCTGTCTTCACTGTAGTCGAAAAGAGGAACGAAGACCACAGACTTTGCGCCGGGGATCTTCTTGAGAAGCTCTTCGTGGTCCATCCTAATTTTTCGGCGCCTGTTACCTTCTCCGGTTTTTTCGCCTGCTTGGGGCCCTGTTCTGATGAGTTCTCGGTCGCTTGCGCTGTCATCTTCCGAGGAAACGCCAGCCCCAGTTTCGGTGAAGGACAACGTTTTCCCCATTGGGAACATGGCAAAGTACTTCTCAAGTGTTCCGAGTGAAAGAGGAGGGCCCTGCTCCATGCCAGCGCGTGTCTGCTCATCAGTGATGGAGTAAGACAGGATTTTACAAGGTCTTGCTGCGGGTGATGTGTCAGAGTCAGAGCTGTCGAGTCCTACGCCTTCAGAGCCTGAAGTGACTGGTAACGACTGCTCGTCCTCGTCGGACGACTTTGATCCTCCCATCCTCATGGCCTTGCTCAGCTGTCTGGAGGTTGTGGTCGTCGCACCCAGAAAGACGACTCCGTCAGCGAGTGTCGAGCGTCGCAAAATGTCAGCCGCACGGTGGTAGAGGTTTGATATACTATCAGGCTTCTGCTTGTTAAATTGCTTGAAGTTGTTCCTCGGCGGCGACTGTGGCGGAGAGTTCGGCGCTGCCTGTCGTAGGCGTGTCGGCAGGGATGATCGAGGGGATCCGGATCCACGAAAGTACACATTGGCTGTCGAAAGAGGGCGCTTTGAAGAGCTGAGCGCCATCTCAGGAGGGCGAATCGTCGATGGGTTCGGGGATACGTCGTCTTTGGCCAAAATGTTGTCGTCGTTCATAGTGAAGCAATCCTCAACGAAAGCCGCCAACCCCCGAACGATGCGCTCGCCCTTGAAGCGATCCACACGGTCCCTTGCCCATTCCAGATGCTCCATCACAGTCTGGGCAATGCCCTGCATGAACTTGATCTCTTCGATTGTGAGTCCATCATGAGGGCGCTCATCCGACACAGCAAAGGAGCCGATTCTGTGTCCGTTTCGGGAGAAAATTGGCACGCCGGCATAAAATCGAACACCAGGCTCCGACAGAACATACGGACGGGTTGCGAAGCGTGAGTCGTAGCGACAGTCGGAGACGATGAGGCCTGGGACGGTGTACGGTCGATCCTCCGGGGAGTCTATCGCGGTGCAGGTGTTTATGAGGGAATGCTCGCAGACAGCGTCCGGGCGAGATAGGATGGTTGCGCCGACTGTTTGAAGTTTTCATGGTCAGCATGACGGCACCGCAAGAGTAGGTTCCATCCCACGACTCTGCAAAGCCGAGGGCAACCCTTGGCACAGGCGACATGATGGCTTCTTGGAGCCGTCTCCTGGAGAGAGTCTACATACGCCATAGGTCGCTGTTCGTGCTGTTCACCGGTTCTTCCGCAGCCTCGCTGTCAAGCTCTCCCAGCTGGATGTTTCGAGTGGCCTCGGAAAGGATGGTTTGAGTGGTAGAGTCAATCAGCGATACCATGGCACGCCTGACGTCGAGCTTGAGGACGGCCAGCTGGGAGAAGGCTGTGAGAGTCCTGTCCGGCGACGCCTTGGCCTGGTAGCCTGTGCTCTGCAGGTCAGGCGCCGCGATACTGTCGACATTGGTGGCGACGTTGAGAGAAGAACCCTGGGCGACTTGCCAGCTCTGGAGGTAGCGCTGAACCTCCCGCTCGCGCTGTGCCTCGGTGGAGGTTGACATCGGATGCGCGCGAACAATCGGTGAGGGGTAAGACGTTGCGGCACGCCTGGGATGGGTTCTCGGTGTGGCCTCGGTGTTGAAGCAAGCTCACATCAGATGTCTCTCTGCATTTCTCAATTTTCCATTATTTTTCTGGTCTGACATTTGCCTCTCAGGGTAAGTTTGACGCGTCCCCGCCCCCTCGGCCGAGTTTTCGATCTACCGTGCGTGTGGGTTGTTGCGGTTGGGGTTCTAGAACCCGTTCGGGGCGGTCGACGTGGCGACACGTTCTTGGAAAAAATGACTCGGCTAATCTCATGGAGCGTGACATCATCCCTCGTCCAGTGAATCTCGATGAATCGGCCGAGGCTCCATGTTGCACGGATATCTTAAGCGATGCCTCGATCTATTCGTCCGTTCCACCTCGGGGGGGTCCCCGGTTCCATGCGGAGCCTATGGTGTTCTAGGACGCCTATCCGATGTCGCCAGTGACAATGACTCGTTTGGATCAAGTTGCCCACGCAAGCCGTGCCGTTCATTACTAGGGAACTGACTAACGTCTAAGACAGCTGCCATGTTCACGCATCTGGCGACGCCTCCCGGCCTTTTGGCTTGTCCAACTGGCTGTATCTGCACGTCCAACCGGCAAGGTTGAGACTAAACAGCACCGACGTCCCGCAGTGCCGGTAAGCCGGAGCCTCAACCTCTTGCTAGTGAATACTTGATGGACTTTTGTCGATGTGAATTTCGGTGTATTTTGTATGACCTTGGCTTGCGAAAACAATGGTCAAACTAGGCCGCTTTAGCCGAGGATGCTTACAGCCAAGATATCATGTCCCCCTGCTCTTGGGCACGTGCACTGAAGATAGGCGGAACAACAGGCGGAGTGCAGCTCGCCAGGAGGTCTAAAATCTAGCTACAGGGGTGTAGCCGTACTAAATTAATAGATTCTCTGTATTATACACACTTTATACCTACTTATATAATAAAATTTCTAAATACCTATATATATATATAAGTAAGGCATATACTTAACTAAATAAGTATTACTCTAAGGACTAGTACTACTTTAGCCTCTATTTTAATGATATATAAGCTATATATAGTATATACCCTATATCTCTTTATTCTAATCTAGTTAAAAAAATTTCTTTTTCTTTTTTTATTTATATAACTTATAACTATATAATATATATAAAACTACCTATTTCTATATTAATTATATATTAACTTAGTATATACTGTGAAGGGCTAGCCTGTGGTTTGTTCAACTTAGAGGTGCTTTAATTATAGTAATCTAAGCTAAAGGAGGGAAGTTTCTAGGATACTCCTTATATAGAGGAAAAATAGGTATAGGGCGCCTATTAAGTAAACGTAGTTACTAAGGGTAGAATTTCTATAAATCTATAGTAATACCTAGATATAATAAGTAAGTATAGCTTATAATATATACCCCCCCTTTTAGCTCTTATATAAGTATAAGTTAAGTATAGGCTAAGGGTAGTTAGTATAAGCTAAAAACAAGCTTAGAGCTTTATTAATTTAAACTACTAACTACACTATACTCTATAAGTAAATAACATAATAATTTAATTTTTTACGCTTAGTTTATTTCTAGTTTTTCTTTTTCTTATTAATCTATATAGTAGTAAGTTATTTAACCTTTTTATACTATTATTTAACTAATTTATTATTATTATAGTTATTTTTTATTATATTTTTAGTTTATTTACTTTATAAGTTAGTTAGACTAAAATTTCTACTAATTACTAACTTATATAGATCTAGCTACTACTTATTTAGCTTCTATAAATAGTACTACTTCTTATTTATTATTATTTATCTTTTCCCTATTATTTTACTATAATTAACCTTATATAGCTTACTCTTTCTAACTTTAATAAGAAAATAGAGTTTTCTCCTCTTATTAACTTTAAGAGCTTACTTTTTAACTACTCTAAATCTACTAGCCCTTTTAGTATTAAGAAGTCTATCCTTAAAAACTTTAATTTTAAAAATAACCTCCTCTATAACTTCCTCTAGTCTCTCTCTATTTATTTTACTATATAGAAGCTTACTATTATATATTTTCTAGCTACTTATTTATTACTCTTCTAACGTTTTACTAAAGCTTTTATAAGTATTAGTTTATATTTAGTAGTATCCCCTTAGATAAGATCTAGAGATCTATTTACTAAGTTTTCTACTTAAAGTATATATTTACTATAGCTAGAGCTAAAATACTTAGTAATATTATAGCTTACTATAATATCCTTAAGTGAGGTATATTAGTTAGCTGCTTTTTAGTTATTATAAAACTAACTATTTTTTAAGTAATATTACCTACTATATCTACTATTCTAATAAGTCTATTAAGTCTACTTATATTAATATATATACTACTTTTCTACTATTTTAATTTTATAGAGCTAATATTCTACTAAAGTAATAAAATACTTAGATCTAATCTCTAAACATTAATTAGTTAAAAGCGTTTATGCTGTATTTAGTAATTTATAGTTTTAAGCCTAACTAGGAAAAAAAGCTTTAATTTTTCTATTTTACTACTAAATAAGTATCTTAATATTAGGTATTATTTACTTATACTTTATTCTAAGCGTACTATAGAGCTAAGTTTTCAAATATTATTATAATAAAAGCTTTTACTATAGTTAACTTATATACTTTTTTAAAAGTAAAATTAGAGATTATCTATATTACTTTTCTTTTTTCTTATTTATCTTTTTAACCTTTTAGAGCGTTTTATTTATAGCGTGAGAATATATTAAGTATAGCTATAAGGTAGCTTAGTTAGTATTCTAGATAGAAGTTATACTTTAATAACTATTCTACTTAATAACTCTAATGCTCTATTAAATACTACTTTTATATAAAGTATTTAAAGTCTTTATAGTTAGTTAAAACTTTAAACTTAAAGCAGCTTTTTAATTTAGTATTTTATATATTTAAATAAGCAATTACTACTAATAGTTCTTTATTATAAATTAAGTAGTTATATTAAGTATAAGTAAGCTTTTATAAATGAAAAGTAATAAAATAATATTATCTTTATATATCTTCTTAGGTTAATATACCTCTTAAAGTAAACCTTAAGCAGTCTATCTTAATAGTTATTAAAGTTTATAAGTTAAAGTAATATAATATTAATATAGTTTAAAAGTAATATTTAAGCGTTTAGAATGCTTCTTTTTATTTTTTACTCTAGATAAACAGTACTCTCTTTTTCATAAGGAAAATAAGAGGCTTTATAACTTCTAAGTACTCTAATATAAATATTTAGTAATAATTAGTAAACCTTAAGAAGCTTTATAACTTTTTTACTAAAGTAGGTGCTTCTTACTTAATAATTACTTATACTTTCTCTACGTTATAGGTGATATTTTTGCCTATCTTTAGGATAAATTCTATATATTTTACTATTTTTACTAAAAACTTATACTTTATAGAGTTAAAGTTAAGGTTAGCCTTTTTAAAGGCTTAAAAGACTTTATAAACTTTCTATTTATAGTCTACTTAAGAGCTACTACTATAGACTAGCATATTATTAATATATACTATTATAAAGTTATTAAGAAACTTTTAGAATATATTATTAATATACTACTAGAATATTATTAAAGCTCTACTTAATCTAAATAAGTAGACTAACTACTTAAAAAGCTTATATTATATATAAAAAGCAGTTTTCTCTTAATATCTTTTTACTATATAAATCTTATAGAAAGTAGTAATAATATCTAACTTTATATACTATTTTACTAAATTAACTTTCTAAAGAGTTTTTTAGATTAGAGATAAAAAGTAGTAATCCTACTTAGTAATAGTATTTAATACTTAGTAATTATAGTAGAACTATAATCTTCTACTTAGTTTCCTAATAAAGAATACTAGTATACTAATAGAAGACTTACTAGCTTAAATAAAACTCTTATTAAGTAGGTTAGTAAGTATCTTTTTAAGTACTAAAAGCTTTTCTTTTAATATACTATAAAGAGAGCTTTAAAGTAAAAGTACTTTTTAGCTAGAAATATTATACTTAAAGTAGATTTTATAGTTTATACTAAAGCGACTTAGAAGTAAAAGATATAACTTAGTAAACTTAAAGAGCTTTATAAACTTATTATAAATATACTATAGTAGTTTTCCTAAATAGTCTTTTAGTTTCTTTATCTTAAGTATCTTTTTAATATCTCTTAAGCTTACTATTTATATTTCTATAGCTACTTTAGACGTCTAACTTCTAATAACTTTCTAGTAGATTACTATAAAGAAGGTAATATTTAGTTAATAAACTTTTTAGATTTCCCTTATTTTTTAAAGTTTATCTTATCTTTATAAAGTAATAATAACCTCTATTTTCTTATAGAATACCTATTTCTCTACTATATTATATATAATACTATTCTGTTCTATTTATAGCTTCTCTAGAAATAAGTTAGTATCTAACCTCTTCACTATATAAGTAAAGAGCTACTATATATAGCTTCTAATTTTAAAATATAGTATAGCTATACCTTTTATTTTAGCTTAAGCTAAGTTTTTAATAAAGCTATATAGTTACTATATTCAGTAATTAATATATAATAAATAGAAGTAGTAAGTATACTAATAATCTACTATTATATAAATATTATAACTATAGTTTATTAAAGTATTAGTAGAAGTATTTTTATTAATTTTAACTACTAATATTATAAAAGGCTTATTTATACTATATTCTAACTAAAATTACTCTTATTTAGTCTATTTTTCTTCTATTATCCTTAATATCTAATTTCATACTAAAGTTACTTATTTCTTAAGTTAGAAGTATCTTTTTCTTTTTTATTCTCTTTTAAGTCTTAGTATAGCGCTTTCTTAATAGCTTTTACTACTTTAGGACTATCTTTTAATCTCTTTAACTTCTAATAATCTTTTTATAAGTAGTTAATTTAGTTATACTTAAAATAATAATATGTTTTCTTATTAGAGCTTTTATTTATTCTATTATATAAAGTATACACTAACTTTATTATTTTAGTATCTCTATTTATATCTATTTTAGTAGGTGATAATCTTATTCTAAAAGTTATAAGCTAATATATAACGTTATAAATATAATATAATCTTTTTAGTTTCTATATAATATTTTATATAAGGCTTATATATTTAGTATACTTATAAGAGGTTAAATAATTAACTAAGTAGTTAAGGAGTTTATAGGATAGTACTTTTTATAAGTAGTTAATTTAAACTCTATCTAGCTATACTATACTACTTACTTCTATAATAGTATATTTAAAGTAGAATAAAAATAAAGTAAAAGATTTATTATACTTTATTTTAAACTTTAATAGCTTTTTAAAAGCCTTATTCTTAATATTTAAGTTACTATAAGTATAGTTTAAGTATATTAGAAAGATATCTAACTTAAATAAACTATTACTACTACTAGATTTATAAAAAGCTATAACTACTAGCTACACTTTTAGTTCTAAATAGAAGTTAATTAAATACTAAGTTTCTTAGTTACTTAAGTAGAAAGCTTAATCTATTTTAATTTTATTATATATCTATTACGCCTAAGTAGTATATTTATTATAACTACTTCTAAACTTAAAGGGGTTAAAGAGAAGCTTTAAATATTAAATACTATTTATTTTCTAGGTAATATTTAGTTCTAGGAGTAGTAACGCTAGTAGTACTAATAGTAGAAGTACTATAGAGTATAATACTAATAGCGCTAAAATATTACTACTTATTACTATTTATATTAGCCCTATAACTAGCTTATTAATAGCTTATAGTAAGGTTAATATATCGTTAAGTTAATTACTTAGCTTAGTAATTATAGTATAGATCGATTTAAATATTTATATACTTCTTAATACTACTTCTAGTTTTACTACTTTAGGCCTAGTTAGCTCTATTTCTTACCTACTATCTATTATACTATATAACTAGTAAAGTAAGTATTTAATATAAGTTTAGATATATAAAAAGCTAGCTTATAGTTTATTTAACTTAGGAGTACTTTAATTATAGTAATCTAAGCTAAAAGAGGGAAGTTTTTAAAATACTCCTTATATAGAGGAAAAATAGATATAGGGCGCTTATTAAGTAAATGCGGTTACTGAGAGTAGAATTTCTATAGGTCTATAGCGACGCCTAGATGTAATAAGTAGGTGTAGCCTGTAATATATACTAACTATATATAGATTATATCTATTTAGAAGTTTATTAATATAAAGGTTAATAGTACTATTAACTCTTATTTAACTTAAAGTTATTTTTATAATATATTAAGTATATATATAGTATATACTTAAACTATTATAAAACTAATATATTTTAAGACTTATTCTAAATAATAATACTAACTATAAACTTAGTAGTAAGTTTCTATATATTCTAAGTATATATATAGATAGTACTTAATATATTTTTTAGTTAACCTTAAGGATATTACTTTAGAAATAAATTAGTATATATTATAAGTTATTTAGTATAAGCTATATATATATTAAGTGTAAATAATAGGTATACTTAATAAAGCTAAAAAGCTATCTAAAATTAATATTTTAATATAAATTCACTATTATTTTTATTTCACCTTAGTATATACTAATATTATACTAGCTATATAGTTAAAGTTAGCTTTAAAGTTATATATAGCTAGATTTATAACTTATAGTTTAATATATATATTATATATCACTTATATATATTTAGGTAATACTAAGTTAAATTATATAGTTTTACTACTATAGCTACTAAGAGTACTTTAGTATTAATATGTTTTTCTTACTTATTCTTTACGTTTACTATATATATACTAATAATATATAGTTAAAAATCTTAATAAATATAACTTAAGTTTTACTAAAAATGCTATTGGTATAAAATATATATTGTATCCTCAGTATATACTTAAAGTATATACTAACTATATATAATATTCTCTATACTTAGGTTAGAAATAGTAGTTAGAAGAATACTTACTTTATATTTAAGCTTAAATATATACTTTATATAACTTTAATATATGCTCTATTAATCTCTATTTTAGTATTAATCTCTATACTAGCTTTATTAGTAAAATCACCTCTAAGATAGAAGCTTTAGTATAAGTTTAATCCTATATACCTTCTATATATATATATATATATATCTAATATTAAATATAACTTAATTAATTCTATTTTTTACTAGTACTTTAGTATAACTTTCTACTATATAAGTTATATATATATATATAGCTAGAAAATACTATATATTTATTATTTATTTACTATATATATTATATAAACTAACTATAATCTCTTAGCTTATAGTAACTAATCTATCTTATAAACTAAAAAGGAGAAATATCTAAGTTAGTATACTACTCTCTATCTTAGTAGAAATATCTTTAAACTTATATACTAATTTATATACTAACTCTATAAAGTTTAAAGTAGTTTAAAATATAAAAAAAGTATATACTTAGTATAAGTTATACTTACTTTTACTTAATAAGATATATAATATAAACTATAATTATAATATAACTTTAATTAAAATAGAACTAAAGCTAGTATATATAGAAAATATACTAATAATTTCACAGTTAGCTACTTATAAAGATACTACTACTAGTACTTCTATTAGTAGTAAATAGAAAGTATATATATTATCTTAATTAAGCTCTAACTTTATATATACTAATAATATATATAGTATAATATACTTTTTACTTAAGCTATAGTATCTCTTTCTCTTTCTAAAAAAACCTCTTTAAAGAGTATATTCTATATATACTTAAGTTATACTTAATATATACTAACCTTATTTTAGAGGTATATACTACTATTAATAAGAAGTTATTAACTAATATATTCTTTATATTATTAGTATTTAGTATATACTAACTATATTTTAACTACTTTATAAACTACTACTTCTATTTACTCCTATTATAATATATATTTTATAAAGTCTATATCTATACTATATATATACTAATAATATATTAAATACTACTATTACTTAGAAGGAGTAGTAGTAAGAAGAGCTTTAAAAAGAAACGCTTTAGAAAGAGAAGCTCTAAAAAAACTAAGTATATATATAGTATATATCTCTTATATATATTATCTATAAATAAAACTTATAGCTATAAGTAAACTTATACTTTAGTATATACTTAGTATATATAGTTATAAAGGCGCTAGATTAATATAGTATTTTTAGATACTATTAGTAGTAAGTATTATATATATATAGTATATATATAATAATACTTAATTAGAAGGTTGTTTTATATAATAAATAAAATACAATATATATATAGCATATATATAGAAAAAGATATAAATAGTATAAGTATTAATTTCTAATAAGAGGCTTATATATATAATATATATACCTATATTAAGCCCTATTTATAGTAAGCTTATCCTCTCTATTACTTAGTTCTTACTTAAGCTAAATAATCTCTTTCTAAAGTTTATATTTATATTTTTAAGTATAAAGTTTATAAGCTTTCTACTTAAGTTAAAAAAACCTTTAATCTCTTTACTCTATATTTAAATCTTATATATCTCTAACTTTATATTAATATAAATAGAGAGTAAGTAGTAATTATAAGAAAAATATATTATATTTAGTTAGTATATATACTAAATATATATTTTACTTACGTAACCTTTAAACTAAGATTATATTCTATATATTTAATCTAAATATTAAACTTAGTATTAGGAAGTTTAGAGAACTAAATAGATTATAAAAGATATATAGATACTTTTTATAGTACTACATATACTATTACTAATATTAATATATTTAGTAAAAGCTTCTTATAATTTAAGCTAACTTTAAGTTATCCCTCTATATATATAAGCTTTAGTCTAAGTATAGTTACTACTAAGAAATAGTTTGGAATATAATATACTTAGTCTTAAGCTAACTTTAGTATATATAGTATATTATTAAAGGATATATATACCTTAATATAGCTTAAAATAGAAGCTAATTTTAACTAATAGTAAAGTTATCTTAAATATAGCTTAACTTTATAAGGTTAGTATATTTCTATATAAATATCTACTATTAAGCTAGTATTTTACTCAAAAATTAAATAAAAGTAGCTATAATCTATCTCTTCTTCTTCTTAGTAAACTAAAACTTAATATTTAACTAAATCCTATATATACTCTATATATACTAAAGATATTCTTATTTATCCTTTACTTCTTAAAGTTTAAAAAGCTCTAAAGTAGTAAAGTGGTTTAAATACTTCTTCTACTAGTTTTAGAAAATATATACTTTATAGAATATAAATAAATACTATAAATACTCTTTAGTAATCTATTATAAGTCTTATTTATATAAATAATTATTAAAGCTTAATAATAGTATAATATTAATATATATAGTATATCTATGAAGTATATACCTACTATATACTTACTTTATGTTTATATTAGTTATAATAGTATATATTATATTATAGGTTATAAGATATATATATACCTATTAAACTAGAAAATTAGAAACTACTTTAATTTGAGTAAATATATACTTAAAGAGAATAAAATAGCCTTCTTATAAGTTTATATTTATTTAGATATAAATATATAACTTAAGATCTATAAAGTTTAAAGTTAGTAAGTATATTATATATATAGTATATATACTATATATATACTATAACTTTTCTTACTACTTAGAAACCTTAAATAGGTTTATATCTCTTCACACTATTTTAAATATCATATTAACTTTAAGATATTATACTCTCTAAAATATATATATATGTACTTATACTATATAGATAATATAGAAATCTCTACTTAGAAGCTATTAAATTTCATAAATTTATTATTTTTATATAGGTTTCACTTTATTAAAAATAAACTTACATAAAGCCTCTATATATAGTTAGCTTATATATAATATATATAAAAGATAAACTAACGTATATCTAAATTTCTAGCTAGAAACTATAGAAAATAAGCTTTCTATAAACAAATAGCTATTTTATTCTTATTATTAAATATTATATTTCTTATTTAAAGTAAGTTAACTTTAAATTGGTTATAAATCTAATATATACTTAGATAGAGAAAAAGCCTATTAATAAATAAAGTTAGCTTATATTAAGTATATACTAAAGATATAAAAAGTATATATATAAAAATAATAGTAATATCAAGCTTATTTAAGAAACTAAAACCTATTTTATTTATAAAATATAAACGTAGCTATAAAGGAGGAAGTAGAATATATATATAGAAGCTATATATAAAAAGAAAAATAAATAGAAATTTAATAAAATTAAAAAATATATAGAAATTAAACTTAAATCTATATAGTAATATGTTTATCTTATTATTACTTTGAAAATAAGAGAAGCTTAATATATAGTAAGTATATATAAATAATACTTTATATCTATTATTTACTATAGTTTTAATAGCTTATTTCTATATTTCTAATATATATATAATCTATTTTAACTTTATACTAGTTATTTATTTTAATTATACTATGAAAATGCTTAATATTAACTTTATTTTACTTAATAAGTATATTATAAGTAAAATATTATAGCTCTAAAAAGCTTAGCTTTAAGTAACTAATAAAAAAGACCTATAATATATATATATATATTTAGCTTATATTAGAAAGATATAGAGATAATATTTATACTATTTTATTTAAATATCTAAAAACTCTTATATTAGTAAGTTTTCTTTAGTTTTTAAAATAAAAACTATAGCTTCTAAATATAAAAACTATTAAGATATTTCTACTATTTATACTAAAAAGCTATATAAAAGTTATCTATTTTATTAGTATATATATAGTATATATAGTAGTTAAATACTAACTTCTATATATATTTAATTAATTTCTTTATAATTAATTTAAAAGCCTTATAAGTACCTTTTATAGTATATAGTTTCTATAACGCTTTAATAAACCTCTTTTTATTTTATATTATATTTAGAGTTATAATAAGAAAATATATAAACTTATAATACTTAATACTATAATATTAGTAAAACTAATACTAAACTTAATTTATATTTTTCTTAAGTCTATAATAATATTAGTATATACTTAGTATATGTAGAGAATAAACTTACTTTAGAATTAAATATAAACCTTTTATAATCTTAGAGTTTCTATAGTTTAAATATTAAATAGTTTAAGTAATATTTAGAATAAGCTTCTATATATAAAAATATAAAGAGTTTCTATCTTAAATATTATAGAAAATATAATAAAAACCTCTATTAAAATGAATCTTAAGATATAGTAGAATAGTAAAATAGTTATATATAATATATATAGTAACTTAGTAGTTTCTATTTTAAATAATAAGAATATCTTAAGTTCTTATTGTATTTTATACATATATTTAGTATATATATAATATATAAGTAGTATAAACTAAAAAGAAACTTACTTTAGTTAAATTTATTTTATAAAGTATACTTTTTTTAACTTATATATTATTTCTAAATAAATTATTATATTTATAAGTTTAAATATTAAGCTAGTAAGTAATATAATAAGCTAAGTTTATAATTAGATCTTTATTCTTAAGTTATCTTTATTCTTTTTTTTATTACTTAGTATTATCTAAAATAGAGAAAATTTTAAAATTAAAAAATAAATTATTATCTATAAATATAGCTAAAAAGCTAGTAAAGTTAATTAGAGTTAAAAGAGAGTTTATAATAAATTAAAATATTAGGGATATTTAGTTTAAGAATAGTATATTTTAAGAATAAGTTCTATATATATATATAATATCTCTCGTCTCTTAAATAGAAAAAAAGGAGTTATAAGTATTTTCTTATAAGTTATTAGTTATAGTATATATATAATATATACTATAAATAATATAACTTTTTTATTAATATCTATTATATTTATATCTTACTCTAATATAGTTTTTATTTTATTTAGATATAAGTATAGCTTAAGGAGAGTTAAAATATAGTAAAGTGGACTATAAGGGGAAAGTTATACTTATATAGCCTAGAAGATCTATTCTTCTAGCACTACTACAGCCCCCTAGCTACTTTTTAGACCCCCCTATAAGGTGTAAACCTAATAACAGGCCTATATTGTTATCTACTTCTGCTCTAGCCCCTAGGTTAGCGCCCTTTATTGTCCAACATATCATCTCGCACTCTGCTTCTTAGTCTTCTATAGGTTAAGATGGTTGGAAATTAAATATTTAATAAGTAACAGCAATAATACTCTGTCACCTCTATAATGAAACAATAAGAGACTAAGTGAACGCAAATAGAAAGTAAGCATTGAATTTATTTTTATATATTATAGTTAGCTATCTAACAGTAGGGTCTGCTAACAGAAGCTAGGGATTAATGTCTTAAAATAGTATACTAAGGGTTATAGGTTATAAGTTATAAGCTATATTATAAATTAGTAGTTAGAAGCTAAAGTGATTAGTTTTAAACTTAATAAGTATTTGTAGTAAAAGTAAGCTGAAAATATCTAAAGATAAATATAAAGTCAATTACTAAAGAGCTATAGAAGTCTAACTATAAGCTAGACTTAAGCTATACTATATATAAATCCTAAATAGTACTTTTTATCTATTTATAAGTAATTACTTAGATATATAAAGTAATTATAATTAGTTAGTATAACTAACTAATTACTAAGCGCTTTTTACTATATCTTACTAATTGTTCTTTATCTTATTATTATATAACTTATATTATAGTTCTTCTATTCTTAAGTAAGTTTCTACTATTCCTATAATCTTATAGTATAAATGTCCTATTATAGCTGCTTAACGCTTAAGTAGGTTGTTCAGCTATTTATTCTTATTTATAGGTTGTAATATTAGGTTCCCTCTCTAAAGGTTTTATTTTTAAAACTTAATATAAGTAGGTTGTTAGTTTTAGGTTAGAGATCTATTAATTATACTTTCTAATTTACTTATAATACTAACATTATATTAAGTTATATTTAAAAATTAAAATTAAATTCTGCATCTACTCTCTGTTGTTATAATTATATACTGCATATTACTAAGTTTAGTTTTATTATTAATATACTTTACTTATATTATTATTTTTTAGGGAAGTATTATAAGTTACTTCTTAGTAGTAAAGTTTATAGTAAGTATATTTATTTAAAGTAATCTTATAATATAGTAGTAGATATTATTTACATTTATAGGTACTCTAATTTATTAGTGCTATTCTTTTTATTAACTAGCTATAGTAGATTATTTATTAAATAAAGCTATTTATTTAGAGGATACTAAAGTAACTAAAGAGGAGGTATTAAAAGAAAAGGCTACTACTTTATATACTACGTAAACTAAGTTAAATAAATCTATAGTATAGTTAGATTATTTAAAGAAATAGAAGAGGATAGTGTTTTATAAAGGTTATAAAGTTACTAAAGAGAAACTAGTAGTATCTTTTATATTAGAGGTTTAGTTTATAGGTAGTTTTAGTATAATAAACTTAGATATTATTCTAAGTAGTTAGAACTTTAGTATTTTAAACTTTCTTTTAGGAGAGTTTTAGTTATTTTTTAGTATCTTTAGGTAAATAAATAGTTTTCTTTATTATAGTCTGTCTACTTCTACTAGTAGTCTGATATATCTATATAGGTATTTAATATATAGGTAGCTAGTAGTACTTATTAAGAGTAGTATTACTAGTACTACTAGTATTATTTCTTATTTTTAGTATTATTACTAATAAGTTATAAGTTTATCCTTTATATTAGTAATAATTTTAGTTAGTTTCTATATATTATCTTTATAACTATATCTTTTCTATTTAATAAGATATTAGTATCCTTTTAGTTCTTTAAAGTAGTTAATAATTTATTTAACTTTATACTTTAGTTTATTATTTTCTATAATAATAAGGTTATTTATCTATAATCCTTATAGTGCTAGTTTAAGTAATAAAATATAGAATATTAAGAAACATTTTATTATATTAAGTAGGTTAAGTTTATAGTTAACTAGTAAAACTTTTTAGAGGATTTTGAAAAGTCTAAGTTTTTTAAAGTCTAGTTTGTTATTTAGTTATTTTATTTTAATATTTCGCTATATAAAATAGGTACTATCTCCTTCTTTTAAAGTTAGTCCTTTAATCCTTTATCTATTAGTAAATTTTATTATTTATTATTATATAAATTTAAATTTCTTATATATATTATTTTAGATATCTTTAATTTATTTAATTATAGTAATAGCTTTTAGTACTACTAAGCTTACTTAGAGTTCTCTATAAGTAGTTAGTTTAAATCTATAGTTAAAATAAAAAGGGGATTCTTTAGTATTTTCTCTAATAGTACTATTATAAGTAAATTAAGCTATTAGTAGGAGTACTACTTAATTATTTTAGTTATAGTTAATATAGGTATAGAGGTAGGTTTTAAAGATCTAGTTAATTCTTTTTATTTATCTATTAATCTATAAGTAAAATACAGTAAATATTACTTATTTAATACTAAGTTATAATATAATTAACTTCTAAAACTTAGAAGTGAAGATTTTATCTCTATCTAATATAATTTCTTTAGGTGTTCTATAGTTAGTAATAATATATTTAAAGAATATATAGGTAAATTCTTTAGTATTACTTACTTCTTTATATAGAATAAAATAGGTATACTTTATAAGTCTATTAATAATAACAAAAATACTCTTAAAATAGACTTCTATAAAGGGTTTTTAAGACTTTAGTAGTTTAATAATAAAGTTAAGTAATATAGAATACTAAGTAGTTTATAGTATAAGTAAAAGTTATAATAATCTATAAAGTTAGTATTAAGCTAGTTTATTTTTTAAGTAAACCTCATAATCTTTAATTACTATTATAATATATTTTCTAATAACTTTTTCTCTATATTATTATTATAGTTATTTCTAAGTTTTTCTAATTCTTTAGTAACTATATATAGATTAAGTGTGAAACTTTATAATTGCTTTAGTATCTAGTTTACTAGTTAGACTAGCTATAGATTATCTAGCTATTATTAAAAGTCTAGTTATTAGTATTAAGTCTCTATTATTATTCTATCTAAAAATTACTTAGGTTTCTTCAGATATTAGGATATTATAGTTTAGTTATTAGCTAAAAGTATTAGCTTTACTGTTTTCTAATCCTTTCTAATAGATAATTTAAAATTAAATTCTAAGAGGAATTTTAACTATCTGATTTATTATTTATTAAATACTTTTAATATAATAAAATATACTAAGTTCTTATAGTTTATATATATAAGTATTTTATAAATAGTTTCTAAGAGTTTAGGTTACTATTTTTTAAAGGTTTTAATAATTACTATAAGTTCTTTATTATAAATTTAGTAATTAAGTTTTAGTCTATAAAGCTTATAGGAGAAGAAAATATAAAAATATAAGTATCTTTCTAAGTCTCTCTAGAATAGCTATACTCTAAAGGTGAAATCTAAAATATCTATTTTAAGTTTAAATTATTTTTATAGATCTAAAATCATTAGGACTAGTTTACTAGATATATAGTTCTTAATTTTCTAGAAAGCTGTGTTCTAAGCTTCCTTCTACTTAAATAGTTAGTTCTTATAGCTAAGATCTATAAGAAATATATTAATTTTACTATAGTATTTAATAAACTTTTAGTAAAAGTTAATAAGTTTAAAGAAGCTTTATATTTTCTTGAAGTTAGTTAGTGTTAGCTGTTTTTTAATATCTTAGACTTTTTTTTCTAATATACTAATATATCTAAAAGTAATAGTAAATCTAAGATATTTTACTTTTTATATATAGAAAGTGCTTTTCTCTAGTTTAACTAGAAGTTTAGCGTCCTAAAAAGCTTATAGTATAAAATATATATACTCCTTATATTATTCTATTATAGGTAAGAAGATAAAGATATTATTAAGGTAGATAACTATAAAGATATCTATAAATTTCCTAAGAACTTAGTTAATTATATTCTAGAAAGTGGCTAGGGTGTTAGTAAGACTAAAAGGCATAATAAGGTATTTAAAATATCCTCTATATGTTTAAAATGCAGTTACTCTTCTTTTTTCTTTATTTTAATAAGGTTATAAGCACCTTTAAGGTCTAGTGCTATAAAGTAGTTAGCTCTATATAGAAGTTATTATAATTTATTAATTAAAGGTAATAGGTATTAGTTTTTAATTGTTATTTTATTAAGCATTTAGTAGTTAATATATAGTTATAGTTTACTGTTTTTCTTAGGTATAAATAGAATTAAGCTTTCTATTAGTAATATTAATTCTCTAATATAGCCTTTCTTAAGGTTTTTATTAAAGTATTTATTAAGGGCTTCTATTTCTATTAAGTTAAGTCTATAAATTTTATTAAATTTAAGCTCTTTCTCCTCTTTAATAGGGATTTTATAATTAAAATTAGTATGTAATAGTAGTTTAGTTTCTAGTTTAGCTATAAAGAGTTTCTTATAAACTTTATATTCTTCTAAGATAGATAAAAGTAGATTATTTCTCTATTTAAGATCTATTATCTTTAGTAGTTATAATATAGCTTTTTTTATTTTAAAGTAATAGATATATTATATTACTACTCTATATTCTATAAATCTATTTAAAGCTTAAGTTCTATAAGGCTATTTAAAGACTAGATTGTTATTATTTTAATAAAGTTAGCTTATTCTCTAATCTATCTATAAGTTATTTTTCTTAAGCTATAGTATTTCTAATATAATATTATATATATTAAGTTTAGTAATATTAAATTAGAGTTATTTATTTTAATCTAAGTAACTTATCTTAAGAGGTATAGTTTTATTTTTAATAGCACTTCTTTTATATTAAATTTATTCTCTTTCTATATTACTAAGTTAGTATATATATTTCTTTTTTTACTATAGTACTTATAATTAGTTTACTACTTAAAGTAATATAAAATTTCCTTCTACTCTACTATTAATTATAGTAATAGTAGTATTATTATTAATTATTACTATAAGTTATAGATATATCTTTTAGTCTAAAAATACTAAATATATAGACTTTATTATTATTACTTATTATAGTTCTTTATTAGTAGGTAAGTTTAGTTTTTTAACTGCTTTAGTTATTTAAAGTAAGTAATCTATTTTCTTTCCTATTATACTTTAATAAGGCTATTCTCTCTAATTTTAGTATAAAGAGTATTAGGTCTATTTTTTAAGGTTCTCTATACTTAAGTTTTATCTTAGTAGTAAATTTAGTAAGTATCTTACTAATACTTATCTTATTATATAGTGTTATTATACTAATATTTTATAAGGAATTATAAGCTTAAGTTAAAAGTTACTAAGTTATTATTAAATATAGTTATAGTCTATTTAATTATAGTAGATATAGTATAAATATTTCTAATAGGGTTTTTATTATATTTTCTAGAGTAGAATTAGTATTTATGCTTATTTCTAAAGTGTTCTTTATATTTATTAAAAAAGCATTAGAGCTAGAAGAGGTTTTAGTAGTTATAGTACTTATTCCTTAAAATAAGGTGATCTTCTATATAAAGTTTTAAAGTGTAATTTTAATCTCTTATATTAGTAGGTGTTCTATAGAAGTGTTATTATTAGTTATTATAGTTTATATTAATTATTTAGTATTAAATAAGCTATTAAGTTTCTTTTTTATTATTAAATTCCTCTTTAGAGCTAGTGTTATCTATACTAGAGGTAAGCCTATAAGTAATCTCTACTTAAGTATATTAGTAGGTAATATTATAAGGTTTATCTAAGTTATAAAGGGATTTTTCTTTACTAAAAGTCTAGTTATTAGTAAGGTTAAAAAGCTATTATTTAGTTAAGAAGTTATATCAGTATTTAAGTTTCTTATTAGATTCCTTTTTAACCTATTCTTTAAGCTTTTAGTTAATCTACTTAATTCTAGTAAGATTTCTATATACGTTCTAATATTGTTCAAAGTATACTATTAGAGTACTAATCTAGTAATACTATATAGTGTTATTTAGTTCCTTTTAGACTTATTATAGCTATCGTATTTATACTACTTTAAAACATAAAATATTTTATTTATTATTAGTTTCTAACTTTTATTCTTAAGTAGAGCAGTTTAAGGTATTATAGAAGACCTATCTTTATATATTAGTAATTTATAGCAATAGCATACTAATAGATTTAAATTGCTATACTTAAAGCATTTTATTAAGTTACTCTATAGTCTTTCTAACTATCTTACTATAGGATTATGAGGTTATTATGAGAGTTTTAATTTTAGGTTTAGAGATAGTTATATTATAGCTTATCTTTCTATAATTAGAGTTATTAGGCTAGTATTCTAAGGCTTCTTTATTACTATAGTATATAAAGTATTTATTATTATAATATCTTATCTATAAGAGGGATATATAAGATGTTTTAGTTACTATATTAATTTACTTAGTTTATTTAGATACTAGCTTCTAGTTAAGTTTTTTAAATTATCTATAATCTTTAGTAATATATTTTATCTTTTTGTAGTTATAGTATTTAAGGTTCTAAAACTTCTTATTATTATCTTTAGTAGTTAAGCTAAGATCTATAGGTCTACTATGTTATCTATAAGTAGTATTCTATTAATTATTATTTTAGTTATTATAAGGTTTGTTATTATTTTATTAGTTATTAAACTTCTACTAGGGCTACTACTAATACTTATATCTTAAGTTTAAGTTTTATTACTTATCGCCTTATTCCTTTTGTTATTTAAAAAGTTAATTATTAATCTTAATAGTAAGTTCAGTATATTAAAGAAAGTTATTAAGTTAATTAACTTTAATAATTTCATTTTTAACTTCATCTTTAAGTTTTTAGTAGAATATAAAGATTTTAGTTTCTTTAGTAAAGTTAAGCTAGACGCTAAGTTATCTGAAGTTAGTAGAGTAGTCTTTAGTAGATTTAGTTTATTGAAATTATAAAAGGTTTTGTTTAGTTTATTATTTTTTATCTAGGTTCTAGAAGAGTAAATAAAATGTATCCTTAAATCTTTAGAAACTAGTGTAGATATTATAGGTTTCTATAATATATTTATTAAAAGTTTTATATTTAAAGTACTCTTTTTAGATTAGTTTAAACTATTAGAAGGCTTTTCCTTAGAAGTAAGTAGCTATATATACTATTTTCTTAGTTTTATTAGTGAAATCTCTATAGTAAAAGTTTTAATAGTTTTTAATTTAAATTAAGAATCTTTTAAGGGTTCTAAAAGTTTTATTATAGGTAATAAATATACTAAGCTTAAGTTTCTATTATCCTCTTTAGAGGGGTGTAGTGATAATATTAGTAGTAGCTTAGAAGGTGTTATTTTGTTTTTCTAGCTAGAGAACTTCATTTTCTAGATCTATAATGTATTAGGGTTTATTACTAAGTTTTTAGAGTTTAGTAGTAGTACTATTATATATTTTTTAGATTTTAGTAATAGTTTTATCTTTCTTTTTAACTTAGTTCTAAAGTTTATTATAGGTTTCTTTTTTAAAGGTAACTTTATTATCTAAGTTAACTATTATTAAAGCTTTTTTAAGTTCTTTAGTTAGATTTTTAATTAGTCGTTTAGAAGAAGTAAAGCTTTTTAAAGTAGGTAACTTAGTAGAAGTATAAGAAGATATTTTATCTATACTATTTAGTAAGTATTAATAGTTAACTTATTAAATAGAAGTAATTAAAGTATTATAGTTAGCTATCTAATAGTAAGGTTTACTAATAGAAGCTAGAAATTAACGTTTTAAAACAGTATATTAAAGGTTATAGGTTATAAGTTATAAGCTATATTATAAATTAATAGTTAGAGGCTAAGGTAATTAGGCTTAAACTTAATAAGTATTTATAGTAAAAATAAGCTAAAAGTATTTAAAGATAAATATAAAGTTAATTACTAAAGAGCTATAGAAGTCTAACTATAAACTAAACTTAAGCTATACTATATATAAGTCCTAAATAGTACTTTTTATCTATTTATAAGTAATTACTTAAATATATAAAGTAATTGTAATTAGTTAGTATAACTAACTAATTACTAAGCGTTTTCTATTACACCTTACTAATTATTTTTTATCTTATTATTATATAACTTATACTATAGTTCTTCTATTCCTAAGTAAGTCCTTACTATTCCTATAATCCTGTAGTATAAATATCCTGTTATAGCTGCCCAACGCCTAAGTAGGTTGTTCAGCTGTTTATCCTTGTTTATAGGTCGTAACATCATAGTGTGGCGTAAAACTCCACAAATTAGATGTGGCTGGGCTTAAAAGGTTAAAGAAGCATCGAATTCGAAGGAAATATTGTCCTAGGCATGAAGCGAGACTAATGACTTCTGAAACCCTTCTCCATGTTGTCACCCAATATCTACCCACATTCAAATCATATTCGACTGATCATCCAGATATAGCTGGGCAGGCTTTTCGGATCTCTGCCTCTCAGATTCCTGTCTGTGCAGGTGCTGTCTCGGCGACGTTTGCTTCCCGGCCCTTGTCTCAGAATGCTGTGCGCCGGGCTGCTGACCTCTTGGCCGTTGTCTTCCAGATTGGCTTCCCTCGTATCGAAGGGCCTGCAGGCGTTGTTCCGCAGCGTGTTGCTCCTCATTCTCTCTGGACTGCTGCTGCGATGTCATCGTGCCAGTCTGAAGTCTGGACCGAAGAGGACGTGGTGACAGTGCCACCAGGGGCACATCCGCATCATCGTAGCTAGAGCCGGCGCTTCTTTCAGCTTCCAACCTAGGGCTCGGTATGGCCGGACTTTGAATGCCAATCGGCAAGAACATGTAGCTTCCAAATGCATTCATCTTGAGAACTTCCATCAGCGGCGCAGCTGCGGGAGGAGGCTCAACTACTCCGGAGATGAGTTGGCCCGCAGAGTACGCCCATCCGTACATCTTGTCATTCGCACCCTTCCGCTCAGCCATCACTGAGCCTTCCAGAGAGATCCCAGCAAAGAATCCCTTGGCTTTTGAGTAGCTGTAGATGGCCGCGGCACCTCGTCGATTGGCTGCTCCAGCAGCCTCTGCTGTGCGTCCAAAAGGACCGGCAGCCAGCGACAGACTGCCTCCGAAGCTCAGGGATCCTGCTTGAGAAAAGGTCTTGACTGCGTCGGAGCTGTTGAGAACAAAGACGAAATCGACAAGTTCAAGGCCGATTTGACTTCCTATGCCGGTGCCGGCAAGGGCGACGGCTGACGGAGCGCTCCATGAACCATTGGGCAGACGGGCAACGACAACTCCACTACCAAATCTGCCCGATCCAAATAGGCCGGCTTTGAATACAGTGATAACTGCGAGACCCTGTCGAAAGATTTGTGTAAGCAGCACTGCCCGATGGCCCGGTTGAGAAGGCTACTCACCTTGGCTGAAGACAACACTTTGGCTGGAATGACTCCGTCGGGGCCGAAGCGCCTGGCATCAACAAAAGATGTCAAAATATTTGCACACTTCTTGCACTCAGCTGGGTGCTGTCAGTGTTTGTACATGTAATGTTTGAATCTGAACTTACCCTCCATAGATGAAGGAAGTGGGTTGTGGAAGCCCATGATGATTGATACTTCAAGCTAAATACGTCAGAAAAGGGTAGATATAGTGTTGTTGGCAGTGATGCATTCCATTGGTATGTCTTAAACATGACTGTTGTTGCAGACTGCCGAGTCTTTGCCATATTTGTAGTAGATCCAGCTGGCCAGCTGTTTCAATGCTGCCCTCATGAATCGAATTCCACTTCGGACATCTGGAGGTTGTCCTCTCCGGGAAATTAGAAGCGACCCAGACTCAACCAGGCCGGCCGTGTACATCATCACGACTCGATTTCCCTTTTTGAGGTTTTCCCCTCTGTTCATTGGACTCAGCCTCCACGAATCTTCACATGCATTGACATCTGCCGTTGAAGGGTTCAACGAACGTACATCCCATTGACGTGCATCTGTCTGTGTGTTGATAGCCACACCTACCAAACGGGTAATGAACCGGTTTGAGAACATTGGATGAAGCCAAAACCAGAGTATTCTCAAGTTTATCCGTAAGCGCTGATAGGCTGACGCGCCCTGCGGGGAAAGAGACTGCGAAACGTCAATCACGTAAAGAAGTAATTGGACTCTGGAGCCCTGCGAGGCGCAGAGACGCAAAGGGCATTTTGCGGCTGAGCTGGAGACGTTGCCGAAAGCGGCTGGTAAGTCGCGATGACAACTGCCACACGACATCTGTGGCTCCCACCGGCATCTGAGAGACTTTTATCCATCCCGTGGGGAACACCGGTCAATGTCCAGCTGAAAGCCTGTTTTAAGCGAATGAAATTTCATTCTGATAAGATCGTGGCTCTGGGATTTGGAGGTTGTCTACTGACAGTCTGTCAACCATTGAGTCATTGTTCACGAAGATACTTTCCGTAATGGCAGTCCTCTCGGCAAGTACGGATCATCGTGTTCGCGTTTCTGAAAGCGGAGATAAGATCTGATCTACAAGGCGCTTTGGACATGAGAAATAATTCACATGTGGTTTTGATAATATTAATCTAAATGGCATAATCACGCTCAGTGTGGGATGGGTTTTGTTGCCAAGTCCCTCATCTTTCATCTCTTCCTGATCCCTCGCAACATGTTCAGCGCATTCAGCCAGTCAACTGCCAGTCTAGAGAGCCGTCTCGCGAGTCGACGGCAATATCTTCGGTCAGCCTTGCTACCGGCTGCTCTCAGTATTGTTTCTTTCTCTTTGACATTGGTTCTCGTTCTCTCTGGTCGGCAGGCCGATCAGGCGAGCGACGTCTACTTCCTCTCGGTATGTTTCGTGAATGGGATACTCTTTGTTATAGCATGCTCTTACATGGTCGTTAGATAAGTCTGACATCGTTGAACCAATCCGGCACAACGTCTCGAGCCATTCAGGCCCCTGTACAACACCACGCACTTGCAGGCCGCTCGCCTATTCCCGATCCCTCACCAACAATACCAAATCCCTTGGAGATTTTAGAGAACCCAATAGGCGCTCTTCAAGGAGTTGCATCTTCTATACCAAATCCTTTGGTTGTTCTCGAGAATCCGGCAGCCCTAGCAAGCCTGATTCCGAACCCAGCCCAGATTGTTGGGAGCCTTGAGTCTGCTGTTCCAGCAGCTGCGGGGGCCATTGGTAGTCTGCTGGGAAACATCACGCACGGGATCCAAGGCGAAATTCAAGTCATTGAAAAGGCCTTCATAGATGAGATCAGCTCCATCATTGGCATCAAGAATCGGTACACCTTCTATGTGGCAAATGTGTGCATGGGGATGCCCCTGAATGAGTCGTCAAGAGGAGCATCCGGGCCCATGTCGGCATGTCCCCGATACAGCGAACAAGGAGTTGGTAAGACACGAGGCCTACAGTGATGACGTGTCTTCAGAGGAAATCTTTACTGATTAGACTTAGGAGTTGAGGATCTCGTCTCCAAAATCCCAACGAAGATCCCCCTAGGAGTGGCAAACATTACCATACCATTCTCTGGGCAAATTGCCGACATCTTCGGCTCCTTCGACGACATTCTCTCGGCACTCGGGAACATTCTTTTTGCATTCTACATAATAGCCCTCGTCGGAAACGCATTACTCATCATCAGCTCACTTTCGGGAGTGGTTTTCAGATCCAGTAAGCTGAACATGCTGGCGAACATTCTCGTCTCACTTTTTGCGACTGGATCCCAGATAAGCATAGGTGTAATCACTGTCACCTTGGTCCTCGCTGTTGGTGGTACGATTGGAATGTTAGGGAGAAACTTGGGCATTCATGTCGAATATGGCGCAAAGGCTTTGGCGTTTATCGTTCTCAGTACCTTGTTTACTGGTGCCGCGGGGATTTACTGGTTTGCCATTGCGTTCAAGATTCTCTTCGCAATACTCAATCATCAACGACAGGAACTGATGGAAAGAGCTGCGAAGACTGAGAAGATACGGGTAGGAATGGTAGTCTAGGACGACGGTTGAAGGAGGCCATCGTCAAGGGCTGGACCTCGACGACACCAAGGTAGAATCAGGGAGCTAATTAAACCTACACTTCGTGTTTTTGTCCTTTTGTCCCTCGAGCAGCCACGGCTGGCCCGCAACCCAATTTCATTTGGCGGGAGCTAGCGGAACGGGAACCTCCCGGGAACCCTACGGGAGCTAGGCGAGTGCTAAGATGGGATACAGCATTCTCGGTATTTTGGGCGGGGATTTCGTTTGTCAGCTGGAGCCGGACACGTTGCTATGAGGCACCAAATTGGCGTCGCCCGAGAAGCCTACTGTTGAGCTGATATGGCAAATGGAACTTGAAGTCGCAGGTATGCAGGCAATACTGGCCCATGTCCATGCCCCGTTGGCCGGGTGTCATGATGTTTTCGGGCAGAGAATCCCTCGACTTGAAAAATTCTGCCAAGGTCAGCTGGAAACTTGGATGTTGCTCCTGTCCAATAAGCGGTATCGGAATACCAAGCGGGCTGATCTTGCGACCGTTTGCTGCCGTCGAGTGAGACATGCATGCAGGGTCTGGCATTCGCAGACCGCCTAGAACCTAGAGTGGCCATATTTTCAATGAGCTTACGGCGTTGATTTCGAACGCATGATCAATAGCCTTTCTGAAAGCGTGTTTCGAGCTGATTGGGTTAAACAGAAAGTTTGGAAACAAGAAGCCGGTGGTCATCGGTTTGCGGGAGGATCCTTTGGATGCCGGATGCGGGACACAGCGTGGTGCAACCACGTTGCGCTCAGCTAAGGATCCCAGAATTCCAACCCCCATGTTTCCATGCTGCCCAAAAAGTCTCACATTGAGACGTGAGTGACTTCCCTGGCAGAGTGACTTCCCTGTCGTCCATGTTCACTTCTACCTCATTAGGGAGGTACTTCTACGACCCATTGTATTACGACTTGGATCGGATTGGTATTCTTTATCATAAATGATCTACACGATTTGGAGCTTTCGATTGTCAACATAAAAGCATCTAAAGAGGTTCCAAAGCTTGCAGTAGCTATACATGAGGCTTCTGCAGTGACATGTTAGATCTGAAATGTAGTTACGGACGCCGCATAATCGTAGGATAGACCTTGGTGAAGCGGTTGGCTACTCATTTTCGTCGCATCTGGCCAGCTCTACGCCACGGCGTTCAGCCTGTCTTATATCAGCCCATATGCTGAAGCCATCACTGTATCCTCCATTCATATCATCCATTCCAAGACTGGGTTCGGCTTCTGCTTCTATGCAGACCAAATCATGAGTATTCGCTCAGCAACGATCGAGTGCCCTTCTATATAAAGGTGCATTTTCAGTCCAGTTGGGTTTGCTTCTCTTGCCTTATGCTTCCCTATAACATCTTCTTCATCCCACACTTACTATAAATCATTTATCATGAAGCAATTCACTGCCCCAGCTGTCTCCATCAGCCTCCCGCCAGGCTTCACCTTCTCCGAATCGGCACACTTCCAAGAAGGTGCGGTTCCCAACGTCAACGGTAAATCCACGTCCAACGGCACCAATGGAGCCAACAGCAGCAAGGGAACCAACGGCCACAATGGCGTTGCTGACTTGGAGCCCCCGGTATCCGAATTGAGAGTCCCTGACTTGGAGGTACTTCGACACTTCAAGGGAACATTCAAAGGTCTCGGTTTCAACACAATCTTCCGTCCGAACAACAAGAAGGCTGGCATCAGCGAGCTGAAAGTTCCGCCTCAAGGCGACGACGTCAAAGTTACGGACAACATCTTGCAATTGAACCTGACGGCAGAGACCCAGGTCTTTTCCACACCTCTCTCCAGTGATGGTAACGGAGCGGTCCCTAATCGTGGCTTGGACGATCAACCCGACATCGGACTCGATGGAATTTCGTACGTGCAAACTATCATCGATTTGACGGAGATCAAGCCAAACACCCGTCAGCCAGTCATCCATTTCGAGCCCGGTCTTTGGATGCGCGTTCCCCCGACCG
This sequence comes from Colletotrichum viniferum, assembly GCA_020226115.1. Lineage (NCBI taxonomy): Eukaryota > Fungi > Ascomycota > Sordariomycetes > Glomerellales > Glomerellaceae > Colletotrichum > Colletotrichum viniferum. The sequence continues at coordinate 130,654 of JAGFBE010000060.1, forward strand.
AAGACCCCGCTCTTCCTGCGTCTTACGCTCGTATGGGATCTATTCCTCATGGGACTACAATCAATGCCCAGTGCTTTGATGAAGCAGTCACCACAGATGGGGCACCTACTATCGATAAAGTGAGCATGACCCCATTTATTATCGGGACAGTCCAGGCAGGGAGCAACCTACAACACTTCGACAGCATGAAAGCCAAGGACGATGCCACGCACCGCCTCCCCCAGAATCTGGACCTCTTCGTCAAAAACGGCAGCATCACTCAAGCTATGATCGAGAACCCTAACATCATCTTGGGTGAGGTCAATGAGAAAAAGAATATCATCAAATCCACCACTTTCACTGTGTCGACTGATTCAAAGGCGGGCGGAGGCACGAGCAACATTGGTTTCCTTGTTGCTGGCAAGGGCACCACCAATGGACCGCCCAGCAATGCGGATGCAGTGAGCATGACGGCGACTTACTGGGTTTCGACTGTGAGAGCTGAGGTTGAACTCAAGCCGGGGCAGTCGGGGACTGTCTCACCGGCAGCCCATGGCCAGCACGACGGAGTCCCTAATTTCGTCGTGGATGAGGAGATCACTACGGGAAGAACCGTGACTGTCGAGTACACTCAGATCCAGTACTCTCAGACTGTCATGCTCAATTTTGCTGGCCTCTCTTGGCCTCACATCAGCGTTGCCACTCTTGCTCCGACTGACATCCCTCTTAAGGATGCGATTGTGCGTTAAAGCAACTGGTAGCATGATCAGACAGGTCACAGGAGTACACCCCGGCCTAGGGATAGACTTTGAGGACTATGTGGTGCAACTTGGAATGGGCGAAAAAGATGAGGGAGAGTACTTGAGGTAGCTTTCAGTTGAAAAGAAATACGAACGTGTTTCGGGAGACCTTCTGGTGTAATGGAAGTACTTTACCCGGACAATTGAGTATCTGTCAATTTTATTCTCATTTGTTGTCGGTCATGGCGCATCGCAGCACGTCGGCCTCATCGCTACCCATCCATAGGGAGGCGAGTAAATCGAATGTCTACTTCAAGAAAATTACCTCTAATCTGTGAATATAGCAGTCTCAGTGTCCCCCAACACGCAATGGCCCAAGAGCGACATTCGCTGCCTTTTAAATCTCAAGCTTGTCGTGAGTTTTATGCTCTGCCGCAGTGATAATGTGAAAGATCTCAGCCACCAAAGTCTGAGTGGCGTCGACTATGGAGGCTAGTGCCGCGCAATGGTCTTCATCGGCCCCGGCACTCGCGGCAGGTGGTCAGCAGAACGGCTCGGCCACGGATGCGACGCTCGGTCCCGAAACATTGTGACCATCTCACCAGCGACCGCTCAACCGTCAGAACCGGGTCCGGTCTTTGGTGAATTTCCATGTATGACACGACTTCATGATAAAAGTCCATGTCCGGATGTCAAGATGTCTTCAAATCAATACGCGGCTATAAATGCCACCGACGCCTGGTCTCTCTTGCGTCTTGTTCTCTCGCATCATCAAACTCAACACACGCACTGAGTCCCGACGCCACCACGTTACGAACACATTTAAAACCTTATCACTACCAATAGCAAAGCCATCATGAGTTCTTCACCAGCATCACGCATCATAATCGTGGGCGGCGGCCTGGGCGGTCTCGCCCTTGCTCAAAGCCTCAAGAACGCCAACCCTCCGATCCCGTTCCACGTCTTCGAGCGAGATACTTCGGCGGTCTTCCGCACCCAGGGCTACCGTAACCGCATCTCCCCCGATGGAGCCGCTGCTCTCCAGAAACTTCTCCCCGGCCACCTCTGGCAGGCCTTCGAAGCAACCTCCGCTCCGATGCAGCCAGGGTTCAGCCGAATGGATGCCATGACCGGCCAGCCCACTGAGTGGGCAAAGCCTCTTCCCGGCCCGCCTCCCAAGACCGGGGCTGGACGACAGGGATTCCAGGAAGGCAAGGCGTACAATGTTGACCGCGCCATTCTCCGCAGCATTCTGCTAGAAGGCTTGGAAGAGCATATTTCATTTGGGAAGAAGTTTCAAAGCTGCATCACGAATTCCGAAGGCGAGGTTGAAGTTACCTTTGGTGATGGAACCAAGGAGACAGGTAGCCTCCTTGTCGGCGCGGACGGCACTCGCTCGGCTATCCGACGGCAGCTATTGCCCAACTTCACCGTGTTGGACACCGAAGGCCGAGCCGTGTTTGGAAAGACTTTTCGAACACCAGAGTTGGCGTCCGCTGTGCCTGCCGAGATTGTCGGCGGCATGTCACTTACTAGAGAGTCCAGCGAGAGCCCGGTGAAGCTCTTTTGCGACAACATGGTGTTCGACAAGACCTTGGACTCAGCCATGAGGACGAGATACCACATTCCTTCTGATTACGTCTACTGGGTCTTGTGCTTCCGAGACGACGTAGTGCCAACAAAGTCTGAGGAGCTTTTGAGATTCGACCGTACCCAATCGGCTCAACAGGCACAATCCATGGCATCGCCGTGGCACTCGTCGATACGTACGCTGATCGAAAAGCAAGATGTGGAGTCTGCATCTACCCTTGCTTTCCATACAACCTCTGAGAAGCTTTTCACATCGGCCTGGAGCGAGTTCATCAACTCTGCCGAGGACACGCATCCAATGGCCACATTGCTCGGAGACGCACGCAGCTCACCCCATGTCACCCGTCGGAGGTGTTGGTGCGAACTCGGCATTCCAAGACGTTGCCGACCTGTTCGGAGCGCTGGTTGAAATTCCTTCCGGCTGAAGACAGACCCAAGACAAGATTGCCAGGTTGAAGGAGTATGAGCGATCAACGGTAGAGAGAGGCCTGGTCATGGTGAAGCGGAGCACTGGGGGCGCAGGACACATGTTCGCCATGAGACCTGTGACGGAGCTCAAGCCGGTGACGCATTGAGATTCAGCTCGGCGCGTGGGGTCTGGTGAGGTAGGGTCAGTAAACATTTCTGTACATAGGGGCATCTTAGTCATTCGAATATCCAAGATCCAAGTCAATTTTACAGATCCTGCGCCAATTGCGCATACCGTTGAAGAGACTCAAGGATGCATTGCCGAGAGAGACAGCTGGAGAGACAGTCCAGTGGCTCTGACTCAGAGACTCTCTCACGTGCGACTGGAAGTGATGACTAACAAGAGGAAAATTCGAAGGAATTTCCAGGCCCACTTATGAGAGAAAAATGAAATCATTCTGGGTCGGTGAAGAGCCTGTAACCTGACCGACAAGATTTTGAAGGCAAGCAAGGTAAGGCTCTCTTTGAGACTTGACGGTGAGAGACTGGGGGACAAGTTCGCGGATTATGTCGGGCAGGCCCTGAGTGGTTGGGGAGCAGCAGGATCCTGGTCGGTGCAGAGTGGTAGTGTCCCAGACCCCTGGGCCGAACAGGAGGACGGAAGCATGAAATTTTAGGTCGCCAATGGTGAGTCGAAGACTGGACGGCAATGTGCGACATAGGACGAGTTGTTACTGAGCTCTTTCGCTCTCACGTTGGCTTCAAGAGGCTCTTCTTTCGTTGTGTGGTGTTATGTTGGCTCGTCGAGATCCATTTTCTCCGATTAGGATCGTGCCGGAGGAATCCCCTGGAATTTTGTGTTATTTTTAGGCCCATCGACCCCTCATTTGTGCTAAGACACAGATAAAATAGCGGCTGCACCCGCACACATCCAGACGGTCATCATGCCAGGCACTTCGTGATCAACGCATCAAGCATGTTTGGGCTCTTCCTAACCGCTCTCGCAGGCTTTTGCAGGCCGTTGCTATATGAAGCCAAGCCCGTCCGGCCTCCCAGCTCCATAGTCACAAGTTTTCTGCCTCTGCCTCGGAGCAGATAAGGCGGGCAAAAGTGATTGATCAGCCACCCCGGAAGGCCGGCGAAGGTTCCGCCGAAAGAGCGGTGACGGGTCCCTCGACCCGCGCTGGAACCCCCAAGAAGCCCTTGTTTGCGCTGGGACAAGAAATGTCTGGTTGAAATCGCGGCGAGTGGGGATGAGCAGACTGATCACGACCATTGACATGAGAGCAGACGCATGGCGGTGGAGGTTGGGCATCATGTACACCGCGCATGATCCATTTTAGCGACGTGGCGGAAAAAAGAGCAACTGGCTGCCAACAGGGCCGGCCGCGGGTTGACGAGACCGCCCTTCTCTGCTGCCTCCCTGACCTGAATCCCTCGCGAGTCGCCCTGCCTCCCTCTCTGTCCAGTGCCCCCTGAGTCCCTCCCACATCGGTCAGTCGGTCGGTCCATCCAGCAGCCCCAGACATCGGCTGCGTGCTTTCTGGTTGGGCTCCTTGCATTGCATTGGCTCAATTCACGTCCGATCCCGACAGCTCACCTCTCTTTGCCCCCCAGTCATAGTCCCCGTCTCAGTCCAGTCTTGCTACAATGACCGATCATCCTTCTTTCTTTTCCCCGCCAGAGCTTCTGACCTCTCAAGCGGCACCTTGAACCATAAGATATCCCCTTCTTCGAATCCCCTCTCTCTCTTCTCTTCCTCCTTTTCCGTGGGATGTGGCAAGAGATGGTGATCGGGAACCGAGAATTTACGACTTTCAGGAGTAAGAGTACCAAGAGCACTAAGAGTGACTCGGGGAAGGACTCGGGAAACGGAGATGATGCGTCAGTAGGCACGCATGAGAGCTCGTATGAGCACCCTCTGGGTGAGTCGCCCAAACACCACCACCAGCGCACGAGATGGGAGATCCACGCCGATGGGCCTTTGGGGGCAACCAGGCTGTGACTCTTCTGTTGCTGTTCTGCCACGCGACAAATTGAAACGTGGTTCTTTGTTGCTGACTTTCGAGACCATCAACAGCTCGCAAGGGCTACGACATTGGCCCCGCGTCGCGGCTGGAGATAGGCGATGTCTTCGAGTTCCTCTGGGCCGACTCGCACGAGTTCGAATGGGAGTGGAAGTGCCTTGGATACACCCGCTTCATTGTCCTTCGACATAGCGACACGTTTCCGCACTACGTTATCTGCGTGTAAGCATCTTTCTTCTTCTTCATCGTCGTCGTCGTCGTCGTCGTCGTTGCTTTGCGACTCCGTTGTTTCTTCAATCATCTTACCCCTCCCTCCCAATCCTGTTCGCTAACCCGATCGGCTCCCCGAAAAAAGTCCCATCTCCACCCCCACCAAGAACGACTTCCAGAAGCCCGGAATCGACTCGAGCCAGCAGGGCTACGTCTTCGAAGAAAATGACCGGACGCCGCCCTTCGACAAATTGCCCTTCTCGCCGGTGGGCATGCAGCTGCGCCCGGGCAAGTTCCGCGTCAAGGAAAATTCGCGAGCCAACTACGCCGATGTCCTCGAGGTCGATCACGACGCGCAGGTCATGGTCGTCGGCGACGTGACCCGCTACTTCGACCGCGTACGGAGGAATGTCAACAAAGCCGTAATGCGCAACGTTCTGAAGAGGGCGTTAGAGCAGTACCGCCAGGGCAAGCTGGTCAGCAAGAAGGGTGCAAAACTCGAGGCGAGTGTGGTAAATGGTGGTCCCGATGATGACGACGACGAGCCAGACTACGACCTCGAGGGCGAAAGCGAGCGGGAGAGGACATCTCCTGTTCCGGAGATGACTTACCACGTCAACGAGTCCTTCGTGGGATCGAGGAGGTCACTCGTCGAACCCCAGCCGCGGAGGGATTCATATGCCGACGCCGCGCGGAGGGAATCGTATCATCAAGCGCAGTCTCAACCTCGTCATGTCCCCAGCGCCGAACCCGCTCCGCCTCCGCCCGCGCCTCCGTTGCCCGACATGGGCTCGATGGGACCCCCGCCTCCCCCTGCTCCCCCCATGCCACCGCATCTCAACAGTATGCCCCCGCCGGCTCCCCCTATGCCGTCCCATCTGAATAACATGCCTCCGCCGGCTCCTCCGATGCCGCCTCACCTGAACGGCGCTTCTCCGGCTCAGTACAACAGCATGCCCCCCTCACAGGCGCCCTCCATCCGGAACCTCGATCGGGACGACGCGGCCTCCATCCGTTCCTTCGCTTCCGACGCTTCTCGACAGAGAAGGCATTCGCGAAGAGAGGAGCGAGAACGAGAACGAGAACGCAACCCGCCACCCCCCAGGCCCGAGGCGCTCGAGCGAAGAATGTCTAACCACATTGACGGAGCATCTCGGCCATACCGCCAGCGCCTCGAGCTCCCCCGGTCCCGTAGTCAACGTCAGGAGGGATCCGTATACGACGTTGCGACAGCCAGGGCAGATTGACTTATCAAAAGGGACTGGAAGATGTCTTGGATTGAAATTTTGGCACGCGGTCGGCGGGGGATAAGAGGCGCGAATATTTTTGGTTGCATTTGATTAACCACCCTGGAAGTCAGATGCGCGAGCGCGCGCGAGACAGAATGAGGGCGGCTCCATGTTTTTTACGACTATCATCATTGACGATTGCATGTTTCACTGCGGCACAGACACACTCACAAATACCTACAAACCAAATGACGAAGAATCCGCCCAGCATTAACGGACTACAATTAGAATTGTTTATGACCTTTTCTTCTTCTTTCTGGCCCTAGCCATCTACTACAAGGACGGTACACTACAAGACAGTGTACAAATGATAATGAAAAACACAGCGCAAAGTTGTCTTGTCTCTTCTCTTCACAACTATTTCCGAAAATGCCTGCATCATGAAATCATACACGTGTGCTCCAACAGTTGCTCGCAATGTGTGACGTGATAACTCGTTCACAATTGCATGCATCAGGGAAGTTGGCTGTTTGGGTAGCAATCTCGGGCAGCGAAAAAAAAACGGATGCCCTGCGCTAGCCGCGGCTATGTGCATCGTGATGCGGCGTGATTCACGATCCCTCACCAACTGGACGGACCAAACGTCTCGTTCTCCCCCACTGTCTTGAGAATGGCGCCATATGTAGAGTCCTAATTGGGAGAAAGGGTCAGTTGACGATCTTGATTGAGGGGATACGGCAGTGAGGTTTTGCGTCACAAGTGTTATCTGAAAGTGAGGCGGGTGCGTCGCGTTACTTACGAGAGTATTATACACTGGACACGGTCAGCTCATGGACTTAATGATGATGATTTGACGACGAGATAATGCATCAAGAACCAGTTTGGGAAGTAACACAATCGCACTCACCATCGACATTCCCCCACCATTGGGGTATCGTGACATTGGGCAGCGTTATGGCGAAGAAAATAACGATAGTGCTGATGATGAGACCGGCATCCAGGGCGGCGGCCGTGATGTAGTTGTACGTCCTCCACCAACCATGGAATCTCTTGCGAATGCCCTGGTTGAAGATGAGGCCAACGATCGCCCAGCTGGAGAAGCTGAGTGGCGTCGCAGGCGGCAGCCAGCCCATAGCACCAAGCATGACCGGGGCATGGAATGCTCGGGCAAACTTTAGGTTAAGGACCTTTGTCATGACGTAGAAGACGACAGGAAGGCATGCACCAATAAGCCAGAAGAAGTTGAAGTTGTGATAGAGGGAGTCAGCTCCAAACATGCGTCTGGGACCAATCACTCCCCAGACGATTGAAGACGAGAAGAAAGCTCTTCCATTGGGGCAAGTGAAGTGAGCCGTCTGGTGCCTATATCTCAAGTTAGACACACGAAATCGGGACTACGAAAGGTGTCCAACTTACAGTGCGCAACAGTCTTCGATGTTGCCCAAGGTCCAGTTCATGACGGCAATTTGCACAAAGACTGCCCAGATGGTAGCGACGACCTGGCACCAAAACGTGATGCGAGGGGGGATTTTCATATAGTGAGCCATCTTGAGATCGCCCGAGTACGTTTGTGCCTGACCAAGGGTAATCGTGCTATAAACCTTGAAGATCATGACACCGATAGGCTTTCCTGGAATCATAAATCCAGCCAGGAATGGGGAGAGCACGTTGAGGGCGAGCGGCAAGTTTGAGATGGCCAGGATCGTGCAAGTTGGGACGACAAAAGCTGTCGCCAGGAAGTTTGCGACGAAGAATGCCCACCATGGCAGTTGCGAGTCCCAGCCCTCAGCAGTAGCCAGACCAAGGCCAACGGCAATGACGAGAAGGACAGCATACCACCACTCAGGCGCATCGCGATATTTCTTCATCAGCTTCATGTGGATATCGGGCTCCTGGTTGCGGGCCGTCTTGAGTCGGTACCAAATCTCCTTTCCGTGGAAAAGACCGGTGTGAACAATCGCTGCAGTGAGAGCGGCGAAAGAAAGACCATAGTTGAGGGCAAATGTTGGGGCAAGGAAGAGGGGCGAGTATTCTTTGTATTTCGCCTCATCAAATGTGTATCCTGCACCAAGAATCTTGCTCACGTTGTAGCTGCCTTGGGTGTTATCGTACGTCTGCGAGGTGTTGATGGGTAGGTATTCCGAGAAAAGGGCGCCTGTGTAGGCGATGCCGATGGTCGGGAGGATGACGAAGACGAAGAGTCCAATCAGAACGTTGATATGAGTATGCGTCGGAGACAGGAGAGGATCACCAAGATACGCGGAGACGTAAGTCCAGTCAAACGTGATGGGGATCAGCGAGAGGCCAGTGAAGCCTCCGAAGAGTTGGTTCACCACCACGTTGTTCGGCTTAATCCATGTGATGAAGGCGAACACTGACAGGCCTTGCCAAAGAACGCCGGGGATCCAGTAATAGACAAACATGGCTCCCAGGACGTAGAAGAAATATCGGTATCGGCTGATGACCCAGCCATTGCTGTGGGTGCCGTCGCTCTTGCTCTTATCATGCAGGGCGTAGAAGAGGGACGTGTTGGCGAACTGGTTCGGCCAGAGCATGGCGGATGGCCAGACCAAAAATCTGCGGCAGAGACCGGCGAGACCAATGCCGATCAGCTGAGAGCTGAGTGTGAAGAGCAGTTGGAAGCCCCATCCCAGGTTGATATCGTAGAAGGGCTTGCCCTGCAGTGCGAGAAGGGCGTCGGTGCTGTAGGCGTAGCTGATCGAAACGTTGGACATCAGGGTGATGACTACGTGCTCCTTGATTGTGAAAGGTCCGGTGTTCAGAGTCCACTGAAGGCCGAAGGTGTTGAACACCTTTGTTGGCATGACTTTCGCCCACAAGCAACCGATCGGGTAGACGAGCAACTGGACGATGATAGAGGGGAAGTTGATAGCTGGACTCCTGTTGACACATTTCAGTTAGCTGTCGGCCTGCGTCATAGAAGTCCCTTGGTCTCTTACCTCATACTCAAGAACATGTTCAGTCCACTGCCAATCGTAACGAAAATCATTCCGAGAACCCAGGCGCGGACCGTGTTCGCAACCTCTTCGCCATCAGTGTTGCGAACCGCTGCTCTGACTTCTTCGTAGGGCGAATCCTCCGTAAGGATGGCGTCGGCAGTGATGATCTCCTCGGAATCTCCATCTTGTAGCGCTTTCTTGACCATATCGGCCTTCTCTGCGGAGAGGTTTGGGTCCCATTGATGGTCGCGCTGGAATCTCTCCAGGTCGTCAGCTGCCTGCGATACATCTACCCTCTGATGCTTCTCATCGGCAACTGCAACGGGCGTTGAGTCGGGAGATGTCATCTTGATTGCTGTGAAAGGGTACGTGGCCACTTGGGGTTAGCAGTACGAGGTCAATTGAGCCCAATGGCTCACCAACTCCTTCGATATCCAAGAGTCACCGGACGACGTCGGTCTGCGGGGAGGAGAGGGGAAACAGTAACTTAAGGTAGCATAAAATGTGCCCGACGCGTCCCTCATATAAGTCCATTGGTCAATTGAATCGAGACCAGCTCATCCCCGAAGAAGGAAGTTGCCTACGTCGCCCATGGTAATGATAACGGTCACCCGAGCATTCAACCGTAACGTGCCATGGATCCCAGCTCGAGAGCAATCGTTATCAGAGGCGCGTCTTCCCCACCCAATTCCAAAGGCGGAATCGCTCTCGTTCGTGGTCAGTTATCTAGACCGAGGCTGGGGGAAGGGAAGGGTGGAAGTTTTGAAATGGCTGCCCGTTTTCCCCGGAAAGAGGGGGCGAAGGGGGAGGAGGCGTTCCCGCTTATCGTCTTGATGGGTCTCGTCCCGGCACGGCGAATGCTTGTCCAATTACCGTCGAACTCTAAAATCCACCGTTGGGATCCCTTGACAACGGCGGCACGTTGCAACCGCGTGACGGCCTCTCCCCAACTATCCTTCTTACCCCACTAGAAGATAAGGTATCATTAGCATCCGAACCCCTCAGCCGGAAGTCTGGGGGCGGATGATATCGTTGAATAAAGAAGATACGGACAGCATGATAAGTCGGAGGGGCTTCCGCGGGAGGGGTCCCGACCAGCAGGGGTGGTCGGAGAAAGACCCCGGACCTTGCCGGGAATATGGCTGTAGAATGGTCGAGACATTGAATAACACGGATTTCTCAATTTGATCGAAAAGTGTTATTCATTTTAAGCCGAGATCAAAGAAAGCATTGATGACAGAGTCGAGGCATAGAAACTAATTGACAGAGCGTAATACCTAGCTCACACGAGGTGACATGCTTGACTTCCTTTGCTGAAAGCGATATGCTCTTCCTTCAGAACGGCAACTCCAGCTCTCTCGCAGAGCCGCTCTTTGAAGTCTGCGTTGACAGGACGAGTAATAATGACGAAGAAAGACCGCGTCATCTCATTCTGCTCCTGTTTGCTCCTTGCGAGAATGATACAACTAAGACTAGCAAACCCATCATAGTCAGACTCATCTAACTTCAGAGGGAGGCTTTGAGGTGCTACAAGCTCCCATGTGGGTGCTTGAATCTCGCATGGCTTGTCCAACTCGTCCGTCTTATTAGCTTCTTGAGGCGTCCAGTGCTGAAAGGGTGACACAATATCAGAAGCCCAGGAAACACCTCCAAGAGGAACATCCAAGTATCTGATTCCACCATCATACGCCATCCACGACCATGACGGTACGCGATCGCCGCGGAACAAATTCTTATCGATGCGCTTGAGGTGCGGCCCTGAACGATGCCATAGTAGGCACCGATGCAGGTAGCATTCGAACATGCCGAACCCGCCTACTGTCTTGAATGTGCGAATCAACCGCATTTCAAGACCACGTATGGCGACAGGCCTATCGCCTTTCGAAGTAAGAGCGAGATCTGAGTATCTCTCATAAAGGCCCTGGAAAAGCTGAATTTTCATGCCCCTGACATGACCGTCGATGGAGTGGGGGAAATTTGAGTCTCCGAGGAAGGATGCTTTGCGACTACACCATTGTTACTCTACTTTCTACCGAGAGCCTTTTTGTTTTGTTTCCGGGCGGGAGCTTACTTGGTCATTGCTGTGAAGGTCTCGCATCTCACACCATTTCCGCACTCCCAGTATGTTTGATTTTCGGTGAAGTATATGGTGCGACGTGAAAGCGCTCGCTCCTGTAGTACCCATGCTCGTTTGTTCAACTCTCCTTGGTCAACATCGCGACCAAAGTCATCAATCGAGTTGCAAACGTAGTATGGCGTGTCTCTTTGTGATCTCATCTTAACGCAATGTCTAAATGGCCTCGGCTTCAAAAAGCCGTCTTCGGTACCATTGGCGCAGCTTGCGGCAAGAGTAACGTACGCGGAGCTGTAAACGCGCTCCATCAGACGAGATTCCTTTATCCAATCATCAGGGTCATCCTGGACGATACAAAGGGAGTCGATCCAAAGGTAATCGACGCCAAGACTTCGCGTGGTGTTGATGGCATCTTGGAAGGTACGGGGCAATTCAGCCATGTTGATGCCTTGCCGGAAGCTGTCAATATTGGATGAAAGGGTGCAAAACTTCCGGTGTTGGTCAGGCGAGCCCCATCGGTGAGAGAGAGCGAGATATTTGCCTGGGCTGGTCTGGCCGCGGTCTGCGCAAATCAGTCGACATTGTTTCGAATCACTATTCCCAACTTCGATTACCCTCGTGGGAAGAAATGTGTCGCTATGGGGGCAGCAGTCGTGTGTCTGGTCACAGTCGCGAATCCACCGAGAGATGAGTTTGATGTGAAGTGTGTGTCCGGGGGTTCGGAGTTGGGGAACGCAAAGTTGCATATTGAGAAGTGGAAAACCTCCAGGGCTGATCAGCATGTATTCCTGAAGAACAAGCTCCATGTATGAATATTGATGCAATATACCTGGAGTTACATAAAGACATGCTATCGGTTGCCTCGGCCTTTCGCTTGTTACAAGGTACGTCTTGAACCTTGAAAACCTGATGGTGTGATAGAGCCTATTCACAAATGACTCGGTGGCCATTGACAACAGGCGGCAAAGCATGCAGTCTCTCGCTTTGACAGCTAAGCCATTTGGGGTGTCCGAGAACTCGCAGTTAAGAGACCATAGAGATAGCTCACGGCAACGAGAGCAAAGTAGACCATCCTCGTCGCGCGGCTCGAGAGTATGTTCTTCAAGCTCATCAAGAACAGATCTTGCAATGCCGTGGTCGGGGTTGAACTCCCAATCGTCATCGAGCTACATCAGCCGAGCTTTTAGCATCCTAGTATGTTCAAATAAAGATTTGAGGATAAAATCAATCTACTCACCGGCTGGAAGATTAGACTGGAGATACTGGCTATTTTTGAGAGGTTGGGAACATACAGTCTGTGATTGGAACATCAGCGACGAGACAAGGCTTGGCAAGAACAAAGATCCATACAAACTACACAATGTTAGTCTGTTTCTTGGGAAGAGGGAACATGGATACATAATGAGCATTACACTTACATTCTGACATCGGGGTAGCCATTAGCTGTGTCTCAGAGCCTTCAATTCACTGTGATTTGACGCACATACTACAACGATTAGTTTCTTTTTTCGGACGAAGTCGGGAAGAGCCGCAACCCTACATCCATGTTGAAATTGCCACCATTACTGGTGACATCCGGGTCCGATTCTTCTGCGGGTTGGGGTTTGGTGCTTTGAGGGGAAATGGTACCTAGCAAAGTCATTCATGACCTGGTTCATCCACGCCCCGGCTTTCGATGGATACCTAATTCGGACGGCGCCAATGTATTCCCATACTGTCCCGGTGCTCCTGGCGAGCGTGCTTGCCAGTTCATCCACTGTGTCTCCGTCCGAGAGCTAGTTGCATCGTCCAAGATAACTCTTAGTGTATCATCCATTTCAAGTGCAGTGGCTCGAGAGGACATGTCCGATCCGTCTGTAGTGTCGACGGTGTTGGTGTAAGTTCGAATGATGCCCGGGGTAACTTCATCAGCCTCGCGAATCGTTGCTCTGCCTTGGGTTCGAGCGCTTCCGGGCGTCCAGGCTCTGACCGTGCCTACGTCAACGACGAGCAGTCTGAGGCGGATAAGCTGCAAAAGACGGTAAACGGCTGTGGTCTCCGAGCAGCGTGGATCTCTGCTGATCCATTCAATCCACTTCTGAACTCGTGGCTTGAGTCTTGCTGTTCCAGGTCCGATGACTTCAAAGAACTTGCGCGAACCATCCGGGGATGTGACGTCCTGTCCAAAGCGAGAAATCTGGTCTTTCCCGTACAACATCCAGATGAGAAATTCAAAGTAGAGACATCCAATGGACCAAATATCGTACCGACGAGATCGCGGTTTATCCTTGTGTGTGACAGCCTCTGGTGCCTCATACATGACCGTTCCGCTCAACGTGCTGGTAGCTCCTATTCGGAATTCCGTTGCTTGATTGTGGTCTTTGGCAAGTCCGACGTCTGCTATGACAAGCCAAGGCTGTGCAAGGGCGTCGGTACGATTGGTATTCTCAAAACAAAGAATGTTCTCCGGCTTCAGATCTCCATGCCGGCAGTTTCGTTCCGATGAGTGGAGTTTCTCCATTGCCGATGCGAGACCAGAAAGCTGAGTGAAGGCCCAAGCTAAGAAGTCTGCATCAAGCTTCTGGGGCGGATCCTTCTGCCAGAAATCACGCAAATTTCCACCTGCCGCCCACGGGAACACCAAGGAGTGTTTATTACCCCTAGTGTAATATGCAATGGCTCGGATGAGGTGAGGATGACGCAGGTCTCTGATCATCTGCAATACTTCGGCTTCTGTGTCAGCCGCGCGCTGAAAGTCTATGTTGCTACGATTGAGATCTTTCAACGATTTAATCGCCACCAACGGGTGGCCTTCCTTGTCGAAAGAAAGATGCTAGAGCCTTTGTCAGCTAGTACTTTCAAAATGGCCAGAAGATTACGGTGAGCTGTAGTATCCGCGGCCTTGAAACAAGCATTCACATGTAAGCACTCACAGTATTCGAACCTGGCTCTAAGTGAGCTTTGTGGATACAGATCTGCTCAACGGTACTGAAGAGGCTGTCTTTTGGATCTGTTTGCTTGCGGAGGAATGGCATTCGACACTGTATGCCGAAGGAGTATTTAAATTGGCTTTCGCGAAAAACTGGAACCAGAAACTGCCACTGATCGTAACTACAAAAGGCGTCGATTCTTTGTGGGGACCACCTAGAAGTTTGTATCAGTTTTTCGATCGCATCTTCGTTGGAACGCCTTCCTCCAAGTGTCTTGTATACTTCGTCGCTTGGGTCCTCATAGATCGGAAGCATGTCGTCTACCACTCCATTTTCGTAGAACCATTTGATCAAGGAGATCTGTCCTGTCCACATCAGAATCGCGAAAATCTTCTTCGCTCCATTTTTGCCACAAATGAAAGCAACTAGCTTCGAAATGTCAATGGGATTGTTTTCTTGCTCCTGCTCCAATGCGCGAGTGACCGACGTTTCGGTCACCAGTTTCTCGAGGGATGAACGGGGCAGGAACTGGTCATAAGGCTCGAGTCCAGGGGTCACCATGTGCCGCTTAAGGCTTTTGTAAGAAATGGCGGCCATATCTTCGTCGGAAAGAGTCGACGCCTGACTCAGGGTCTGAAGGCTTTCGTTCGTGCTTCTTCGGCTGCTCGTGGTAAAAGAAAAGGATAAGATGCTAGGAGTTCTCCGCGCAGTAAAGCTTCTGTCGGAAGTATCTCGGCGAACCTTGAAGTGAGCGACACGATCAGACCAACTGACTACACTACGGCCGTCGTTGCCATGGATGGTAGCTAGAGAGGGTTTCCGAAGGCTAGTAGCGCCAGACACCGGTGCTTCGAACGGAACTCGTTCTACCTGGGAGGGCCGATGGTTATTTCTGTACATCGAGGCTAGATCAGGCCGCCATTGCCCTTTGTGTTGCCAAGAAGTCTTACCTGCGGCCAAAGCCAATCAAGGGAGCACAGGGACGATAGACACCCCATGGCACAGGGTATGCTGCGCACTGACTGCACTCCAGGGAGGTGGTTTGAATGTGAGGCGGTTTAGTGGAAAGGCATGCACGACTAACACAGGACGCAGCGGTATTCAATCTTTATGTATGTGACATAAGAACGAACTAATCGTCATGTGCCCCGCATCATCTGCAGACTGGGTTCACTTCAGTGCGCCTTCGGGACAGTCTCTTCCATCGACGTTTTGGGTGCTCTTCGTTTACAAATTCAACAGGATACAACCCGCAATTCCGCATGATATAGCCTGTATGTTATGATCTTGGGATGCGGACATCGAAATGGAGTAGTGAAAGCTATAAGCTAAATTTTCATACATTCAGATGAACCGATTTGCTCTGCAGTGCCAGAAAAGCGGATGTTATCATTCCTAGAAGTGTCACAGCATTGACTGCACCGCATTCGTGGAGCCTAGAAACCAGCCTTGGACGCAATTCTCTGCGAACATGCACGATGATCTCTCAGGGTGGACACTTTGGGGATTGCCCTGAATCACTACGCGGTCGCGGACTATAATCTGATTTGACACATGCATGCGGCCCGGTGATCTCACCACCGCTATCACATGGATCCCACTCTCATGCGGCTTATGGAAACGTTTACAGTCAGTCCAGCGCCAGGCTACCATGTGGTTTGCATGGTTCGCTTCCAGTATTCACGACGGCTCTGCCGGTAATAATCGGATCCGCTCGCATTAATAAGGAGACTTAGACCGGTCTGGTCTGACCGAGGTTGCTGAGGGCTGTGGGGTCATGCATGCATGAGAACGCTTCGGACTGATTTGACAGTACCGCTACCATGGATGGGCGTTGTTGAATATCAACTCACTCTGGAGTGTCTCTAATGTCAACTGCATGGTCGGGGACGTGGGTAGGGACTCGAATGGGAATAACGAAACAAAGTCAACGTAACCCACTCCATCGACCCGGAGATTTGGGGCATCTAGCATGAATTACATACTGTAGGTTCATGCCCGCACCCGCAATTGCGGAAGCACAACATCGATAACGGAACTTGATAGCCTACTGTCAACCAACACAGGACCCGATCACACAGAAAAAAGCCCAGCCTGCTTGATGATGGCAATGCAAAGGCAGAGCATGCAGTCAATATGAGGCGCATCTGCTGTCACTCTTGGCAAGAAGCGGGGTTCCCATTCCTTATCTACCCCCGTACACTATGCTGCTTTTGGGCATGCAAAGACCGGCCCCAAATCAGGCTGTGACTCTCAGGTGTGTGACATGCATCAGTGGTTTTGAGTGTCATTGGTGCAGTCGACTGTTCCAACTTCCCATATGCACGAACAGCTGGCCTGAGGACACCCTTTCCAGCGACCCTCTTCTAATAGTGTGAGAGGAGTTGAAGCTTGGAGCTAATGGCCAGTCTTAACGAGCTTGCTGAATACATGGTCCACCAGGCTGGGGCATTGGCAATGCGTGACATACCCTTCCAATGGCTGAGTCGACGCCGTTCTGCTGAGCCATGTGGCTTTTCCAAGGCAACAACGCGAAGGCAACCACGAAGTCATAGATGCCTTATTCGACTGCCTTCTATGAGTACTGCTCCAGCATCTGGCGTATGACGACACAGGTCCTACATTTATGCTTGGGTCCCCGCTATCCAGCCTTGCGATTCAGGCAATGTTCCGAATCTCGGTCTGCGTAGTTCCGTATCCAAAAGCCTCACCACCGGCCGTTGCCGCGCGAAACTCTTCTGAGGTCTCACACAATGGCCCCAAAATCTCTATTCACACAGATCAACAAATCTATACTAGATTGCACAATAGTAGGACATAGATTCCTGCCATGCGATGTAGTGGACAGTATTATTACTCGAGAAAATCTCAAAGATGAGATATCAAGTGGCTGGAAAAGCCGGCTATCTCGAGACGATATGCCGAACAAAATAACCCGCAATGGAAAGAAGTTATTCGCGATTCTTTTGATCATCGGCGAGAAACACAAGATCAAAGATCTACTGAAGGAAGGCATCACAGACAATGATCTACCCTTTTCCGGATCGACAGAACCGAACAGCGGAGGTATCCGAACATCCGACCCAAACAAGGAGGTTTACTCATTCCGACAATGGGAAGAAGCTAAAGCCACCTTGTTCTTACGAAGCCAGTGGATCGTCCTTGCGCCGGTATTAGAAACAGATGGAGCCACCATCACAGTCGACCCATTATGTCCCTTACCTTTCATAAAAGGGGACGTAGTGCAGGGCCCCCATCACAGCATCGTCTACAAAAGCGTCTTACATTCAGCACATCATACGCATCATCTGGTGGGTGTTGTTCATCGTCGCCAATGTACAGAAATAACCACTAACACTAGGTATTCAGCTGGGGCGTCCCACCAACCTAGTTGTTGCCGTAAAGGAGTTGGAGAATGCCATTCATTTTACCAAGGAGAGGAAGAATCTAGAGGATATCCGAAGTCTCAATCATCCGCACATCATTCAGCATCTTAACTGTTTCGACTGCGAAAAGTCATTCTTCATAAGCTTTCCTTGGGCAGAAGGAGGAAACCTGAGGGACTTCTGGAAACACAACGACGCGAATCGCGATCTCATGATATGGTCTTTGCAGCAGATATTGGGGATCACCAGCGCACTCAGCAGCCTTCACCGTATCAACTTTCGGCATGGAGATTTGAAACCGGCGAACATCCTACACTTCAAGCGAGGGGGTTATGGGACGCTAGCAGTTGCCGATGTTGGGGTGTCTCGAACCCACGCACAGGCAACTCAATTGAGGCATGGGCCAACACTCACGCAAGCGACTACCCCATCATACGAGCCACCCGAGGTGTACGTCGAGAAAGATCACCCAAGAGGCAGACGATATGATATTTGGTCCATGGCGTGCATTCTTCTGGAACACATTGTGTGGATGCTATACGGCTTCGACGCTATCAACAGTTTTGCGGGTGCTAGAGACGAGCCAGATGTGAAGTTTTTCAGGTTGCACAAGGAGAAAGAGAGTTCCTCAGCTACGATCCACCCAGCGGTGGAGGAGGCTATCCGAATTCTGCGTGAGGATGAGCGTTGCGAAGAAGGCACGGCATTTGCCGACCTCATCGACCTCATCACGGAGCATTTGCTTCGTGTGACCGTGGAAGAACGAGTAACGGCACAGGTTCTGAACCAAATGTTGCAGAAGATTGTGCAACGAGCGGCTCAAAACCCGTCATACCTACTGCGCCATCCCACTCGAACGCCCAATATCCACGCCTTCTTCACCGCAAAATCGACAGTCACCACTGGATTGACAACTTCGACTTGAATGAAGCTGTAGTGCATTGATTGGAGGCACTCTCCCCCTTTCCCAGCATTCTTTCATTAATAACTCGTGTAACTTTGATGATACTTCTGAACGTATCTTGTTCAACACATCGGAGATTACATTTGTGTCGAGTGATCTTATGTATTTGTATTCTTTGTCACTTCTGTTTCTCCTTTCGCTTTACTTTGATACCTCAGTAGAGTTCTAATAGCGTCGTCTAGACGTGCGTCTTTAGTTAGGATTTCCCACCTTTGATTGGATTTCAATGTTTGACGATGTGATCAATAGCCGTTTCGCAATGAAATGAACGTTCTTTAGGAATAGCTCCATCGCTCACGTCTAAGTCAACAAAAAGGTTTAACTTAATCCTAGGTAGTTATAGATGATCATCAGTTAACTCACGTTTGCTGGAGACTGAGCGTATCAACAAACCTTAGTGCAAATAAGCTACAGGTGTCGCAAAGACATGCGTAGCAGGGGTCTTCACAGGGGTATATATAACCCCTGCCCTTATAATCCCTACTACTGTTACAACCCATAAGCAAGGATAACAGATAACTAACCCACTTAGACGTTAGGCAGCTAGGACAGAACATTTATACTTATAGGATCATAGGAACAATAGAGATCTACTTAGAAATAAAAAAACTATAGTATAAGTTATATAACAATAAGATAATAATTATTTTAGATCAAAATAATCTAATATAATTTAAAATTAAACGATTATTTAGGATTAGAATAATCTAAAACAATTTAAAGTACAAAAGAATATATCTAGAATTAAACTTATATATAGTATAATTTTAAGCTTAGTTTATAGTTAGACTTCTATAGCTCTTTAGTAATTAATTTATAAATATTTTTAAGATACTTTTAACTTACTTTTACTATAAATAACTTATTAAGTCTAAAACTAATTACCTTAGCCTCTAAAGACTAATTTATAATAAAACTTATAACTAATAACTTTAAATATAACCTTAATATACTATTACTATATATTAATCTCTAGCTTCTATTAGTAGACCTTACTATTAGATAGCTAACTATAACACTTTAATTGCTCCTATTTAATAAGTTAACTATTAATACTTACTAATAGTAAAAAATAATATATCTTCTTATACTTTAGCTAAATCTCCTACTCTAAGATCTTTATCTTCTTTATATAACTAGCCTTAAAGCTTAGTATAAGAACTTACTAATATTAAAGACTACAATATACTAAACCTTAAATATAACTTTAATAAAAAGAGATCCTTCACTAAAGAAAGATATAAAAAGCTATAATATATTATCTAAAAATAAAAGAATAAATCTAAAAAGATATAAACTTTTATTAATAAAAGTAAATAAACTATAAATAGCCTTAATAAATAACTCTAAAACACTAAATAAGCCTATAAAAAACTAGAAAAAGATATTAAAAGAGATACTAACCTTAAGAAAATTTAAAAACTCTAAAAAGAAATCAATATCCTCTAAACTACTACTAATATTATCTTAACCCCTATAGGAGAATAGTAGAAACTTAAACTTAACCTCTTAATAACTTATAATAATACTTCTAAACACCTTAAAAGATTCCTAGTTTAAATTAAAAACTACTAAAACTTCTACTATAGTAACTTTACTAATTAAATAAAAAAAATAGTTTATATAGCTACTTACTTTTAAAAATAAGTACTTAGATAGTTTAAACCTATCTAAAAAGAATTCCTTAAACGTAAAACACTAAATAAATACTCTATAAAAACCTATAATATCTATAGTAGCTTCTAGAATTTTAAAAATACCTTCTACTCTCTCTTCTAGAACCTTAATAAAAAACAATAAACTAAATATAAACTATTACAGCTTAAATAGACTAAATCTACTAAAGATTTTACTACTATATTCTAACAACTTAGCGTTTAACTTAATCTTACTAAAAAAACTAAAATCTTTATATTCTACTAAAGACTTAAAAATAATATTAAAAATAAAATTATTAAAGTTAATTACTTTAATAACTTCTTATAGTATACTAATCTCACTATTAAAATTAATAACTAACTGTTTAAATATTATAGAGAAAAAAGCAAAAGATAATAAAGACCTAATATAAAGCATAAATACTAATAGTAGCCTTAACTAAGATTTAATAATTAATATAATAATAATTAACCCTATAACAACTAGAATAATAACATTCGCTAAAACACTATATATAGATAGTATAATAGACCTATAAACCTTAATATAATAATTAAACTAGCTAATAAAAAGCCTTAAAACCCTAAGTACTATAACTATAACTAATAAAGATATATTACTAAAAACTATAAGTAGCTTAAAAAACTCTCTTAGAAGCTAGTAGCTAAACAACTTTAATAAGTTAATATAATCTTAAAAACCTCTTATATATCCCTATTATAAACTAAATACTATAATAATAACTATTAAATCTACTTTAAAAATAAAGAAATATTAAGATACTACCTTAAAGATAGTAACCCTAAGAGATCTAGCTATAATATAACTACTCTAAAGCCTAAGATTAGAACTATATTAATACTACACACTAATAATAGTAAAGTTATAAGAAAACTAAAGAAATAACTTAATAAAAAG
Source organism: Colletotrichum viniferum (assembly GCA_020226115.1). Lineage (NCBI taxonomy): Eukaryota > Fungi > Ascomycota > Sordariomycetes > Glomerellales > Glomerellaceae > Colletotrichum > Colletotrichum viniferum. Next base: position 151,707 of record JAGFBE010000060.1, read on the forward strand.
TTATAAATCTAATAGTTAAAACCTATTAATATAACTAATAAGAAACTAAAACACTAATATAATCTTCTAATAGAGTAATAACTCCTCAATATAACTAATAATTAGATTTTTAAAAAAGGAGAAAACTTACTCTATAACTTAAATAAACCTAATAATATTACTTACTAATATACTTAAATAGAGATCACCTATAAGCTCACTCTTAGTATAGATAACTCTAGTTCTAAAGAGAAATCTAATAATTAAAATAAGATTAAATAACTTCTAGAATTCTAAGAAGTTAATATACTATAAAATAAGTAATAATAGTATTTCTATAGCACTTTAATAACTTAATAAGAATAGAACTACACTTTATAATTATATATAGAGGACTACTCTATACTAAGAAATAACTACTAACTCTACTAAACTCTTTTTTAACCTTAATATTTCTATAATAAATATAAAAAGTATATAAAAGAAAAATATAATTACTAATTCTACTCTAAAAGACATAATAATAAACCTATTTAGGAATTTTACTTAATATCTACTATAATTAGATAGATAATAGTATTATTTAAAAATAATATTATAGTCTTTTAACTAAGCCTATAGTTCCCTATAAAATATCAATATAACTACAATATAAAATAGAATAAATACTAATAAAATAAATGCTAAATATACTACTAAAAAAAGCACACACCTAAAGAATCACTAATAACAGATCTAAGCCCCTATAGGTTAAAATCTATAAGAACAGCTTAACTAAAACATAATAAAAAGAGAAATAGATCTACTACTTCAAATAACTATAGCAGTTAAAAAACTAAACTTACTTATTAAAAAAAGATTATAATAAGTAATAAATATAAGATCTATCTACTAAATATCTTAAAAATATATAGATAACATTAAACTTAAAATTACTATTAACTAGTAAATAACGCTCACACTAATTAACAGCAAAGCTAAAGCTAATTATATTACCCTCTAAGCTATTAATAGGCTAAAAGTATAATAAAGAGGAAAAAAATAACTATACTAATTATAAATAGCAAAAAGAAAAAAATTTAAATATAAAAAAAGTACTATCTATAATAAGACTACACCTCTTAAGATAAACTACTTAAATTAGAAAGAAAGAATCTAATTTAATATTACTAATATAGAAATATATAATATAGTACTAAAACTACTCTAATTATAAATAAATAACCTATAGATAAATTAAAGCAAAAGCTAACTCTATTAGGACTATAATAATTCAGTCCTTAAGTAGCACTATAAGAATTAAACTTTAAATAGATTAATATATTAAAAAGTAGTAAAAAGATATCTTTACTACCTCAAAATAAAAAAAACTATATTATAACTATTAATAATAGTAAATCTTAACTAAAAGAACAATTTACTTCTATCTATCCTAGAAGAGTATAAAGTTTATAAAAAACTCTTTACAGCTAAACTAGAAACTAAACTACTAAAATATATAAATTTCAATTATAAAATCCCTATTAAAGAAGAAAAAACGCTTAAATTTAACAAAATTTATAAACTTAATTAAATAGAAATAGAAACCCTCAATAAATACCTTAATAAAAACCTTAAAAAAGGCTATATTAGAGAATTAACTTTACTAGTAGAAAGCCTAATTCTATTTATACCTAAGAAAAACAGCAAACTATAACTATATATTAACTACTAAATACTTAACAAAATAATAATTAAAAACTAATATCTACTACTACTAATCAACAAACTATAGCAACTCCTCTATAAAGCTAACTACTTCACTATACTAAACCTTAAAAAAGCCTATAATCTCATTAAAATAAAAAAAATAAAAAAATAGAAAACTACTTTTAGAACATATAGAGGACATTTTAAGTACTTTATTATACCTTTTAATCTTATTAACACCTTAGCCACTTTCTAAAATATAATTAACTAAGTTCTTAAGAGGTTTATAAATATCTTTATAGTTATTTACCTCAATAATATCCTCATCTTCTCCCCTATAATAGAATAATATAAAGAATATATACACCTCATACTATAAGCCCTTTAGAACGCTAAACTCCTAGTTAAACTAAAGAAAAATACATTCTATACCTAAGAAGTGAAATACCTCAGATTTATTATTACCTTAAAATATATTAATATATTAAAAAAAAAGGTCTAAGCTATTAAAAAATAGCTAACACTAACAAACCTCAAAGAAGTATAAAGTTTTCTTAAACTAATTAACTTCTACTAAAAATTCATTAAGTACTATAATAAAATCAACATACTTCTTATAAACCTTAGCTATAAAAACTAACTATTTAAATAAAAAGAAGTTTAAAGTATAGCTTTCTAGAAAATCAAAAACTATATATCTAGTAAACTAATCCTAATAATTCTAAACCTATAAGAGCAATTTAAACTTAAAATAAACACCTTAGATTTTACCCTTAAAGCATAATTATCCTAATAAAACTCAGAAGGATACCTATATCTTTATACTTTTTTCTCTCACAAACTCTATAAACTAAAACTTAACTACCTAATTTATAATAAAAAACTGATAGCAATTATTAAAGCCTTTAAAAAATAAAAACTAAAACTCTTAAAAATAATTCACAAAATACTTATTTATTCTAACTATAAGAATTTTTCACACTTTATAACCTCAAAAGTGTTAAATAAATAACAAATATAATAATTAGAATTCCTCTTAGAATTCAACTTCTAAATTATCTATTAAAAAGGGTTAGAAAACAGCAAAGCTAACGCTCTCAGCTAATAACTAAACTATAACATCTTAATACTAAAAAAAACCTAAGTAATTCTCAAACGTTATAATAATAGAAACCTAATACTAATAACTAAACTCTTAATAATAACTAAATAATCTAATACTAGCCCACCTAGCAAACTAAACAACAAAGCTATTATAGAATTCCACGCTTACCCTATATATAGTTACTAAAAAATCATAAAAACCTAAGAATAACTATAACAACAATATAGAGAAAAAATCACTAGAGAATATATAGCAAAAGTAATTAAAAATTACAAAATATACCTAAAAAGCAAACCTACTTAACACTAACCTTATAGTATACTACAACTTTTATTTATACTGCAAACCACTTAGCACTCTATATCCTTTAACTTTATTATTAAGCTACTAAAATCCTAAAAACCCCTTATAGAAGTACACTTTAATAGCATTCTCATTATTATAAACTAACTCATAAAGTACACCTACTTCATCCTATATAAAAAAGTAAATAATACTAAAAAGTTCACCTATATATTCCTTAAATATATTATTACTAACTATAAAACACCTAAAGAAATTATATTAAATAGAAATAAAATCTTTATATCTAAACTCTAAAAATTAATTATATTATAACTTAGCATTAAGTAAGCAATATCTATTATATTTCACTTATAAACTAATAGATAAATAGAAAAAGTTAACTAAATTCTCAAAACATATCTCTATACTTATATTAATTATAACTAAAATAATTAGGTTATACTACTACTAATTACCTAGTTTACTTATAATAGTATAATTAGAGAAAATATTAAGAAATCCCCCTTCTACTTTAATTATAGATTTAAACTAACTACCTATAGAGATATATAATAGAAGGGGGTAGAGTTCTTAGAATTTTTAGTAATTCTAACCTGAAAGTAAGAGGTTAGATAGGCGTTTTTATAAGTATTAGGCGTTATTATAGGAGGAAAAGGTTTATATAAGTAGATAGAGGCCTAGTTAGCTTATAATAAAAAAGACTAAGTAGATAAGTAAAAAACATACTTATTTTTATATAATTTCCTATTCTTTTTTAATAACTTTAGTAACTACTCTTTTAGAAGAACTTTTAAAGTTCTTTAACTTAACTTATAAAAAGAACTTATTAATTCTTACTTTTTAAAAATTAAATAAAAATAGGTATTTTTAAGCTCCTCTAGCTTTAGCTAGTTTTATTTTTATCCCCTCTCTTAACTCCTATTATACTTCTTTAATTATTTAAAGTAATAATAGAGTAGAATACTATAAAGATAATATTACTAAACTTCTTCTTAATAGCCTATTTTCTCTTAAGAAATTATATAACTTAAAATATAAAAAAAATAGAAAATATAGATAAAATATAAACTAGTTAAGCTTATATTTATATATTTACTTTTATATCTCTTATAGTTATTTAGAAAATTAATATATAAATATTTAAGGTATTTTTAAAAGTTTTCTATTTAAAGTAAAGTACTTAATATAATTAATAAGTTTTCTCTCTTATTTTATTATAAAATTAGTAGTTAGTATAGAGGGGTATAAGTTAGATTACTATAAAAGGTTCCCTTTATAGTTATTCTATACTATTTTACTAAATTAAAGTAAAAAAAGCTTAAAAGAAGAGGTAATTTAAATATTACTATATTAGAAGAAAATTTAGCTAATATGTTTTTAACCTCTATTTTTTTAAAGTAAAGAGTAATAACTTAAATACTTAGAATTAAAGATTAACTAAACCTATAGAAGTTTAAAAAACTTTAAGAAAAAAAATATCTAGCTAAGTAGAAGAGAGTAAGTAAAGTTTTATATAAGCTTAGTTAATCCTCTTTATTAACCTACTATTTATTTATTTAAAATTATTATATACTATTTTATTATAAACTACTATAATAATAATCTAAAAGTAATTAAAATAAAGTAAACTTATTTTATTTTTATATTAAAAACTAAAGTTATAAAAGTAATAATATTTATTTTACCTCTTTTATAAACTTTAAAAAAGATAAAATTAATTAATTTATTCTAAGAAAACTTTCTTTTTACTTAAATTTATTAGAAGGTTTCTAATAATATATTAATTAGTAAGGGGAAATACTAAAAAGCTTAAAAACTTAAGATCTAAGTTATATTTATATATAGAAATACTAAGATCTAATTTTTTTAAATTATAAAACGCTATAAACGTAAAAGTATAAAAAGTTAAAAAGGAAAAATATTATAACTATATTAACTTTTTAAAAAATAAAAAGAGAAATATTTTCTAAGCCTAACTAAAAGTATTTCTTTTTTCTAAAAATAATTCTATACTAACTTTATAAAAAAGAAAGTATATATATCTCTTTAGATTTCTCTCCCTCTATATTCTTAAATAGTAAATAAATAACTAGAGTAAAGTACTTCTTTTAAAGTTTATAGTTAATACTATAGTTTTATTATAGATTTTATTAAATCTTAAGTTTAACTTATAAAAGAAAAGAGTTATAAAGTAAAGTTATAGAAGATATTACTAAATATAGCTAGACTTCTCTTATAGAGAGAAGAGAAAGAAACTTAAAATATAAAATAACCTTACTATTAGAATAGTAGAAAAGAAAGAGGGATAATAAATATATATATACTTTTTAAATAAGAGAGAAGAATAAAAATAGAAATAATAGTAAAAGTGTTCTTTTTTTTTTTATCTCTCTCTTTATTTTCTATTATTCTTTTAAACCTATATTATAAGAATTCTTCTATTACTCTTTCTATTAATAAATTATTAGCTCTACTTAAGTTTTATATAATCTTTTTACTTTAGTTTTTTTTAGTAAAGCTTTCTTTTACTTTTTCTTTTATTAATTTACTTATATTTTCTTTAGAATAATATTATTAGATTTTAAAGTTCTAAAGACTTTAACTTTAGTTTAAAATAAATAACTTAAACTAGAAATAATAGATAATAAAGCTAACTTAGTTACTAATAATATTTTAGTAAGTTTTTTTATAAGTCTTTCTTTTTACTAATTTTAATAAAAGAAACCTCTTTTAATTCTAAATTTAAATTAAAGTTCTAAAGTAATTATAAAAGCTAAAATTTTTAAAATAATAGCTTTTAAGAGTAGTACCTCTAGTATAAATATAATACTTAGAAAGGATCTTTTAAGAGAAAAAGGTATATAAAGCTATTTAAACTCTACTAAATTTTATTAAAAGGTCTCTAGAGTATATAGTTTAAAACTTTAAAGATTTAAAATATTATAACTTAGAATAGCTAGAGTATTATTCTTTACTAGAAATAATATTTTAGATTTTCTTAAAAGCTATAAAGCTATAGTAAAAGTAGTAAGAATAACTAATACTTTGAAAATATTAAATATCGTTTTTTATATAGATATATCTTTTTAAGCTAATAATTAAATAAAACTTAATAAGAAAACTTAGTTATAAGTAAAAATATACTTTATTTAGTACTATAAAGCTATAGATAAGGATTACTAAAAACTACTAAATAATTAAATTAATTAGATTATTTCTATAACTTTAATAATAGATAATCTAAACTATAAAGTAGCTATATAGTTTCTATAAAAAATTAATAATATCTAAACTAAAGCTATAAAATATAACTTTAATATTATAACTAGCTTTTAAATTATCTATATAACTATATTAAGATTTAATTAGTTAGCTTTAAATAGAATAGCTCTACTTATAAAGATTAGTATTTATAAGTTATTTAGGAAAGAGGACTTTAATAAGTTTAAAATTAACTTAATAAATTAGTTTAGTTTTAAGACTATTTAGAGGTAAACCCTTTAGATTACTACCTCTACTTATTCTTTATTTCTTATACTTCTAAAAGTACTAAGAGGAGAAGCTCTCCTTTCTCTATAAGCTAAAAGAAGTAAAACTAAGCTTAACTAAAGTATTAAGAACTTTTAGAACTAGTTTTTAAACTAATAACTTTCTAACTTAGTAAAAATAATAGATAACTAGAAAATCTCTATTAAAAAGATCGTTTATTTTTCTCTAGTTATAAAAGACTACTATTTAGCTTTAATCTATTTAGTTAAAGTTAATAAAGAAAATCCTAAGTTTTTTTTTTATAGCTTATATAGTTAGTATTAATATATAAGCTATATAGATTATAACTTTAAAAAAAGCTATTATTTTTAAAAAATAGTTAATAAAAGAAGTAGCTTAATTTAGTACTTCTAAAGATATTATTCCTATAGATCTTAAAATAATAAGTTTTTTATTCTTTAGATAATTATTACCTTATTATAATAAAATAGTAAGCTTAACTAAAAAGCTATTATTACTTACTTTAAGAATTAAAATAGCTATAAGGCTATAAAAGCTTAAGTTACTAAGATTTTTAAGTAGAATATTAGCTAACTTTAGTCTATACTTATTAAAGTTTTATAAGATTATAATAACTTTAACTTAATTAAATTTTCTTATAGGTTTATAAAAGAAGGAAGTATTATATTAGATAATAAAATATTTAGTTAGGCTTCTACTTTCTAAGTATTAGCTATTAGTAAATAGATAGAAATATAAAGATTTAGTCTAGCTTTCTTACCTATATAACTTAATATAACTTAATAGTTTAACTAAAAGTAATTTATTTAATTTTATAGTATTTAAGTTTATAATTATTTAGTTAAAAATATATAAAGCTAACTTATTCCTATAGAAAAAGTTAAAGCTACTAAATCTTAAAAAGGTTACAAAGAAAGCTTTAAAATCTCTTTTTAAAAAGGTCTATTTCACTATATAAGATATTAAAAATATTTTAACTATCTTAAAGAAACTTTATTCTTTATAATTTTATTCTAAAAATTATTTAGATTTATTAGAAAAGTTAGTTATAGAGAAGAATTTACTTTTTAACTAGAAAAAGTAAGAAGAAAACTTAGATATTAAAATAGAAAAAGAAAGCTTTTTTAAATTAGTTTCTATACTTACTAATACTTTAGAACTAAAAAGAGTATTTAAAATAAAAAGAGAAGTAATACTTAGTGTTAACACAGGTATAAGCGTATACAGGGGCGTGGTATATGCGCCTATATAGTATAGGGTTATAGATGGGCGTATGTTGTGATGAAAAGTGATAATCTTAAGTATTAATAGGCATTTAATTGTATAGATAATAATAAGGGAAGTGATGTATTATAATAATTTCTGTTAATGTAGTTAGCAGGTTACATCCCCTAGTAGGGAAAAGTGAGGGGAAAGATAACCTGAAATGTAACCTGCTAAACTGCTAATTATATAAGGTACTTATGTAACTATACGTATTACATAATCAATATTATAGTTATAGGTTATAATAAATAGAGTATTTTTAGTTAAGGTTTTATACCTTTAACTTTATTAGTTTATTTGATATAGGTTATTAAAGTAAGTTAAGCGTTATTATTATTCTTATATTATTATTATTATTATAAAAGAATGTTATATATTAACATCCCCCCTTAAGGTATATACAGTTGATTTATAGTATATAGCTTACTCACTTAACATATATATACGTTATAGGTATAAAAAACTTAAAAACCCTATAGGAAAAATAAGAAAAATATTCCTATAATATATAATATATTTATAACTAGTTAAAAAACTCTTATAAAATAACCTTATAGGTAAAAAGGTAAGAGAAAAACTAGTAAGTTATTTCTTTAATGTGGTTATTATTATTATATATATTATTATTATTTTCTTTATTGTTATTATTATTTATTATATTAAGTATATTATTAAATATAATTTTACTAACTAGCTTAGTTAATATATCTATAATATTAGACTTAGAGTCTATATAAAATAATAAATAATCTTTATTTAATAAAGATTCTCTAGTAAAATGATACTTTATATCAATATACTTAGATTTTTTATGAAATTTAGGATTTTTAGTTAGCTTCTTAGCTGCTAAATTATCTATAAAAATCTTAGGCTTATTTATAGCTTTAAAACCTAGATTAGTTAAATTAAAATTATAACTATTATATAGATATAGAGCTTCTTTTACTACCTCAGTTAAAGCTATATATTTAGCTTTACAAGTAGATAGTACTACTGTTTTTTGTTTTATAGTAGTATAAGATATTATATTATATAATCCCTAGTAAAATATATAAGCTGATGTAGATTTTCTATTATTTAGGTCTCTAGCCTAATTAGAGTCTGAATAACCTATTAAATCCTATATTATATTATTATTACAGTTATAATATATTCCTTTATTAGGATATTTATTTAAGTAACCCTATAAATAATCTAGAGCTATAAAATGCTCTTGTAAAGGGTTTATTATATATCTTGATAATATTATAACAGCTAGAGCTATATTAAATCTAGTTTTTAAAGCTAGATATAAAAGTGCTCTAATTTACTATTAAAACTATAGAATTTCTTCTTTAGAAGTATAATATTTATTTATATATAGTTTTATATTATCTCTTATAGAAGTTATAGATGGATTTATATTTATTTTATTATATTTATTTAATATCTTTTGTGTATATTTAGTTTAATGTATAAAGAAAGACTTATTAGGTTTATCTATCTTAAACTCACAGCCTAAAAAGATACTAAGCTCCCCTAATATTTATATTTTTATCTATTACCTTAATATATTATATATATAGTCACTAGTAGTAGTATTATTAGCTGCTAAAAGTATATTATCCACATAGCAACATAATATAGCTTTATAGTTATTTTTATTAAGTATAAATACTACTTTATTATAAAGTGAAATAATAAATCCTAATTTTATTAATATAGCTTTTAAATAGTTATACTATAGTCTAAGGCTTTATTTTAACCTATATAAAGTTTTAAGAAGCTTATAGTAATATTTACTATTATTTAATTTATAGTTATAATTAGAATTAAATTCTAACTTATTAGTGGTTTTATTATATAAAAAACCTATTAGTAAAATTATATATATATCTATATCTATATTAGTATATATAAACGCTGTAGTAACGTTATACTGTAGAAGAGTCTAACCTTCTTTTATAGTAAATATAACTATAAACCTATAGCTTTTAGGTCTATAGGTAGTAGAAAAGGTTTCTAAGTAATTAATACTAATATATTAATTAAAACCTTAAGCAACCTATCTTACTTTATATTTATATATATTATTTATTTTATCTTTTAATTTCATAGAATATACCTATCTACCGCTTAATAGATGAATATTATCTAGTTTTTCTATAATTTCCTAAGTTTTTATATCTTCTATTTAAGTTACTTCTAGTTATATAGCCTGAATCTAATTATCTTTATAAGGAGAATTTAAGGCTTACTATATATTAGAAGGCTTGTTTAATATAATAACTAATAGAATATAAGAAGCTTTATTGATAGTACTAGTTTTAGTAATACTATTATTATTAATTAAAACGTTATTATTTATTTTATAAATACTAAAAGTAGAACAGTCTACTATAGTATATAATAGTGCACTTTCAGTATTATAAACTATATTATTAACCTATTAGTAGTCTTTTTTAGCTTCTTCTGATAGAGAGGGGATCTCTATTAATAACTTAGATTTTTCTTTATTTATTTCTCTATTATTAATACTAGTAGTTTTCATACTATTATTATGTAAACTAATCATACTAGTATTAGTATTATTATTACTAGTATTAATATTATTATTTATATTATTATTATTATTATTATTATTATTAATATTAGTCTTATTACTTAGATTCACAAGAGCGTTATTTGTTATAAAAATATCACTACTTATAGTAGAATTATTTCTATAAGAGATAGATTAACTAGAAATATCTCTTTGTGAACTATTATAGGTAATATTATGTCTATTATTATTCAGTATAATACTACTATTTATATCCTTATAGCAGGTATTTATACTTAAAAGAAGCTCTTTATGATGAGAAATAAAGGTATTCTCTAAGATTTTAATATCTTAAGACTATAAAGCTTTTCTTAGTTATATATCCTAGATCTTATACCTATTAGATCTATAATTAATTATATAACTTTAACGTGCTTATACGTTTAGTTTTTTTATTTTAAGATCTTTATTTTTATAGTAGTATATGCTACCCTACATTTTTATATTATTTATATTAGGTTTTATATTATTCTTTATTTTATAAGGCGTTTTATACTTAATAGAGCTATGAGGAGTCTTATTATATATATAAAGAGTAGTATAAAAGGCTTCACCCTATAAGTAGTGTAGTAAACTTAAATTATATAATATTGTTCTTATTTTATTAACTATAGTGCGTATAGTACGTTCTATAAGACCGTTAGGTTTATATGTATAAGGAGGTCTTTTATTATATATTATACTGCTTTTAGTGTATATAGCTTTAAAGTAATAATTATTAAATTCTATACCTCTATCTGTAGATACTTCTTTTATTCTTTTATTATTATTATTATTATTTACTTCAGCTTGAAATTTAAGAAAAGCTTTACTAATAGTATACTTCTCTTTATCTTTAAGTAATTTTCCCTATATAAAATGGAAATATTTATCTATAAAGATAATAAAATATATATATTTATTATATATAATAGGCGTTATAAGCCTATATAAATCTGAAGCTATATAATCTAAATAATCTAGATTTTTATTATAAACCTATAGCTTACTAGCTTTAGTTATGAATTTACCTTTATAATAGGCTTCATAAAGCTGTAAAGTTATATTATTATTATTATTATTTATATTTATTATAGTATTATCTTTTAATTTTAAAAGACTTTGTAAATATATATAACTAAGACGTTAATGCTATAATTATAGGCTATTATTGTTATTATTATTTATATTATTATTTATATTATTATTTATATTATTCTTATTATTATTATTAGTTATAGTATTAGTATTATATATATATTGATTGTTATTATTAATAGGAAACTAAAAGAAATATAAATTATTCTTCTTTACCCCCATAGCAATAATACAATCTTTATTAATATCGTATAAAATAGGTTGTTTCTATATAATAAAAGCAATACCTAAAGAATCTAACTTAGATTGACTAAGTAGATTAATACCTAGTTCAAGTATATAATAAACATCCTATAAAGTTATTTTATTATTATTAGGATATATTATTAAATCACCCTTTATTGTAGAAGTAAAAGTCTTTACTTCTCCCCATTTTATAGTTTTATTTATTTTTATAGGATTTTTTATAAAGTTATAGTTGTTAACTACATAAATAGTAGCCGTAGTATCAATATAAATATCAACCGTATTTTCATTCTTATTGTTATAACTCCTTGCTTTTCCTTTTTCTTTAATAATAGACTAGTTAATTAAATAACCTAAAGAAGAATTATTAGTATTATTTATATTATTATTAGAAGCAGTATAGCTTACATTCTTAAAAAGAATATCTTCTTCTTCTTTATTAGAAGATAAATCCATTAAATCCATAGGATTATTAGGATTATTAATAGATATATAGGGGGTAATATTATCTATAGTAGTTATATTAACTACTTCTTTTTCTTTATCCTTAGTACTAATAGTACTAGTAGAAAGCTTTTTCCACTAGCTAGATACTTTTTCAGGATACAGAAAAGCGCAGTTTTCTTCAGTATAGTTTATTTTCTTACAATTTTTGCAGTATAAACCTTTCTGTTTTTTCCAGGGTTTTTTATTTATTTTATTTTTGTTTTTTTGATTTTCCTAGTTTTTATTTTGTTTTTTATTCTTTTTATTATTACCCTTAGTAGTATTATTAACTACTTCACTACTACCTTTTCTCTTATATTTATCTATAAGACTAGCATATAAAGAGTCTAAGTTATAAGCAGTAAGGTTAGTCCTAAGAGACTAAGTTATAGAGGTTATAAAAGCCTCATAAGTCTTATTTAGACTATTAAGTATATAAGCTATAATTACTTAATCAGGTAATTTAAGCTTATTATAAGATAAGTTATCTATAAGTTCTTTTATTTTATTTATATATTCTTCTATAAAATCAAAGTTATCTAAGGAAGTATTAAAGAACTCTTTATAGGTTAAAAACTCATTTGTAAAACCTATAGGCTTATATAAGGCTTTTAGATGTTCCTAAGCAATATAGGCGTCTTTGTCATCTTTTATAACCCTTAGAGGCCTATTATTATAGAATAACTATATATAACTTAAAGCCTTATAGTTTTTATCTTCATTATTAGAAAAAATAGGCTTAATAAGGTCTATAGTAATATCTTTACTATATAGTAAAGCTTTAATATATATAGCCTATACCTTATAGTTCTCTAAGCTAATAAGCTTAAGAAACTAAACCTTAGAATCAGTTATTATTACCTTAATAAGATACAGTACGTAATTATAAGCCTTATAAAAGATCAACAATAGTAAGGTTATTAACTAAAGAGCTATTATACATATAATACAGTGGTTCTTATAGTAAGGTTATAACAGTTATAAACCTAGAAGGTTAGGGTTCAACTAGTAAAAAAAAGTAGTTTTTTTATTTCTTCTCTTTAATTAAGATCTTCTTTAGTTAAACTATTATCTAACTAAGGAGATATATATCCTATATAGTAAATTAGTTAAGAGGAAGTCTATTATACTATAAGTATAGGTTTAAACCAGATTAGTAATAAACTAGAGGATAATTTAAAGAGATAATCTAAGAGATATAAATCGAATAAAGTAGTAATAAGAGCTTATCTACTTAGAGAAAGATCAATAGAGGTATAGTTAATTTGAATAGGGTTTAATATAGAGATTTAAAGGAAGTAGATCTTATAGAACTAAATAACTAGTCTAGCTAGTATTTCTAGTTCTACAAAGGTAGTATAGATAGAAAAACGTTCAAAGGATCGATTTTTAGTATATATAACCTTTAAGTAAAGGTAGAACTTTATAGGTAGGTAGGAGAGAGGTAAAGAGGTAAAAAGAATAGAGGTTATTTCTAAGCTAAGCTTATAACCTATTAACATAAGTATAAGCGTATATAGGGGCGTAGTATATACGCCTATATAGTATAAGGTTATAGATAGGCGTATATTATAATAAAAAGTGATAATCTTAAGTATTAATAGGCATTTAATTATATAGATAATAATAAGGGAAGTAATATATTATGATAATTCCTGTTGATGTAGTTAGTAAGTTACATCCCCTAGTAAGGAAAAGTAAGGGGAAAGATAACCTGAAACGTAACCTACTAAACTGCTAATTACATAAGGTGCTTATATAACTATATATATTACATAATCAATATTATAGTTATAGGTTATAATAAATAGAGTATTTTTAGTTAAGGTTTTATACCTTTAACTTTATTAGTTTATTTAATATAGGTTATTAAAATAAGTTAAGCGTTATTATTATTCTTATATTATTATTATTATTATAAAAGAATGTTATATGTTAACACTTAGTAAAGTTATTAAGATTCTTCTTTTAAAACCTATTTTAAAACTATCTCTTCTAAAAAGTAACTTCTAGCTAGTTATATTTCTTAATAGTAAAAATTAGAAATCTATTAAAAATAAAGAACTTATTAATAAATTTATTTTATATAAACTTTATAGTTTAATTAGTTTACTAGTTAAAAAAGTTTATAAGATTTAGCTAGAATATAGAGAAGAGTTTATTAGAAAGATATATATTTTTATAGATAATTTAGAAGAAGTTATCTATATATTTATTTTTATAAACTTTATAAACTTTACTAAAACTTTAAAAAAAAGAGCTTAATAGATTAACTAGGTTTCTAAATATAATAAAGCTATTTAAACCTAAGACTATTTAAAATCTTTTTTAGTTAAAGTTATTATTCTAATAATTATAAACTAAATAGCTCTAATAATTATTACGTTATAACTTATTCTAAAGATTTCTATTAGTAGTAAGCGTTTTAATAACTACTTATCTATATAAAGTATAATTAATACTAATATAAAATCTAGTTTTATAAGTTATTAATATATCTTAGATTATAATATTTTAATTTCTACTACTACTTTAATAATAAGAATAATAGCTAAAAGTGATTTAAAGCTATACTTTATTAAGATATACTATATATTTATTTAGATTAATAACTATAAGATTATAATAACTATAATAGTAGTAAATTTTAAAACTATTAATTATAATTTACTCTTTAGACTTCTTTTTACTATTTCTATTAAACTTACTTTTAAGTATTTAAAACGCTTTATTACTACTATAATAAAGATAAAAGACTATAGAAGTAATAAATTCTAGAAAATTAGTATTCTAGTAAGTCTTATATAATTAGATTCTTTATATTAGATTTAGTACTATTTCTCTAAATAGAAAAACTATATAAAAGATATTTATAACACCTCTAAAGCTACTAAAAGCTAACTTAAAACTAACTAAAACCTTAGCGATATATATAATAAAGTTTAAACTTATTATATTAATACTATAATAGACTATAAAAAAGAGTACCTTCTTACTTAAGAAAAAAAAAAGCTAACTTTCTTAAATAAGAAGAAGCTAATTCTAAAACTAATTAGTGCTCTACTCTAATTTCACTTTTAGCTATACTTAATATCTTAAGAACTATTACTAAAGTAGTAGTTACTCTAATTATAGAAACTATTTAAGCTTATTTTCTTAAGAATACTAAAAACTAGTAAAACCTTCTTAAAATCCTAAAAGATTAAGTATTCTTTAAGTTAATTAGAAAAAACTTTAAGCTTAACTAAGGCTTTATTAGTATCTATATAATATATAAATATAAAGATAAAAAGGTTTATCTAGTTAATAATCTACTTTTAAATAGTTCTATTCTTAATAGTTAGAAAGACTAGAAGAAGATCTTAACTTAAGAAGTAGAAAGCTATTATAACAGGGCAAGGGAGAAAACTTATCAATCGTGCTAGGTACTCTACTCTAAGCAGAAAACCTCTGAAAATGCCCTAAACACTTATATATTGATTTTCTAGATAACTATAAGAGATATAAAAGTGAATATATAAATATAAGCTTAACTAACTTATATTTTATCTATATTTTCCACTCTTTTTATATCTTAGGTTATATAATCTCTTAAGAGAAAATAAGCTACTAAGAAGAAGTTTAGTAATATTATTTTTATAGTATTTTACTTTATTATCGCTTTAAATAATTAAAGAGGTATAGTAAGGATTAAGAGAGGGGATAAAAATAGAACTAGCTAAAGTTAAAAAAGCTTAAAAACACCTATTTTTATTTAATTTTTAAAAGGTAAGAATTAATAGGTTTTTTTTATAAACTAAGCTAAAGAACCCTAAAAGCTTTTCTAAGAGAGTAGTTACTAAAGTTATTAAAGGAAAATAGGAAATTATATAAAAATAAGTATATTTCTTACTTATCTATTTAGTCTTTTTTATTATAAGCTAACTAAACCTCTATCTACTTATATAAACTTTTTCCTCTTATAATAACGCTTAACGCCTATAAAAACGCCTATTTAACCTCTTACTTTTAAGTTAGAATTACTAAAAATTCTAAAAACTCTACCCCCTTATATATATCCCTTAAGTCTTTCGTACGCTAAAGAGAGGAAAACTTAAACACTTTTACTTTATATACTTAATATTCTATCTAGCTTTTAACCTATATCTTCTACTATTTTAGCTAGTAGCTAGTCTCTCTATTAATTCTTTCTTAATATAAGCTTAATTATAATCTTCTTTTTAGATTTCTTTAGCTTACTATATACTAAATACTATCTATCTTTTTAGTATAGTTAAAACTAAAAAAGTATTTTAAAGTTATATAGCTTAAGCTATATTTTTAATTAAGTTATCTTAAGTAATAAGAAATTACTTTAAAGTTAAGTTACTAGGTTTATTTACTTTAAGTAATTTAAGCTTCTTAACTTTTCTCTTAATCTTTATATAGTAGAGTTCCTTTTATTTATTCTCTATTTTAACCTATATATCTTTAACTTTATTTAATATTTCTTTAAAGTAGTTTTTCTTTTTTATATTAATAATAAAGGTTATAAGATTATAGTTATTATTATAGACTATATCTTCTATCCTATTAGTTTTTTTTAGAGAAACTAGGTCTTTAGCTTTAACTCTAATTAACTCTTATATAATTAATATCTAGTTAAGTATAGCTTTTTTAGAGCTTATATTTACTTTATCTTCTTATTATTCTTTTTACTTTTTTCCCTTTAAAGCTTTTAGCTAGTTTTTAAACCTAGTTTTAGGTTTTAGTCTTAAGCTTTTAAGTGAGGTATAAAGGCTAAACTCCTTAGTAATAAGCCTAACCTAATAGTTAAAAAAGTTCTTATAAAGATTTAAGTTAGCTTTTTAAGCTTTAGTAGCAGTTTCTAAATATAAAGTTTTAATACTAAAGATGCTTTGTTAAATAATATATCTAATAAAGTCTATAGTATAGAGGCTATACTTCTATAAGTCCTCTTCTAATTTAATTTAGAGTTATAGAATAATAAAAAAATGTTAACATATAACATTCTTTTATAATATAAGAATAATAATAACGCTTAACTTACTTTAATAACCTATATCAAATAAACTAATAAAGTTAAAGGTATAAAACCTTAACTAAAAATACTCTATTTATTATAACCTATAACTATAATATTGATTATGTAATACGTATAGTTATATAAGCACCTTATGTAATTAGCAGTTTAGCAGGTTACGTTTCAAGTTATCTTTCCCCTCACTTTTCCCTACTAGAGGATGTAACCTGCTAACTATAACAACAAGAATTATCACAATATATCACTTCTCTTATTATTATCTATATAATTAAATGCTCTTTAATGCTTAAGATTATCACTTTTTATTATAATATATACCTATCTATAACTTTATACTATATAGGCGTATATACTACGCCTCTATATATACTTATATCTGTGCTAATAGGTTATAAGCTTAGCTTAGAAATAACCTCTATTCCTTCTACCTCTTTACCTCTCTCCTATTTACCTATAAAGCTCTACTTTTACTTAAAGGTTATATATACTGAAAATTAATCCTTTAAACGTTTTTCTATCTATACTACCTTTATAGAACTAGAAATACTAGCTAAACTAGTTATTTAGTTCTATGAGATCTACTTCCTTTGAATCTCTATATTAAACCTTATTTAAATTAACTATACCTCTATTGATCCTTCCCTAAGTAGACAAGCTTTTACTACTACTTTATTTGATTTATATCCTTTAAATTATCTCTTCAAATTATCCTCTAGTCTATTACCAATCTGGTTTAGACCTATACTTATAGTATAATAGACTTCTTCTTAACTAATTTACTATATAGGATATATATCTCCTCAGTTAGACAATAGTCTAACTGAAGAAGATCTTAATTAAAGAGAAGGAATAAAAAACCACTTTTTTTACTAG
>JAGFBE010000061.1:0-113781 GCA_020226115.1 Colletotrichum viniferum
AATTTTTAGTAAATCTAACCTAAAAAGCAAGGGGTTAGATAAGCGTTTTCATAGGCGTTAGGCGTTATTATAGGAGGAAAAGGCTTATATAAGTAGATAGAGGCCTAGTTAGCCTATAACGAAAAAGACTAAGTAGATAAATAAGAAATATACTTATTTTTATATAATTTCCTGTTTTCTCTTAATAACTTTAGTAACTACTTTCTTAGAAGAGTTTTTAGGGTTCTTTAGCTTAGTTTATAGAAAAAACCTATTAATTTTTACTTTTTAAAAATTAAATAAAAATAGGTGTTTTTAGATTTCTCTAGCTTTAGCTAGCTCTACTTTTATCCTCTCTTTTAATCCCTATTATACCTCTTTAATTATTTAAAGTAATAATAGAGTAGAATACTATAGAGATAATATTACTAAACTTCTTCTTAGTAGCTTATTTTCTCTTAAGAAATTATATAACTTAAGATATAAAAAGAGTAGAAAATATAGATAAAATATAAGTTAGTTAAACTTATATTTATATATTTACTTTTATATCTTTTATAGTTATTTAGAAAATTAATATATAAGTATTTAGGGTATTTTTAGGGGTTTTCTATTTAAAGTAGAGTACTTAGTATAACTAATAAGTTTTCTCTCTTACTTTATTATAAAATTAGTAACTAATATAAAGGGGTATAAGCTAAACTACTATAAAAAGTTCTCTTTATAGTTATTTTATATTATTTTACTAAATTAGAGTAAGAAAAGCTTAAAAGAAGAGGTAATTTAAATATTACTATATTAGAAGAAAATTTAGTTAATATATTTTTAACTTCTATTTTCTTAAAATAAAGAGTAATAACTTAGGTATTTAGAATTAAAAATTAACTAAACCTATAGGAGTTTAAAAAACCTTAAGAAAAAGAGTATCTAGCTAGATAGAAAAAAGTAAGTAGGGTTCTATATAAGCTTAGTTAATTTCTCTTATTAACTTACTATCTACCTATTTGAGATTATTATATATTACTTTATTATAAGCTACTATAATAATAACCTAAAAGTGACTAAAATAAAGTAAACTTATTTTACTCTTATATTAAAAGCTAAAGTTATAAAAGTAATAATATTTATTTTACCTCTCTTATAAACTTTAAAAAGAATAAAATTAATTAATCTATTTTAAGAAAATTTTCCTCTTATTTAAACTTATTAGAAGGTTTCTAATAATATATTAACTAATAAAGAGAAATACTAAAAATCTTAAAAACTTAAGATCTAAGTTACACCTATATATAGAAACACTAAGATCTAACTTTCTTAAATTATAAAATACTATAAGTATAAAAGTATAAAAAGCTAAAAAAGAAAAATATTACAATTATATTAATTTTTTAAAAAATAAAGAGGAGAATGTTTTTTAAGCCTAACTAAGAGCGTTTTTCTCTTCTAAGAATAATTCTATATTAATTCTATAGAAAGAAAAATATATATATTTCTTTAGATTTCTCTCCCTCTATATTCGTAAGTAGTAAATAAATAACTAGAGTAAAGTATTTCTTTTAAAGTTTATAGTTAATACTATAGTTTTATTATAAATTTTATTAAATCTTAAGTTTAATCTATAAAAGAGGAGAGTTATAAGGTGAAGCTATAGAAAATACTACTAAATATAGCTAGACTTCTCTTATAGAGAGAAGAGAAAGAAACCTAAAATATAAAATAACTTTATTATTAGAATAGTAGAAAAGAGGAGAGATAATAAATATATATATACTTTTTAAACGAGAGAAAAAGATAAAGATAGAAATAACAGTAAGAGTGTTTTTTTTTTCTTTATCTCTCCTTTTATCTTCTATTATTTTTTTAGATCTATATTATAAGAATTCTTCTATTGCTCTTTTTATTAATAAATTATTAACTCTACTTAAGTCTTATATAATCTTTTTATTTTAGCTTTCTTTAGTAAGGCTTTTTTTTATTTCTTCTTCTATTAATTTATCTATATTTTCTTTAGAATAGCATTATTAGACTTTAAAGCTTTAAAGACTTTAACTTTAGTTTAAGATAAATAACTTAGACTAGAAATAATAGATAATAAAGTTAACTTAGTTACTAGTAATACTTTAATAAATCTTTTTATAGGTTCTTCTTTTTATTAACTTTAATAAGAGAAATCTTCTTTAATTTTAGATTTAGATTAGAGTTCTAAAGTAATTATAGAAACTAAAGTTTTTAAAGTAATAGCTTCTAAAAGTAGCGCCTCTAGTATAAATATAATACTTAGAGAGGATTCTTTAAGAGAAAAAAGTATATAAAGCTATTTAAACTTTATTAAATCTTATTAAAAGGTCTTTAGAACGTATAGTTTAAGACTTTAAAAATTTAAAATATTATAACTTAGAATAGCTAGAGTATTATTTTTTACTAGAAATAACATTTTAAACTTTCTTAAAAGCTATAAAGCTATAGTAGAAGTAATAAGAATAACTAATATTTTAAAAGTATTAAGCATTGTTTTCTATATAGATATACCTTTTTAAGCTAATAATTAAATAAAACTTAGTAAAAAAACTTAGTTATAAGTGAAAATATATTTTATCTAGCGCTATAAAGCTATAGATAAGAACTACTAAGAACTACTAGATAACTAAATTAATTAGATTGTTTTTATAACTCTAATAATAAACAATTTAGACTATAAAGTAGTTATATAGTTCTTATAAAAGATTAATAATATTTAAACTAAAGCTATAAGATATAACCTTAATATTATAACTAGCTTTTAAATTATCTATATAGCTATATTAAGATTTAATTAGTTAGCTTTAAATAGAATAGCTTTACTTATAAAGACTAATATTTATAAGTTATTTAGAAAAGAGGACTTTAATAAATTTAAAGTTAACTTAATAAATTAGCTCAGCTCTAAGGCTACTTAGAGGTAAACCTTTTAAATTACTACTTCTATTTATTCTCTATTTCTTATACTTCTAAAAGTACTAAGAGGAGAAGCTTTTTTCTCTCTATAAGCTAAGAGAAATAAAACTAAGTCTAACTAAAGCGTTAAAAACCTCTAGAACTAGTTTTTAAACTAATAACTTTTTAACTTAGTAAAAATAATAGATAACTAGAAAATCTCTACTAAAAGGATTGCTTATTTTTTTCTAGCTATAGAAGACTACTATTTAGCCTCAGTTTATTTAGTTAAAGTTAATAAGGAAAATCCTAAGTTTTTTTTTTATAGCTTATATAATTAGTACTAGTATACAGGCTATATAGATTATAACTTTAAAGAAGGCTATTATCCTTAAAAGATAGCTAATAAAAGAAATAGCTTAATTTAGTATTTCTAAAGATATTATTCCTATAAACCTTAAAATAATAAGTTTTTTATTCTCTAGATAATTATTACTTTATTATAATAAGATAGTAAGTTTAACTAAAAAGCTATTATTACTTATTTTAAGAATTAAAATAGCTATAAGGCTATAAAAGTTTAAACTACTAAGATTTTTAAGTAGAATATTAACTAACTTTAGTTTATACTTATTAGAGTTCTATAAAACTATAATAACTTTAATTTAATTAAATTTTCTTATAGGTTTATAGAAGAAGGAAGTGTTATATTAAATAATAAAGTATCTAATTAAGCTTCTACTTTCTAGGTATTAGCTATTAATAAATAAAAATATAAAGATTTAATCTAGCTTTTTTACTTATATAACTTAGTATAACTTAATAGTTTAACTAAAAGTGATTTACTTAATTATATAATATTTAGGCTTATAATTACTTAGTTAAAAATATATAGAGCTAATCTATTTCTATAGAAGAAGCTAAAGCTACTAAATTCTAAAAAGGTTAAAAAAAAAGCTTTAAAGTCTTTTTTTAAAAAGATCTATTTTACTATATAAGATATTAAAAACATTCTAACTATTTTAAAGAGACCTTTTTCTTTATAACCTTATTCTAAAAGTTATTTAGATTTACTAAAAAAGTTAGTTATAAAGAAGAATTTACTTTTTAACTAGAAAAAGTAAAAAGAAAACTTAGATATTAAAATAGAAGAAGAAGGCTTTTTTAAACTAGCTTCTATACTTACTAATACTTTAGAACTAAAAAAAGCGTTTAGAATAAAAAGAGAAGTAATACTTAGTGAAGTTATTAAGATTTCTCTTTTAAAACCTATTTTAATTCTATTTCTTCTAAAAAGTAACTTCTAGCTAGCTATATTCTTTAATAGTAAAAATTAGAAATCTATTAAAAATAAAAAACTTATTAATAAATTTATTTTATATAAGCTTTATAGCTTAGTTAGTCTACTAGTTAAAAAAGTCTATAAGATTTAGCTAGAATATAGAGAAAAGTTTATTAAAAGGATATATATTTTTATAGATAATCTAGAAGAAGTTATCTATATATCTATTTCTATAGATTTTATAGATTTCACTAAAACTTCAAAAAAAAGAGCTTAATAAACTAACTAAGTTTCTAAATATAATAAAGCTATTTAAACTTAAAACTATCTAAAAGTTTTTTTAATTAAAGCTGTTATTTTAATAACTATAAACTAGATAGCTCTAATAATTATTATACTATAACTTATTCTAAAGATCTTTATTAATAATAAGTAGTTTAATAACTACTCACCTATATAAGGTGTAATTAATATTAGTATAAAATCTAGTCTTATAAGTTATTAATATATCTTAAACTATAATATTTTAATTTCTACTACTACTTTAATAATAAAAATAATAGCTAAAGGTAACTTAAAGCTACACTTTATTAAGGTATACTATATACCTATTTAGATTAATAACTATAAGATTATAATAACTATAATAGTAGTAGACTTTAAAACTATTAACTATAATTTACTCTTTAGACTTCTTTTTACTATCTCTATTAAACTTACTTTTAAGTATTTAAAACGCTTTATTACTACTATAATAAAGGCAAAAGACTATAGAAGTAATAAATTTTAGAAGATTAATATTTTAGTAGGTCTTATATAATTAGATTCTTTATGTTAAATTTAGCATTATTTCCCTAAATAAGAAAACTGTATAAAAAACATCTATAACACCTCTAAAGCTACTAAAAACTAACTTAAGACTAACTAAAACCTTAGTAATATATATAATAAAGTTTAAACTTACTATATTAATACTATAATAAACTACAAAAAAGAGCGCTTTTTTACTTAAAAAAGAAAAGAAGCTAAGCTTTTTAAATAAAAAGAAGCTATTTCTAAAACTAATTAGTACTCCACTCTAATTTCACTTTTAGCTGTATTTAACATCTTAGGAACTATTACTAAAATAGCAATTACTCTAATTATAGAAACTATTTAAGTCTATCTTCTTAGGAATACTAAAAGCTAGTAAAACCTTCCTAAAGTTTTAAAAGATTAAGTATTCTTTAAGTTAATTAGAAAAAACCCTAAGTTTAATTAAAGCTTTATTAGTATCTATATAATATATAAACGTAAAAATAAAAAGGTTTATTTAGTTAATAATCTACTTTTAAATAGTTCTATTTCTAAAGGTTAGAAAAACTAGAAGAAGATCTTAACTTAAGAAGTAGAAAGCTATTATTAGCTTTCTAACTCCTCTTTTACTAGCTATATATATCTATAATTTATATAGTTTAACTAAAAGACTTATTTTACTTTAAAAAGGTTTTTAAAACTTAAAGTCGCTTAGCTATACCTTTTACTAAGAGAGATCAAAATACTTAAATATATCCTCATGAATTAAAAAGAGGTATTAGTATAAGATTTTATAGAATGTAGGTATATTAACTTTTATATAGCTCTATTATAGAAAATTAGAACTATTCTATATATTATATAGTAAGAGAAAGAGATTTCTATTTTTAAAGCTTTATAGAGAAAGGTTATTAATATACTTAGATCAAAAGTTATATAAAGAGTTTTAGAGGAATCTTATAAATTATATAGAAACTTCTGGTTTTTTATTACTAAAAAGGATAGTAATATAAAACTAATTAACTTATATATAAAACTCAATAAAATTAGTATTAAAGATGCTTTTATTTCTCTAGAAGCTAATAAATTCTTAGAAAACTTTACTAACTATAAGATTATAAGCCTTTTAGACCTATTTTCTAGATATAACTAAGTCTTACTTAATAAGTTAAGTTAAGATCTAATTATATTTACTATACTTTTAAGGCTATTTAGAATATATACTCTACCTCAAGAAGTAATAAATTTAGTTATTTAGTTTATAAAAGTTATAATAAAAATCCTCTATAACCTCATTTTAAGCGTTTACTAACTTTTTCTTAACGATATCCCTATTAGAAGGCTAAAAATAATATATAATAGTAACTATATAGTTAAGCTTCTAAGAGTGTATTTATATATTTTTAAGTACTTTATAAACCTAAATATAATACTTTAGAACCTTAAGCTTACTAGTGCTATAATTTCTCCTGAGAAATCTTAGATTTACTAGCCTACTATTAACCTCTTTAGTTATATAGTAAGTAGTAGAGAATGTAAGTCTAACTAGAATAAAGTTATTAAAATCTTTAAGTAGGAAAAGTATAATAATATTATAGTAGTTAAAAGTCTTCTTAGTATTATTAGATTCTATTAAGTATAAATTAAAAATTATAGAACTATTTCTACTTTACTAATAAAACTTCTTTAAAAAGGAATGCTTTTTAAGTAGAAGCTAGAATAGTAGCTAACTATAGAAACCTTTAAGCTTTATTTAGTTAGCTTTCTATTGCTTTAACCTATTAATTATAAAGAAGCTAGTGAAATCTATCTATCTACTAATATAAATACTAAAGGGTAGAGCGCTATATTTAAATAATATTATTAGAGTAAAAGATGTGTTGTTTAGTATAAAAGTAGAATTTAAACTAGTGTAGCCCTCAACTATAATATAAAAAAGCTTAAGCTTTAATCAGTTTTACTTACTCTTAAGAGGCTTAAAAACTACTTATATAGCGTATAATTCACTCTTAAAACTAATATAAAAGTCCTTATAGACTAGATTAGTAGTACTACTTTAGATTTACTTAGAGCAGTTCTTATGCAATAGATCACTTAGATTAAAATATTTAATTTTAATATTTGTTATATATCTAGTATAAAGAATAAAGCTATAGATAGTTTCTTATATAAACTAGTAGAGAAATCTAATATTTAAGAAGCTAAATAAGAAGAAGATTTAGATAAGATAATTAATAACTCTATTTATATACTTAAAGTAGAAGAGGATCTTAGACTTAAAGTAAATAATCTATTAAGCTTTAAATAGATTTAGTTTTAATAATTATAATAAATTACTAAGTACTTAGCTTTATTATTACGCTTAAAAACTATTTCTTAGATTAATTTTAAGAAATTTAAGTTATATATAGTGAAGTATATACTTTAAGATAGTTTTCTCTTTTAAAAAGAAATAAAGTTAAATCTAATACTAAAATAAGTAATTAATAATGAGAAAAAATAGAAGAAGTTAATTTAGTATATATATACTAAAGGAGAGTATAGAGGCTATAATATAATATATACTAGACTTTAAGAGTAATACGCCTAGGAAAATATATATTAAATAATAAGTAATAAAATAAAAGGCTATTTACTCTATATATAAGCTTAACTAAGATAATTTAAAGACCTTTATACTTTTTCTATACCTCTAGTAATCTTATTTTAGTATATTTATGTTAATATCTAAAAGATTAGTAATTACTCTCTAGCTAAAGCTTAAGATATACTTATTAGTTATATAGAAGCTTATTAACTTCTTAAGAATATTAACTTAAAGATAATAGCTAAGTTTATTTAAAAAGATATAATCTACTATTATAGGATCTATAGGTTTCTTATAGTTAATAGGGGACTAAAAAATAAGAGGTTTATTAAAAAGCTTAATTAAGTCTATAGAGGATAATACTTTATTATCTTAGTATATAATTTAAAAGCTAATAAACTTATTAAAAAAGGATATTAACTTCTTATTTATACTTTTATAACTTAGTTAGACTTTAGTAGAAAGAACTAAACTTTAGTTCTTTATATAGCTTTATTTACTAACTAAATATTAGTTAGATCTTCTATAAAATACTCTCCTTTTTATTTTATTTATAGTTATAACTTAATTACTCTAATTAAAATTAGAAGTATTACTTAGTAAGTGCTAAACTAGTTAAAAGTTAGAGATATTAAAACTAAACTCTTTTTATATATATAGACCTTTAAATAATTTAATTCTAACTAGTAAATAGCTTTTAAATATATTATAAAGTAGTACTACTAAGTTACTAAGGATTATAACTAAAGAGATAAATATAGAATATAATATAAAAAGCTATAAGTTAGAGATATTATTCTTATTTATAATATAAAGCTATCTATTAATAAAAGCTCTTTTAGTAAGCTTAGTATATACTAGTTAAGCTTCTTTTATATCTAGTAGATATCTCTCTAAACTTTATCTTATTTACTTAAAACTCTTACTAAAATTCCTATTAAGTAGACTATAGCTAGTAATTACTTAAAGAAATTTATAGTAAATAAAGATAGCTATCTAGATAATATCTCTAAAATAGAAGTCTAATTAGACCTTAAGTAAACTTTTAATAAGGTCTTTTCTACTATAAATTAACCTAATTCTAATACGCTTAGTTTAGTAGAAATCTTAGATTTTAATAAGTTATTTATACTAAAAGAAGTAGAGACTAATAACTTTAACGTTATAAAAATATAAATTAAGTAATTATAAGAATAAAATAAAACACTATAAGCTAAAGTTAACGCCTAGTAGAAAAAGAATAAAATTATAGTAAATATCTTTATAAAAAATAAAGAATTTAATAACTAGTATAGAGATATAGAGGAACTAGAAGATAGCTAAGTTTATAATAATTATTAAATTTTATCTATTTTTAGTAAGAAAAGTAACGTTTTATCTATTTATATTTAGTTACCTTTATACTATAATTTGTATTAACTATATATTTATATTACTTCTTTTACTTTTAATATATATTATTATAAAAGAAGGGGGGATATATAATAATAAAAACTAATAAATACTAAAAAGACTAAAAAATACTAAAAAACCTAAAAGAAACTAATACTATCTCTAAAAAATTTAAACTTAAAATAGACTAATTACTTTTCTAAGTATAATAAACAGTAGCCTTCTTTTTCTTTTTCTTATTCTTATGCCTTAACTTTACTTCTACTATTAAAAAGCTAACCTATTTATAAGGGTTTTTACTAAAGATCTTATAAGAAACTACTTAAGAATACTATTATAATTTAAATTTATACTCTAAAGCTAACTTAATGAATTAGTTAATTAATAGTCTATATACTAGCGTAATAGTCTCACCTCTAAGATATTTATACTTAGAATAAAGCATTATATTAATATCTCTACCTTTTTTATAAAAGGTGCTATTAAGAATACCTTTCTTCTTATTACTCTTCTTAATATATTTAATCTAACTAGTAGTCTCTTAGTTATAATTAAACCTATATAAATATAAACAGCTCTTCTTATAGTAGATATAGTTAGAATAAACCTTTTTTTATTTAGTTTAGTAGGAAATACACTCCTAAAAAGAAATAGATATAGTAACTTAGTAGCTATTTTACTTAGTTTTAAAAGATATCTTTATTTAATATTTAAAATATCTATTATATAGAAAGAGATTTTAGGCGCTATATATATAAATTAGTAAAGCTTTAACTACTTCTAACTTATCTATTTTTTAGTATAGCTATCCCTAAAAGCTAATATAACTTTCTATAATATAAACCTCTTTTATAAAAAATAGAAACCTTTTTAGTACTTCTCTCTTATTAATTAGCTCTATATATATTATTAAAAACTTAATAAGTAAATATTAAAACCTTAGAGTAACTTTTTTAACTCTTTTATTAATAGTAATCTTATAAATAAAGTTTATTTTATATTAAACTTAATTAATAGAACTTTTAATAAGAGTTTAAAAAAGAGAAAGAGAAGCTTATATATAAGTTAGTAGTAGTTTAAATAGTTTTAGAAAGATAACTTATTATAACTAATAGTAGTATAATAAGTTTAAATAAATAAATAGTTTCTTCTTTATTTTTATAATTTA
Source organism: Colletotrichum viniferum (assembly GCA_020226115.1). Taxonomy (NCBI): domain Eukaryota; kingdom Fungi; phylum Ascomycota; class Sordariomycetes; order Glomerellales; family Glomerellaceae; genus Colletotrichum; species Colletotrichum viniferum. Next base: position 10,117 of record JAGFBE010000061.1, read on the forward strand.
TAGAAATTAGTATAAAAAAAAAGGGGAAAAGCTTATATATTTAGTTTAAAGTAGTAGTATAAAAGTAACTTAAGTTAATTTTAATATCTATAATTATACTACTTAGAAGTTATCTAGTTATTATTATAAAGCGTTAATTAGGCTAAAAATTATAAAGAATAATATATTAAGAAGAGGAAAGGAGAGATATAGCTAAGTAGAAGAAATATATCTTTTTATATCTAACTAAAGGGTTAGTTAATACTAAAAATAGTAACTATAAAAGCTTAAGAACTTATTTATTATAGTAACCTATTAATAGGATAAAAAAAAACAATTTAAAGAGCCTTTTACTATAAATCTAAAATTAATTAAACTAGAAAGAACGCATTTATTTAGGTTTTAATAGTAAAAGTAAAATAGGTATATTAATTAAAATATCACTATTTATAAAAAGGAGGCCTTTAACTCTATATATCTTATAATTAAATTATAAAAAAAAAAACCTTATTTCTTCTATAGCTATAAGTATTAATTTCCCCTTAAAAACATAAAATTATAAACTTAACTAAGCAGTTTATAGCTATATTCTACTTTTCTTACTACTAAATCATACTAGTTGCTTTTCTTTTCTCTACTTACTACTCTTATTATTAAACTTTACTTTTATTTAATTACTATCTATATTTTATAAATCACAGCCTCAAAAATAACTACTTTGTAGCTTAACTAGCTCTTTTCTTACTTAAAAATTATATAATTAGAAGAAATATTAACTATTAGCACTAAATTCACTTTTATAATATTTATAAAAAGAAGCACTTTAAACTGCTAACTTTCTACTAAATATCTTTATATATCTATATATATAATAATAACTCTTCTTTAATAGATATTTTTATATTTAACTATAATACTTTAAATAAGACTAACTATTACTTCTATATTTTAAAATTATATATTTTCTCTTCTCACTTACTCTTACTAACTTTTAGCAAAAACTATTAATATTATAATTAACGCCCCCTTACTTTCTATAAATTTACTTTTTTAACTTTTTCCTTTCTTTTAAGATATCTAATTACTATAACTTAAATAAATAGTAATATAAATCTATTTAATATATTCTATATATTTATAACTTAATAGCTCCTCTAGACTACTATAGAATATTATATAATATCTCACTAAACTACTCTTACTACCTTTTAGTCTCTATCTTCTAGAAACTATAATCCTAAGTTTTAAAAGGCTTATAAAACTATATAGGATATTAATTAGATTAATAAGATTAAGTAAAAGCTTATAATTTATATTATACACCTTTATGAAAACTAATTAGTTTCTTAAAGTGAAACTCTATAAGTAGTAGATATATCTACTCTACTTCTATAAAAAAAACAGCCCTTATAGCCTTTTAATTTCTATTTTAACTACTTTAGTGAGGTGAATATTAAACTAAATAAAACTAAATATATCTAGCTTATATAATCTAATAAAAAACTCTTTAAAATCCTCTTTAAAACTATAGAGCTTATTAAGTCCTCTATTATACTCTAAAAGTTTTATAAAACACTAAAGCTTAGTTAAAATAGATCTTTCTTAGCACTTAAATAGATAAATACTAATAATAACCTCACTAATATAACTCTAACTAGATACTAATAAAGTAGATTCTCTTATAATAATAATAAAAACCTAACTTAAGGAATCTAAGAATAAAGTATTTAAGCAAAAGTTCTTTCTAACCTCTATAATATATTAAGGTTTCTATATTAAGGTAATTCCCTCTTAGAAGGCTATATTAAGGTAGCTTATAACCTAACTATTAGAGATATTATTAAAGAATAATATATAAAAGTTCTTATTATTTAGGTCTCTTTTTATAATAACCTCATAATAAAGCATTATAGAATCCTAGCTAATAAGCTTACTTTATATAATTTTATTATTTTTTTACAACATAATAGTAGAGGAAAGTATATAAATCTAATTGTTAATTAAAGAAATAGCTTATATTTCTATTTAGATAGTATATAAGATGTTATTAATAGTAGTAGCTTAAATAAGTTAGAGACCTCTTTTAAAACTATAGTTAAGTTAGTTTGTAATTAGTATAAAATCTATGAGGTACTAGTAGAAACTTAGAAGCTTATTAATTATACTTCTTTTATTATTTTATAACTCTAAATTAAATTAAAAAAAGACCTATAGAAATGTAGCCTCTATACTATAAACTTTATTAGATATATTATTTGATAAAGTATCTTTAGTATTAAGACTTTATATTTAGAAACTACTACTAAAGCTTAAGAAGCTAACTTAAATCTTTATAAAGATCTTTTTAACTATTAGGTTAGACTTATTACTAAGGAGTTTAGCCTCTATACCTTACTTAAAAGTTTAAAATTAAAACCTAAAACTAGGTTTAAAAACTAGCTAAAGGCTTTAAAAGGAAAGAAGTAAAAAGAATAATAAGAAAATAAAGTAAATATAAGCTTTAGAAAAGCTATATCTAATTAGATATTAGTTACTTAAGAGTTAATTAGAGTTAAAGCTAAAGATTTAGCCTCTCTAAGAGAGACTAATAGAATAGAAAATATAATCTATAATAATAACTTTAATCTTATAACCTTTATTATTAATATGAAAAGAAAAGACTACTTTAGGGAAGTATTAAATAAAGTTAAGAATATATAGGTTAAAATAGAGAATAAGTAAAGGGAGCTCTACTATATAAAGATTAAGAGAAAAGTTAGAAGGTTTAAGCTATTTATAGTAAATAAGCTTAGTAATTTAACTCTAAAGTAATTCTTTATTACTTAAGATAACCTAATTAAAGATATAGCTTAAGCTATATAACTTTAGGACATCTTTTTAGTTTTAACTATACTAAAGAGATAGATAGTATCTAGTATATAGTAAGCTAAAAAGATCTAGAGAGAAAACTATAATTAAGCTTATATTAAGAAAAAAATAATAAAGAGACTAACTACTAACTAAAATAGTAGAGGATATAAATTAAAAGCTAGATAGAATATTAAGTATATAAAGTAAAAGTATTTAAGTTTTTCTCTCTTTAGTATATAAAAAACTTAGGGGATATATAAAAGAGGGTAGAGTTTTTAGAATTTTTAGTAAATCTAACCTAAAAAGTAAGAAGTTAGATAAGCGTTTTTATAAGCGTTAGGCGTTATTATAAGAGGAAAAGGCTTATATAAATAGATAGAGGCTTAGTTAGCTTATAATAAAAAAAACTAAATAGATAAGTAAGAAATATACTTATTTTTATATAATTTCCTATTTTCCCTTAATAACTTTAGTAACTACCTTCTTAGAAGAGCTTTTAAAGTTCTTTAGCCTAGTTTATAGAAAAAACCTATTAATTCTTACTTTTTAAAAATTAAATAAAAATAGGTGTTTTTAAGCTCCTCTAGTCTTAGCTAGCTCTATTCTTATCTCCTCTCTTAATCCCTACTATTCCTCTTTAATTATTTAAAGCGATAATAGAATAAAATATTATAAAAATAATATTACTAAACTTCTTCTTAGTAACCTATTTTTTCTTAAGAGATTATATAACTTAAGATATAAAAAGAGTAGAAAATATAGATAAAGTATAAGTTAGTTAAGCTTATATTTATATATTCACTTTTATATCTTTTATAGTTATCTAGAAAATTGATATATAAGTGTTTAGGGCATTTTTAGGGGTTTTCTGCTTAAAGTGAAGTGTCTAGTATGACTGATAAGTTTTCTCTCTTGCCCTATTGTAATATCTAAGTAAGGGCGTTTTCTAACCTCTATAATATATTAAAGTTCTTATATTAAAGTAATTTCCTCTTAGAGAGCTATATTAAAGTAGCTTATAACCTAACTATTAGAGATATTATTAAAGAATAATATATAAAGGTTTTTATTATTTAAGTCTCTTTTTATAATAACTTTATAATAAAGTATTATAAAGTTCTAGCTAATAAGCTTACTTTATATAATTTTATTATCTTTTTATAATATAATAGTAAAAGAAAGTATATAAACTTAATTATTAATTAAAGAAATAGCTTATACTTCTATTTAGATAGTATATAGGATATTACTAATAGTAATAACCTAAATAAGTTAGAAACCTCTTTTAAAACTATAGTTAAATTAGTTTATAATTAGTATAAAATCTATAGAATACTAATAGAGACTTAAAAGCTTATTAATTATACTTATTTCATTATTCTATAACTTTAAATTAAATTAAAAGAAGATTTATAGAAATATAGCTTCTATATTATAAACTTTATTAAATATATTATTTAATAAGGTATCTTTAGTATTAAGACTTTATATTTAGAAACTACTATTAAAGCTTAAAAAGCTAACCTAAATCTTTATAAAAACCTTTTTAACTACTAGGTTAAGCTTATTACTAAGAGGTTTAGCTTTAATATTTTACTTAAAAGTTTAAAACTAAAACCTAAAACTAGGTTTAAAAACTAGCTAAAGGTTTTAAAAAGAAAGAAGTAAGAAAAATAATAAAAAGATAAAGTAAATATAAGCTTTAGAAAGGTTATATCTAACTAAATATTAGTTACTTAAAAGTTAATTAAAGTTAAAACTAAAGATTTAGCCTTTCTAAAAAAGACTAATAGGATAGAAAATATAGTTTATAATAATAACTTTAATTTTATAACCTTTATTATTAATATAAAAAAGAAAAACTACTTTAAGGAAGTATTAAATAAAGTTAAAGATATATAAGTTAAAATAGAAAATAAGTAAAAAGAGCTTTACTATATAAAGATTAAAAGAAGAGTTAAAAAGTTTAAGCTATTTAAAGTAAATAAACTTAGTAACTTAACTTTAAAGTAATTCCTTATTACTTAAGATAACCTAATTAAAGATATAGCTTAAGTTATATAACTTTAAGATATTTTTTTAGTTCTAACTATACTAAAGAAATAGATAATACTTAATATATAATAAACTAAAGAAATCTAGAGAGAAGACTATAATTAAGCTTATATTAAAAAAGAATTAGTAGAGAGACTAGCTACTAACTAGAATAGTAAAAGATATAAGTTAAGAGCTAAATAGAACATTAAGTATATAAAGTAAAAGTGTTTAAGTTTTCCTCTCTTTAATATATAAAAAACTTAAGAAATATATAAAAAAGAGTAAAGTTTTTAGAATTTTTAGTAATTCTAATTTAAAAGTAAGAGGTTAGATAGGCGTTTTTATAAGTATTAGGCGTTATTATAAGAGGAAAAAGCTTATATAAGTAGATAGAGGCTTAGTTAGCTTATAATAAAAAGACTAAATAAATAAATAAGAAATATACTTATTTTTATATAATTTTCTGTTTTCCCTTAATAACTTTAATAACTACTCTCTTAGAAAAGCCTTTAGAGTTCTTTAGCTTAGTTTATAGAAAAAACCTATTAATTTTTATCTTTTAAAAATTAAATAAAAATAGGTATTTTTAAGCTCTTCTAGCTTTAGCTAGCCCTACTTTTATCCCTTTTTTTAATTCCTACTATATTTCTTTAATTATTTAAAGTAATAATAGAGTAGAATACTATAAAGATAATATTACTAAATTTCTTTTTAGTAGCTTATTTTCTCTTAAGAAATTGCATAATTTAAGATATAAAAAGAGTAAAAAATACAGATAAAGTATAGGTTAATTAGACTTATATTTATATATTCACTTTTATATCTCTTATAGTTATCTAGAAAATTAATATATAAGTGTTTAGGGCATTTTTAGGGGTTTTCTGCCTAAAGTAGAGTGCCTAGCATAATTAATAAGTTTTCTCCCTTGCCCTATTGTAGTAGAAGGCGTTATAAAAGGATATTATTATTAGTAAAAAGTAGTTATATTAATATTATCTAAGTAATAAGTTTTAAGAAACTTAAGAAAGGAAGATATATTAATAAGCGTAGTATAAGCATTTTATAAAATTAAAAAGTAGTAGAAGATAATAGATAATACTATATAGAAGTAACTATTTATAAGACTTATAAGAGAGATATTATAGTTTATATATCTAGATTTATAATTCTAGTTAGAGGTAATAAGAGCGTTATAGATAGTTACTAAATTATATTTTATTACTATTTTTAAAAGTATATATTAAACTTTAAATATAAAAGTTTCTATTAATATAGATAGATATCTATTAATATAGATAGATATAAATCTCTATATTATTTATATAAAATATATTATATTTTAAAAAAAAGATATAGATTTAGTTAAGTAGCTTACTAAATATATAAGTTTCTAAGAAACTTAGATATAAACTTAAGAGTTAATAGTTCACACTTAGTATTTTATTACTTATAATTCTAGTATATAATTATAGCTAATAATTGTAATAGATTTCTATATTAGGTTATTATAATAGATTATTATAATAAATTGTTATAATAGATTATTATAATAGATTATTATAATAGATTAATATAATAGCTTTTTATAACTAACTATAATAGTCTATTATTATAAATAAAAGAATCTTAAATATACTTAAACTCTATTATTTAATTCTAAAAAGCTTAATTCCTTAACGCTATAAGCTAAATCTATTCTATTATATAGTAATATTTATTTAGATATCTTAATATTTTCTTACTATAAATTCCTCTCTTCTTTATCTCTATTTTTATTCTTACTTATAAACTTAATATCTTTTCTACCTAAAGAGAGGAAATTAAATATTATAAACTTATTAAGTATATTAGTATTAAACTTTACTTATTTTTTAAGGTATATATCTTAAATTACTAGTATTTCTATTGAAATTAAAATTAAAGCTAGCTTTTTTCTATAGTATTACTAAACTATATTAAGTATCTCTATACTTTTAGCTAAGATTTACTTAATACTAGATTAGATTCTAATAGGACTAAAGAGGTCTACTTAGTTTATTTTCCTATTATATTAAGTTATATTAATAACGTTTTAAATCTACTTATATACTAAAATACTATATAGATATTAATAAGTATAAATATTATTAGTTATAGTAATTCTTAGAAATAACTTAGTAATACTATAAATAGTATTATAAATCTTTTTATATATTAGTTAGAAACTAATATAGAGTAAAAAGTGTTTTATTAAATAGTATAATAGATTAAGAATAAACTTTTAGAGTTCTAACGCTTAGCTTTTCTAATATCTTTATTTTAGAACTTCTAAAAAATATAGATAAAGAAGATTTCTTTAATAGTAAAGAAATTTTAAGTTTATAGAAACTTTACTTTAAGTTTTATAATACTTATTTTAGTAAAAACCTTAAGAGTACTCTTTAGGAATTTATAAAATATTAATAGTTTTTAGTATAATACTTTAAAAGTATTAATCTAGTTTAATTAGAAAACTAAAAAACTTCTAACTATAGTATTTTATAAATAGTAAGTATATATATATTAGATATAGAGATAAAGAAATATATATAGAGTATCTATATATTAAAGTTTAGTATTACTATAGATTTAGCTATAATCTTTACTATATACTTATTAAATAATATTATATCTACTATTATATTTTCTATTAAGTAACTATTTAGATTTATATTAATATTATATATATAAATATCTAAGTTACTATATTAGGTATCTAAAGGAGTTAAAGTTTAAGGTTAAAAATGCTAAAAAGTAGAACTTAGAGCTAATAGGTTTATATTAATAAGTATTATAGAAAATAAAAGAAGTCTAAGTAAAAGAGAAGATAATATTAAACTAAAGCTACTAAAAGCTAAATATATTATAGAAATATCTAGTATAGTAACTAAGCTAGAAGTTTCTTAAGAGTAGCTTAAAAGTCTAAGAGAGAGAGATAATAATACTAGTAGGTATAGTTTATATATCTCTATATTAAACTAAAATAGATATTTTTTCTTATTTATTCTAATTTTAAGTTAGAATAAATAAAAATAATATAAAGAAAATAACTTATTATTTTTTATAAATTATAGTTTTAAATAGTTTAAAAGTAGCCTTCTACTGCTTTTTTATTATAAAACCCTACTTATTAATCTTTCTTAGTATCTTTATATACTTATAAGTTAAAGTAATTTATAATACTTTATTCTAATAAATAAGGTTTTTTTAGGTATCTAATATATTAATAAGGTGTTTTTACGCTTTAATAATATAAAGATTAATAGAATAGTCTATAGCTACTTTTCTTTTCTTATTAGCTTTAAATCTAACTAAATAACTTATAAAAAGGATTATTATAATAACACTATAGATTATTATAATAATATTATAGGTATTAACTTAGTGTTTACTCTCTAGAAGATATCTTTAATTAGGTTTTTAAAGAGAAAAGTTTATTATTACTACTTTATTATATATAGATAGGTTATAGTAATATTAATAATAATATTATTAATAGAAAGTATAGATTAAATATAGTGAAAAGATTATATTTAAATAATATAAAGAGGTTTACTAAGAAAGTATTATAAAAATAAGTGAGAATATTAAATAAAGAGAACAAGTAAAAATAGATATAGAGTAAGTATAACTTATAAAATAAAGAAGTTATTATAAAGAAGAAATAAACTTAAATAATAAATAGTAAGTATATTTTATATTAGTATTTATTTTAAAATACTTTTAATATACTACTTTTATCTACTATTTTTAATTCTAAATATCTAATATTCTATATTCTTATAAGATATATAAATATAGATAAATATTTTATAATATTATTTGATTATTTAAACTAAAATTATTATACTATTAAATTTTTAAAATAATTATAATAAGACTACTTATAAAACTACTTATAAAACTAGCTAGAACATAGCTAAGAAAATAGCTTATAAAACTAGAAATTAAAAGTAAACTTAATAATATAAACTAAGTAATAAGTAAAATAGTTATAAATTCTTTTAGCTATTATAATACTAATATTTTTTAGCTTAAGCTTTAAAAGAAATTAAAACTTATTAGAAATCTTATAAATTATTAATTCTAAAAGCTTTATTCTAGAAATTTATTTATAAGATTCTATAAAATATAGAATATTAATTTAATATTAAATTTATCTATTTCTAATTAAGTATAATTAAAGCCCTCTAGAAATCTACTAAAGATCTTTTAGTAATATTATTTTAAAGTAAGTTTTCTTTCTACTAATAGATTCTTTTCAAATTTATTTCTAGTAATATAACTTATAGCTATCTATATAAAATATATTATAATTAAAAATACTAATATTAAGTTTTTAAAAGAGATTATAAAGATATCTCTACTTCTAAAAACGTTATAACTTAGCTAAAATCTTAATAAACTTAAATTCTATTTAGGTTTTATAACTTTATTTTATTACTTAGAAGAATATATACTAACTTTTAAAATTTTCTATAATAGAATTAATATTACAATATATTTATTTCTCTAAATATTAAATAAATATAAAAGAGATTAACCTTATTAAAAATAAAAATAGTATATATAAAAATATATAGAGAATTAAGTAGAATATATAAAACGTAAATAAAAGGTAAACTAAAAATAAAAAAAGAAGAAATATAGAGAAAATAAAAATAAAAAATATATTTAATTTCTATTATTAAAGAGAATAATTCTAAATAAAAAATCTTTAATATAAATATTAAAAAGAAAGATATTAAAAAGGAAAATATTAGAGAAGAAAAATCTAAAGAGGAGAATATTAGAGATAGAAATACTAAAAAGGGAAATATTAAAAAGGAAAATATTAAAGTAGAAAATATTAGAGAAGAAAATATTAAAGAAAGAAATATTAAAATAGGAAATATTAAGGAGAGAAATATTAAAGAGGGAAATATTAAAGTAGAATATATTTAGAAGAGAAATATTAAAAAGGAAAATATTAGAGTAGAAAATATTAAAAAAGGAAATATTAAGAAAGAAAATATTAGAGTAGAAAATATTAAAAAAGAAAATATTAAGAAGAGAAATATTAGAGTAGAAAATATTTATAAAGAAAATATTTAAAATATAATTTTAAAATAGAGAAATATTTATAGAAATAATATAAAAAAGAGAAATATTAGCTTATATTATGTTTATAATAGAAATATTTAATAAAGAAATATAAAGAATTAAAATATTAGCTATTCTTAACTTTATATAAGAAATAACTTTAGTATAGAAAGTTTTATAATAAGGAGATATTATAAGTTTAATATCTTAAGTTATTAAAAAATAAGAATACTAGTATAAGAATTCTTAGAAAGAAATATAAAATAAATAAATTAGTCTAGAGAACGTTAAGTATATAACTGTTCACTTTATATAAAACTCTTATTTAGACTTCTATTATAAGAATTTTAATAAAAGAGAAACAACTTTAATTAAAGACATATATACTTATATAGATATAAGTTATAATCTAGCTATTATTATTTTATAGCTATTAAGATATAATAATAAGATTATAATACTTATATTATAATAATTAGATTATAATAGTTAGGTTATAATAGTTAGATTATAATAGTTAGATTATAATAATTAGATTAATATATATATTAAGTCTAATAGAATATCTATTTTTTTTTAGCTTTCTTGTTATATATATATTCATATTAAGGCTAGTAATTTATTTTTAGCTATAAAATAAGCCTTAATAAGGATTATAATATATAGTTAAACTACTATTTATTTAAGACTTTTTTATATAATTTTTAGACTATTTTACTACTCTTACTTATTATAACTAGTTTTCTAGATAGTAAGATTAAATATAAAGAACTATTTTACCTTCTATTACTAAGTAAGTTAATAGTCTATCTAACTATTCTATAAAGATATTATTAACTATACCTAGAAAGGATATAATATAATACTTAGCTAGTTTAATATTTTTTAGTACTTAGGTATATTATTAGTAAAGTCCTACTAAATTAGTAATCCTATATAGTAACTTATAGTTAAAATAGCTTCTACTATTAAAGTAGTAGAAATTAATATATATATCTATAATTTTTACTAGATAATCTAAAAGTATTCTCTAGCTAATATATATAATATAAATAAGACTAGCTTTTTCTAAAAGAAGATACTATCTTTTCCTCTTACTTTTTCTACTATATCTAGAGACTAGAAAGATAATACTTAAATCTTATTAAAACTTACTATTAATACTATAAGTAATAACTCCTTTTAAGTTTAAGTTATTAGTAAAAGTATAGTATTATATACTTTATATAGCTTTAACTTCTCTACATTTAACTTAGTATAGAGGAATAATAAAAAAGCTTAGTTTATAACTATAGTTATAATAAACTAGCTAGAAGCTTTTTATACCTATATTTAGGTTATAAAACCTAATAAGCTAGTCTTTCTCTTAATAAATAACTTCTCTATATATATTACTATAGTTAAACTTATATTACTACTATTAGAAGGGAGCAGAGTTCTTAGAATTTTTAGTAAATCTAACCTAAAAAGTAAGGGGTTAGATAAGCGTTTTCATAGGCGTTAGGCGTTATTATAAGAGGAAAAAGCTTATATAAGTAGACAGAGGCCTAGTCAGCCTATAATAAAAAAAACTAAATAGATAAATAAGAAATACATTTATTTTTATATAATTTCCTATTTTCTCTTAATAACTTTAGTAACTACTTTCTTAGAAGAACCTTTAGGGTTCTTTAGCTTAGTTTATAGAAAAAACCTATTAATCTTTACCTTTTAAAAATTAAATAAAAATAGGTATTTTTAAACTTCTCTAGCTTTAACTAGCTCTACTTTTATCTTCTCTTTTAATTTCTACTATACCTCTTTAATTATTTAAAGTAATAATAGAGTAGAATACTATAAAGATAATATTACTAAACTTCTTTTTAGTAGCTTATTTTCTCTTAAGAGATTATATAACTTAAGATATAAAAAGAGTAGAAAATATAGATAAAATATAAGTTAGTTAAGCTTATATTTATATATTTATTTTTATATTTTTTATAGTTATTTAGAAAATTAATATATAAGTATTTAGAGTATTTTTAGAGGTTTTCTATTTAAAGTAGAATACTTAGTATAATTAATAAGTTTTCTCTTTTATTTTATTATAAAATTAGTAATTAGCTTAAGGAGGTATAAGCTAGACTACTATAAAAGGTTCCTTTTATAGTTATTCTATATTACTTTACTAAACTAAAGTAGGAAAAGCTTAGAAAAAGAAGTAATTTAAATATTATTATATTAGAAGAAAATTTAGCTAATATATTTTGAATTTTTATTTTCCTAAAGTAAAGAGTAATAACTTAAATATTTAGAATTAAAGATTAACTAAACCTATAGAAGTTTAAAAAACTTTAAGAAAAAGAGTGTTTAGTTAGGTAGAAGAGAGTAAATAAGGTTCTATATAAGCTTAGTTATTCTTTTTTATTAACTTATTATCTATCTATTTAAAATTATTATATACTACTTTATTATAAACTACTATAATAATAACCTAAGAGTAACTAAAATAAGGTGAACTTATTTTACTTTTATATTAAAAGCTAAAATTATAAAAGTAATAATATTTATTTTATTTCTCTTATAAACTTTAAAAAAGATAAAATTAATTAATCTATTCTAAGAAAACTTTCTCTTTACTTAAACTTATTAGAAGGTTTCTAATAATATATTAATTAGTAAGGAGAAATACTAAAAAGCTTAAAAACTTAAGATCTAAGTTATACTTATATATAGAAATACTAAGATCTAACTTTCTTAAATTATAAGATACTATAAGTATAAAAATATAAAAGGCTAAAAAAGAAAAATATTATAACTATACTAATTTTTTAAAAGATAAAAAGGGAAATATTTTCTAAGCTTAACTAAGAGCGTTTCTGTCTTTTAAGAATGATTTTATACTAACTCTATAGAAAAGAAAATATATATATCTCTTTAGATTTCTCTCCTTTTATATTCTTAAGTAGTAAATAAATAGCTAGAGTAAAATACTTCTTTTAAGGTTTATAGTTAACGCTATAGTTTTATTATAAACTTTATTAAATTTTAAGCTTAACTTATAAAAGAGGAGAGTTATAAAGTGAAACTATAGAGAATATTACTAAATATAGCTAGACTTCCCTTATAGAGAGAAGAAAAAGAAACCTAAAGTATAAAATAACTTTACTATTAAAATAATAGAAAAGAAGAGGAATAATAAATATATATATACTTTCTAAACGAGAGAGAAGAATAAAAATAGAAATAATAGTAAGAGTATTTCTTTTCTTCTTTATCTCTCTTTTCACTTTCTATTATTCTTTTAAACTTATATTATAAGAATTCTTCTATTACTCCTTCTATTAATAAATTATTAGCTTTATTTAAGTCTTATATAATCTTTTTACTTCAGCTTTTTTTAGTAAAGCTTTCTTTTACTTCTTCTTCTATTAATTTATTTATATCTTCTTTAGAATAGTATTACTAAACTTTAGAGTTCTAAAGATTTTAACTTTAGCTTAAAATAAATAATTTAAACTAGAAATAATAAATAATAAAGCTAATCTAGTTACTAGTAATACTTTAGTAAGTCTTTTTATAAGTTTTTCTTTTTACTAACTTTAATAAAAGAGATCTCTTTTAATTTTAGATTTAGATTAGAGTTCTAAAGTAATTATAGAAGCTAAAGTCTTTAAAGTAATAGCTTCTAAAAGTAGTACCTCTAGTATAAATATAATACTTAAAGAGGATTTTTTAAAAGAAAAAGATATATAAAGCTATTTAAACTTTACTAAATCTTATTAAAAGGTCTTTAAAGCGTATAGCTTAGGATTTTAAAGATTTAAAATACTATAACTTAGAATAGCTAGAGTACTATTTTTTACTAAAAATAACATTTTAGACTTTTTTAAAAGCTATAAAGCTATAGTAGAAGTAGTAGAAATAACTAATACTTTAAAAGTGTTAAGTATTATTTTCTATATAGATATACCTTTTTAAGCTAATAATTAAATAAAACTTAGTAAGAAAACTTAGTTATAAGTAAAAACATATCTTATCTAGCGCTATAAAGCTATAGATAAGAATTACTAGAAACTACTAGATAACTAAATTAATTAAATTATTTCTATAACTTTAATAATAGATAATTTAGATTATAAAATAGCTATATAGTTCCTATAAAAGATTAATAATATTTAAACTAAAGCTATAAGATATAATCTTAATATTATAACTAGCTTTTAAATTATTTATATAGCTATATTAAGATTTAATTAGTTAGCTTTAGATAGAACAGCTCTACTTATAGGGATTAATATTTATAAGTTATTTAAGAAAGAGGATTTTAATAAATTTAAAGTTAACTTAATAAATTAGTTTAGCTTTAAAGCTATTTAGAAATAAACCTTTTAGATTACTACTTCTATTTATTCTCTATTTTTTATATTTCTAAAAATATTAAGAAGGGAAGCTTCCCCCCCTCTATAAACTAAAAGAAGTAAAGCTAAGCTTAACTAAAGCGTTAAAAACCTCTAGAGCTAGTTTTCAAACTAATAACTTTCTAACTTAGTGAAAATAATAGATAACTAAAAAATCTCTACTAAAAGGATTACTTATTCTTCTCTAGCTATAGAAGACTACTATTTAGCCTTAGTTTATTTAGTTAAAGTTAATAAGGAAAATTTTAAGCTTTTCCCTTATAGCTTATATAGTTAGTACTAGTATATAAGCTATATAGATTATAACTTTAAAAAAAGCTATTATCTTTAAAAGATAGCTAATAAAAAAAGTAGCTTAATCTAGTATTTCTAAAGATACTATTCCTATAAACCTCAAAATAATAAGTTTTTTATCTCTTAGATAATTATTACTTTATTATAATAAGATAGTAAGCTTAACTAAAAAGCTATTATTATTTACTTTAAGAATTAAAATAGCTATAAAGCTATAAAAGCTTAAGCTATTAAGATTCTTAAGTAAAATATTAGCTAACTTTAGTCTATATTTATTAAAGTTCTATAAGACTATAATAACTTTAATTTAATTAAATTTTTTTATAGGTTTATAGAAAAAGGAAATATTATATTAGATAATAAAATATCTAGTTAAGCTTCTACTTTCTAAGTATTAGCTATTAGTAAATAGAAATATAAAGATTTAGTTTAGCCTTTTTACTTATATAACTTAGTATAACTTAATAGTTTAATTAAGGGTGATTTACTTAATTTCACAGTATCTAAACTTATAATTACTTAGTTAAAAATATATAGAGCTAACCTATTTCTATAGAAGAAGCTAAAGCTACTAAATTCTAAAAAGGTTAAAAAAAAAGCTTTAAAGTCTTTTTCTAAAAAGGTTTATTTTATTATATAAGATATTAAAAACATTCTAACTATTTTAAAAAAACTTTCTTTTTTATAACCTTATTCTAAAAGTTATTTAGATTTACTAGAAAAGTTAGTTATAGAGAAGAATTTACTTTTTAACTAGAAAAAGTAAGAAGAAAACTTAAATATTAAAATAAGAAAAGAAAGCTTTTTTAAACTAGCTTTTATATTTACTAATACTTTAGAACTAAAAAGAGCGTTTAGAATAGAAAGAGAAATAATACTTAGTAAAGTTATTAAGATTCTTTTTCTAAAACCTATTTTAAAACTATTTCTTCTAAAAAGTAACTTCTAGCTAGCTATATTCCTTAATAATAAAAATCAGAAATCTATTAAAAATAAAGAACTTATTAATAAACTTATCTTATATAAACTCTATAATTTAGTTAGTCTATTAGTTAAAAAAGTCTATAAGATTTAGCTAGAATATAGAGAAAAGTTTATTAGAAGGATATATATTTTTATAAATAATCTAAAAAGAGTTATCTATATACTTATTTCTATAGACTTTATAGACTTTACTAAAACTTTAAAAGAAAAAGCCTAATAGATTAACTAGGTTTCTAAATATAATAAAGCTATTTAAACCTAAAACTATCTAAAAGTCTTTTTAGTTAAAGCTATTATCCTAATAACTATAAACTAAATAGCTCTAATAATTATTATATTATAACTTATTCTAAAGATCTCTATTAGTAGTAAGCGCTCTAATAACTATTTATTTATATAAAGTGTGATTAATACTAGTATAGAATTTAGTTTTATAAGTTACTAATATATCTTAAATTATAATATTCTAATTTCTACTACTATTTTAATAATAAAAATAATAACTAAAAGTAACCTAAAGCTACGCTTTATTAAAGTATACTATATATCTATTTAGATTAATAACTATAAGATTATAATAACTATAATAATAGTAGACCTTAAAACTATTAATTATAACTTACTCTTTAGACTTCTTTTTACTATTTCTACTAAACTCACTTTTAAGTATTTAAAACGCTTTATTACTACTATAATAAAGGTAAAGAACTATAAAAGTGATAAATTTAAGAAGATTAGTATTCTAATAGGTCTTATATAATTAAATTCTTTATATTAGATTTAGTACTATTTCTCTAAATAGGAAAACTATATAAAAGATGTTTATAATACCTCTAAAGCTACTAAAAGCTAACTTAAAACTAACTAAAACCTTAGTAATATATATAATAAAGTTTAAACTTACTATATTAATGCTATAATTAACTATAAAAAAGAGCATCTTTTTACTTAAAAAAGAAAAAAAGCTAACTTTTTTGAATAAGAAGAAGCTGTTTCTAAAACTAATTAGTGCTCTACTCTAATTTTGCTTTTAGCTACACTTAACATCTTAGAAATTATTACTAAAATAGTAGTTACTTTAATTATAGAAACTATTTAAGTTTACCTTCTTAGGAATACTAAAAGCTAATAAAACCTTCTTAAAATTCTAAAAAATTAAGTATTTTTTAAGTTAATTAAGAAAAACCTTAAGCTTAACTAAGGTTTCATTAGTATCTATATAATGTATAAATATAAAGATAAAAAGGTTTATCTAGTTAACAATCTACCTTTAGATAGTTCTATTTCTAATAGTTAGAAAAACTAGAAGAAGATTTTAATTTAAGAAATAGAAAGCTATTATTAGCTTTCTAACTTCCTTTTTACTAGCTATATATATCTATAATTTACATAGTTTAACTAAAAGACTTACTTTACTTTAGAAAGGTTTTTAAAGCTTAAAGTTATTTAGCTACACTTTTTACTAAGAGAGATTAAAATACTTAAATATATCTTTATAAATTAAAAAAGGGTATTAGTATAGGATTTCTTAGAATATAAGTATATTAACCTTTATATAGCTTTACTATAAAAGATTAAAACTGTTCTATATATTATATAGTAAGAGAAAGAGATTTCTATCTCTAAAGTTTTATAGAGGAAAGTTATTAATATACTTAAATTAAGAGTTATATAAGGAGTTTTAGAGGAATCTTATAGATTATATAGAAACTTTTAGTTTCTTATTACTAAAAAGAATAGTAATATGAGGCTAATTAACTTATATATAAAACTTAATAAGATTAGTATTAGAGATACTTTTATTCCTCTAGAGGCTAATAAATTCTCAGAAGATTTTACTAACTATAAAATTATAAGCTTTTTAGACCTATTTTCTAGATATAATTAAGTTTTACTTAATAAGTTAAGTTAAGATTTAACTATATTTATTATACTTTTAAAGCTATTTAGAATATATATTCTACCTTAAGAAGTAATAAATTTAGTTATTTAGTTTATAAGAGTTATAATAAGAATCTTCTATAACTTTATTCTAAGCATTTATTAACTTTTCTTTAATAATATCTCTATTAGAAGGCTAAGAATAATATATAATAGTGATTATATAGTTAAGCTTCTAGAGGTGCGTTTATATATCTTTAAATATTTTATAAACCTAAATATAATATTTTAGAACTTTAAGCTTATTAGTGTTATGATTTCTCTTAAGAAATCTTAGATTTATTAGCCTACTATTAACCTCTTTAGTTATATAGTAAGTAATAGGAGATATAAGTCTAATTAAAATAAAGTTATTAAAATCTTTAAGTAAGAAAAATATAATAATATTATAGTAGTTAAAAGTCTTTTTAGTATTATTAGGTTCTATTAAGTATAGATTAAGAATTATAAGACTATTTCTACTCTATTAATAAGACTTCTTTAAAAAAGAGTGTTTTTTAAGTAGGGGCTAGAATAGTAGCTAGCTATAGAAACCTTTAAGCTTTACTTAGTTAGCCTTCTATTACTTTAACCTATTAATTATAAAGAGAAAGCTAGTAAAATCTATTTATCTACTAATATAAGTATTAAGAAGTAGAGTGCTATACTTAGATAATACTATTAAGGTAAAAAATATATTATTTAGTATAAAAATAGAATTTAAACTAGCGTAGCTTTTAACTATAATATAAGAAAGCTTAAGCTTTAATTAGTTTTATTTGCTCTTAAAAGGCTTAGAAACTATTTATATAGCGTATAATTTACTCTTAAAACTAACGTAAAAATCTTTATAAATTAGATTAATAGTACTACTTTAGATTTACCTAAAGCAGTTTTTATATAATAGATCATTTAAATTAAAATATTTAATTTTAATATTTACTATATATTTAGTATAAAGAATAAGGCTATAGATAGTCTTTTATATAAATTAATAGAAGAATCTAATATTTAAAAAGCTAAATAAAAAGAAAATTTAGATAAAATAATTAATAACTCTATTTATATATTTAAAGTAGAAGAGGATTTTAAATTTAAAGTAGATGATCTACTAAGCTCTAAATAGATTTAGTCTTAATAATTATAATAAATTACTAAGTATTTAGCTTTATTATTACGCTTAAGAACTATTTCTTAGATTAATTTCAAGAAATTTAAGTTATATATAGCAAAATATATACTCTAAGATAGTTTTCTCTTTTAAAAAGAAATAAAGTTAAACTTAATATTAAGATAAATAGTTAATAATAAAGAAAAATAGAAGAAGTTAATCTAATATATATATATTAAGAGAGAGTATAGAGGCTATAATGCAATATATACTAAACTTTAAGAGTAATATACCTAAGAAAATATATATTAAATAATAAGTAATAAAATAAAGAGCTATTTATTCTATATATAAGTCTGATTAAGATAATTTAAAAACCTTTATACTTTTTCTATACTTCTAGTAATTTTATTTTAGTATATTTATATTAATATCTAAAAGATTAATAATTACTCTCTAGCTAAAGTTTAAAATATATTTATTAGTTATATAGAAGTTTATTAACTTCTTAAGAATATTAACTTAAAGATAATAGCTAAATTTATCTAAGAAAATATAATTTACTACTATAAGATCTATAAGCTTTTTATAGTTAATAAGAGACTAGAAAATAAGAGGTTTATTAAAAAGCTTAATTAAGTCTATAAAAAATAATACTTTATTATCTTAGTATATAATTTAAAAGCTAATAGACTTATTAAAAAAGGATATTAATCTTTTATTTATACTTTTATAACTTAATTAGATTTTAGTAGAAAGAATTAAACTTTAGTCCTTTATATAGCTCTATTTACTAACTAAATATTAGTTAGATCTTCTATAAAATACTCTCTTTTTTATTTTATTTATAGTTATAACTTAATTACTCTAATTAAGATTAAAAGTATTATTTAGTAAGTGCTAAACTAGTTAAAAGTTAAAGATACTAAAATTAAACTCTTTTTATATATATAAACCTTTAAATAATTTAATTCTAACTAATAGATAGCTTTTAAATATATTATAAAGTAGTGCTACTAAGTTACTAAGAATTATAACTAAAGAAATAAGTATAGAATATAATATAAAAAGCTATAAGTTAGAGATATTATTTTTATCTGTAATATAAAGCTGTTTATTAATAAAAGCTCTTTTAGTAAGGTTAGTGTATACTAGTTAAGCTCTTTTTATATCTAGTAGATATCTCTCTAAACTTTATCTTATTTATTTAAAACTTTTACTAGAATTCTTATTAAGTAAATTATAGCTAGTAATTACTTAAAGAAATTTATAATAAATAAAGATAGCTATCTAGATAATATTTTTGAAATAAAAGTCTAACTAAACTTTAAATAAGCCTTTAATAAGGTTTTTCTTACTATAAATTAACCTAATCTTAATACGCTTAATCTAGTAGAAATCTTAAATCTTAATAAGTTATCTATATTAGAAGAAATAGAAACTAATAATTTTAATATTATAAAAATACAAATTAAGTAATTATAAAAATAAAATAAAATACTATAAGCTGAAGTTAATATCTAGCAGAAAAAGAATAAAATTATAATAAGTATTTCTATAAAGAATAAAGAATTTAATATTTAGTATAAAGATATAGAAAAACTAAAAGATAGCTAAATCTATAATAATTATTAAATTTTATCTATTTTTAGTAAGAAAAGTAACATTTTATCTATTTATATTTAGTTACTTTTATATTATAATTTATATTAACTATATATTTATATTACTTCTTTTGTCTTTAATATATATTATTATAAAAGAAGGGGGGATATATAATAATAAAAACTAATAAACACTAAAAAGACTAAAAAATACTAAAAAACTTAAAAAAAACTAATACTACTTTTAAAAAATTTAAACTTAAGATAAACTAATTACTTCTCTAAGTATAATAAATAGTAGCCTCCTTTTTTTTCTTTTTATCCTTATACGTTAACTTTACTTCTACTATTAAAAAGCTAATTTACTTATAAAAGTTTTTACTAAAGATCTTATAGAAAACTACTTAGAAATACTACTAGAATTTGAATTTATACTTTAGAGCTAATTTAGTAAATTAGTTAATTAATAGTCTATATGTTAATATAATAGTCTTATTTCTAAGATATTTATACTTAGAATAAAATATTATATTAATATTTCTACTTTTTTTATAAGGGATACTATTAGAAATATTTTTCTTTTTATTACCCTTCTTAATATACTTAATCTAACTAGTAGTCTTTTAGTTATAGTTAAGTTTATATAAATATAAAAAGCTCTTCTTATAGTAGATATAGTTAAAATAAGTCTTTTCCTATTTAGTTTAATAAGAAATATACTTCTAGAAAGAAATAAATATAATAACTTAGTAGCTATTCTATTTAGCTTTAAAAAATATCTTTACTTAGTACTTAAAATATCTATTATATAGAAAGAGATTCTAGGCGCTATATATATAAATTAGTAAAGCTTTAACTACTTCTAATCTATCTATCTTCTAATATAGCTATCTCTAAGAACTAGTATAACTTTCTATAATATAAACCTCTCTTATAAAAAATAGAAACCTTTCTAGTATTTCTCTTTTATTAATTAGCTCTATATATATTATTAAGAACTTAGTGAGTAAATACTAAAACTTTAGAGTAACTCTTTTAACTCTTTTATTAATAATAATCTTATAGATAAAGCTTATTTTATATTAAACTTAACTAATAAAACCTTTAATAGAAGTTTAAAAAAGAGAAAGAGAAGCTTATATATAGGTTAGTAGTAGTCTAAATAGTTTTAGAAAGATAATTTACTATAACTAATAGTAGTATAATAAGTCTAAATAGATAAATAATTCTTTTTTTATTTTTATAATTTGTAGAAGCTAGTATAAGAGAGAAAGAGAAAGGTTTATATATTTAGTTTAAAGTAGTAATATAAAAGTAATTTAAGTTAATTTTAATATTTATAATTATACTACTTAGAAGTTATTTAGTTATTATTATAAAGTATTAGTTAAGCTAGAGATTATAAAGAATAATATATTAAGAGAAAAAAAAGAGAGATATAGCTAAGTAGAAAAAATATACTTTTTTATATCTAACTAAGGGGTTAGTTAATACTAAAAATAGTAACTATAAGAGCTTAAAGACTTATTTACTATAGTAACCTATTAATAGGATAAAAAAGAACAATTTAAAGAGCTTTTTATTATAAATCTAAGATTAACTAAACTAAAAAGAATGCATTTATTTAAGTTTTAATAGTAAGAGCAAAATAGGTATATTAATTAAAATGTTGCTATTTACAAAAAAGAGGCTTTTAACTTTATATATCTTATAATTAAATTATAAAAAAAACCTTATCTTTTCTATAGCTATAAGTATTAATTTCCTTTTAAAAATATAAAATTATAAGCCTAACTAAGCAGTTTATAGCTATATCCTACTTTTCTTACTATTAAATTATACTAGTTACTCTTTTTTTCTCTATTTACTATCTTTACTACTAAACTTTACTTTTATTTAATTACTATCTGCATTCTATAATTGCTTAAATCTTAGCTTTAAAAATAACCACTTTATAGCTTAACTAGCTTCTTCTTTGCTTAAAAATCATATTTTTAGAAGGAATATTAACTGTTAGCACTAAATTTGCTTTTATAATATTTATAAAAAGAGGTATTTTAAACTGCTAACCCTCTACTAAATATCTTTATATATCTATATATAATAACAACCCTTCTTTAATAGATATTTTTATATTTAATTATAATATTTTAAATAAGACTAACTATTACTCTTATATCCTAAAATTATATATTTTCTCTTTTTACTTACTTTTACTAACTTTTAGTAAAAACTATTAATATTATAATTAACGCCTCCTTACTTTCTATAAATTTACTTTTTTAACTTTTTCTTTCTTTCTAAGATATCTAATCACTATAATCTAAATAAATAGTAATATAAGCTTATTTAGTATATTCTATATATTTATAACTTAATAGCTCCTCTAAACTACTATAAAATATTATATAATATCTTACTAAACTACTCTTACTATTCTTTAGTCTCTATCCTCTAAAGACTATAATTTTAAGTCCTAAAAAGCTTATAAAACTATATAAGATATTAACTAGATTAATAAGATTAAGTAAAAGCTTATAATCTATATTATATACCTTTATAAAAACTAATTAGTTTTTTAGGGTAAAACTCTATAGGTAGTAAATATATCTACTCCACTCCTATAAAGAAAATAGCCCTTATAACCTCTTAATTTCTATTTTAACTACCTTAGTAAGGTGAATATTAAACTAAATAAAATTAAGTATATCTAGCCTATATAATCTAATAAAAAACTCTCTAAAATCCTCTTTAAAACTATAAAGCCTATTAAGTCTCTTATTACGCCCTAAAAGTTTTATAGAGCACTAAAGTCTAATTAAAATAGATCCTTTTTAGTACTTAAATAGATAAGTACTAATAATAACCTTACTAATATAACTTTAACTAGATACTAGTAGAGTGAATTCTCTCATAATAATAGCAAAAACCTAACTTAGGGAATCTAAGAGTAAAGTATTTAAATAAGGGTCCTTTCTAACCTCTATAATATATTAAAGTTTCTATATTAAGGTAATCTCCTCTTAGAAGGCTATATTAAAGCAGCTTATAACCTAACTATTAGAGATATTATTAAAGAATAATATATAAAAGTTCTTATTATTTAAGTCTCCTTCTATAATAACTTTATAATAAAATATTATAAAGTTCTAGCTAATAAGCTTACTTTATATAATTTTATTGTTTTTTTATAACATAATAGTAGAGGAAAATATATAAGCCTGATTATTAATTAAAGAAATAGCTTATACCTCTACTTAGACAGTATATAGAATATTACTAATAATAGTAGCTTAAGTAAGTTAGAAACCTCTTTTAAAACTATAGTTAAATTAGTTTATAATTAGTATAAGATCTATAAAGTACTAATAGAGACTTAGAAGCTTATTAATTATATTTCTTTTATTATTCTATAACTCTAAATTAAATTAAAAGAAAACCTATAGAAATATAGCCTCTATACTATAAACTTTATTAGATATATTATTTAACAAAATATCTTTAGCATTAAGACTTTATATTTAAAAACTACTACTAAAGCCTAAAAAACTAACCTAAATCTTTATAAAAACCTTTTTAACTATTAAGTTAAGCTTATTACTAAAGAGTTTAGCCTTTATACTTCACTTAAAAACTTAAAACTAAAACCTAAAACTAGGTTTAAAAACTAACTAAAAGCTTTAAAGAGAAAAAAGTAAGAAGAATAATAAAAAAATAAAATAAATATAAGCTTTAGAAAAGCTATACCTAACTAAATATTAGTTACTTAAGAGTTAATTAGAGTTAAAGCTAAAGACTTAGCCTTTCTAAGAGAGACTAATAGAATAGAAGATATAGTTTATAATAATAACTTTAATCTTATAACTTTTATTATTAATATAAAAAGAAAAGACTACTTTAGAGAAGTATTAAATAAAATTAAAAATATATAGGTTAAAATAGAAAATAAGTAAAAGGAGCTCTACTATATAAAGATTAAGAGAAAAGTTAAAAAACTTAAGCTACTTATAGTAAATAAGCCTAGTAACTTAACTTTAAAGTAATTTTTTATTACTTAAGATAACTTAATTAAAGATATAGCTTAAGCTATATAACTTTAAGATATCTTTTTAGTTTTAACTATACTAAAGGGATAGATAGTATTTAGTATATAGTAAGCTAAAGAGATCTAGAGGGAAGACTATAATTAAGCTTATATTAAAAAAGAATTAGTAGAGAGACTAACTACTAACTAGAATAGTAAAAGATATAGATTAAAGGTTAGATAGAATATTAAGTATATAAAGTAAAAGTGTTTAAGTTTTCCTCTTTTTAGTATATAAAAGACTTAGAGGATATATAGAAAGGGGTAGAGTTTTTAGAATTTTTAGTAAATCTAACTTAAAAAGCAAGAGGTTAAATAAGCGTTTTTATAAGTATTAAGCGTTATTATAGGAAGAAAAAGTTTATATAAATAAATAGAGGCTTAATTAGCTTATAATAAAAAAGACTAAGTAAATAAATAAGAAATATATTTATTTTTATATAATTTCCTATTTTCTCTTAATAACTTTAGTAACTACCCTCTTAGAAGAGCTTTTAGGGTTTTTTAACCTAGTTTATAGAAAAAACCTATTAATCCTTACTCTTTAAAAATTAAATAAAAATAGGTGTTTTTAAGCTTCTCTAACTTTAGCTAGTCCTATTTTTATCCTCTCTCTTAATCCCTACTATACCTCTTTAATTATTTAAAGTAATAATAAAGTAGAATACTATAGAAATAATATTACTAAACTTTTTCTTAATAGCTTATTTTCTCTTAAGAAATTGTATAACTTAAGATATAAAAAGAGTAGAAAATATAGATAAAGTATAAGTTAGTTAAACTTATATTTATATATTTACTTTTATATCTCTTATAGTTATCTAGAAAATTGATATATAAGTGTTTAGGGTATTTTTAGGGGTTTTCTGCCTAGAGTGGAGTGCTTAGTACGATCGATAAGTTTTCTCTCTTGCCCTATTACACTATCTATTTTCTAGATTAAGTTTCTTTTGTTAAATAATATATTAACCTTCTAACTTATAAATTAAAGTATTATTAATAGCTTTAAAACCTACTATAGGTATAATTATTTAGCTTAGATTACTACTATCCTTAAGAGAGATATTCACGCTAATTTTATTAATAAGATAGATCTCTAAATTAGTTTTTATTAAATAATAAACTGTTTTTTTCACTTTTTCAAACTTAAGATAATTAGAATATCCTAGCTAAAATCAATACTTATAAGTAGAAAACTATTACTTCAGAATACTTAGTTTAGTAATCTTAATAATCTAATATAGCTATTTATTTATATAGTATTATTAATAGAACTTAATAAGATATTAAATAGGTTTCTATATCTAAAAAGTAAAAACATTTCTCCTTAAGAGCTATAAGCTATAAAAGAAAAACTTAAAGTTATAGTAATTAGATATTATAAGTTTATTATATTTAATACTTTAAATAAATACCTTAAGAAGTTAAATATATATATAGATAGTGAATAGGTTACTCTAACTAATATAGGTCTTAAAGAAGTAGTCTATAATATTATTAACTTTTTAAACTTTATAGAGGAGAAGGACTATATTTTGTAAAAAAATATAGATACTTTTAGAAGATTTAAATTAAGGTTATTTTAGCGTTAGAAGGAGAAAAGTAATCTAAGTATAATTACTAAGTATAAGGGAACTATAATAGATATATAGATTTATAAAAAGTAAGCTTTCTATAACAGTTATATTATAATAATTATATTATAATAATCTCCTATAATATTAAACCTACTTAGTATAAGAAATATATTAATTATTATATCTATCTTTCTATAATATATTAAAAATTCTATTTTAAGTATTTATATAAATATTCCTTTTATAACTATTAAGTTTTATTAGTTTACTTTATTTATTTAAGAGAAAAAAGAAACTAAATATTTTAAATACTACCTTTTTATTAAATTAATTTTATACTTTTAGGTATTAATTTATAAATACTAATATCTAAAGCTAGAGAAGTATTAAAACTAGCTTATATTTATAGAAGTACTAAACTATATTTAAAACCTCTATATTAGTAGTATAGATCTAATTAATATTATACTAAATTCTAGTAAGACTAAGAAGTTTAATTTAATTCTTCTTTATATTAGTTTTAACCTTACTAAGAATATCTTAGATCTACTTCTATACTAATATATAGAATAGGAATTACTAGCTATAGGTATAGTTTATAATAAAATAACTTTTTAAAACTTATATATACTTAGTTCTAAGGTTCTATTAACTTAGAAATCTCTTATTAGGTTTTATAATCTTATATATCTCCTCTAAGATATCTTATTATTTCTATTTCTATATTTAGTCTATTTTCTATAAAACCTTTTTTTTTACTAGCTATTATAATACTAAACCTCTAAAGAACTAAGAGAAGGAATATTTTTTTAAGTATAAAGAGGTTTTATACTTATAGAAAAACCTTTTTAAGCTTTATAATACTAGCTTCTTTGAAAATCTCCTATATTTTCTCTAGGAATTAGTAGAAATATAATAGCTTTAGCTAAAGTAAGTTAAGTATTATAAGCTATATTACTTAAAATTATTAGTAACTAATAATTAAAGTCTACTATAAGACTTTAGTATAAATACTTAAAGGAAAGTTTTATAGAATATTTATATATTAAATTACTTTAAAAATAACTTTTATTTTATTCTAAAGATACTTACTTAGTATATTCTTTTTATTTTCTTCTTTAATCTTAAAGTTTAGATTATTTATAAACTATACTAAGAGGTTTTATTTAAACTTCATTAGTTTATATAGAAGTATATCTTCCTAATTTAGTCTATAATTATTCTTAATAATATATTAAAGTTAATTATTATAAGAGTTAGTCTTTAGACCTTAGATATTCTTATAGTATAAGATAATAGAAGATTAATAAAGGTTTGTTTTAAACTAGGTTAATACTTTATATAAGCTATTAAAAGATATTTATATTTTATACTTTAGTTTTAAAATAGATCCTCTTAATATTTTAGGGTTAGCTTAGATTTTAGTATTAAGTAAAGATATTAACTATAGTAATATAATAGAGATAAGTAAAATAAAGTAAAAGTTAAATTAAGCTAGATAATAGCTACTTTTTATTTTAGATTTCTATAAGTATTTTTAAAATATCTTTTTCTAAGATAACTTATATATCTTAATAAACTTAGATTTTTATTTATTAGATTATAGCCTTTTACTCTATTTTACTTAGAGAATTTTAATTTTAGTGTTCTTATATTATTATTTTCTTTATATATGTTATTTTAGTATTTAGATACTACTTTAATTAGTAAAACTTAGCCTCTATACTAGTTATATTATAAATTTACTTCTATATTTTTATTATATAGGGATTAGTAAAATAATTTTTAGTAGCTTTTTTTTTCTCACTAGTTTTAGATCTAACTAAACAACTTATAAGAAAGATTATTATAATAACTTTATAGATTATTATAATAATATTATAAGTATAAACTATAAATATATAATAGTAATAATGTTAGAAGGTGTGAGGGTATTTCTCCCTCTGTTTACTCTATACTATAGGGCTTAAAGCCCTAATATTCTATACTAATACTTAATACTAAGCAAAGCGCTACTAAGAAACCCTTTATAGGAAGAAAACTTAAGCTACGTTATAGTATATAATTAGGCAGACGATATATATATAATACTATATAATAATTAGCTAGAGGCTATTAGTGCCCTACTATATATATAGGTCCCTTAAAGGAGGGACCTACTTCTTATAGCGGGTCCTTAACTAATCAGAAGAGAGGAAAAGGGGTTCCTATAGCTAGGATCAAACCGACACCTATACGTTTAGGTAACACATAGGCCTGCTAGGCGCACACTACTACGCTATATAAGTATATAATAGTAATAATATTTCTTAAGATATACTATATAGTTTAAATTAAAGATATTTTATGATAAATACTTAGAGAGATATTTATTTCTACTTAGAATATATTTTATTTTAATTATAGTAAGAGGAAAGATTAATTATAAATATAAAATTAATTTCACTTCATATTAATATATAGACTACTTTTAGATATTATATAATTTTTATATAGTAAGTAGCTATTACTATAATAATAAAAGTAGGTTAGTCGCTCTTACTACTTATTAGATATATATATATAACCCCTCTTTTTAATATTTACTAACCTATATATTCCTCTCTCTTTTTTCTCTATAATATATTATAATTATAATCTTATTTAGTTTATTTTATAACTAGCTATATAAGTCTTACTATTTCCTTTATTTTTACCTATTTAGAATCTAATTTCTTCTAGATATCTTAAATCTATAATACCTTTACTTACTATATTATCTAGTATAAATACTACTAAAAATATACTTAAGTAGACTATTTATAAAAGTAGCTATAAAACTACTACTATAGCTACTAAAAAGACTAGCTAAAAAACTACTTATAAAGTCTCTACTTATATTATAGGAAAGCATATACTTACTTACTACTATAAGCTTAGAAATAAGTTAGATTATTATAATTTACTTTAGTTATTATAATATTAATATCTTTTAGATTACGTTTTATAGGAAATTTATTAATACTAGGCTTTCTATAGTAACCTTATCTTTAAAACACCCTTCTAGCGCTTTATTAAGGAAATTATATATAATTAGGTTAGTGAATTTAGTCTAACTTATTAGTAAGTTATAGCTTTTATAGCTCTTTAAGAAGCTACTAAAGTAATCTTAATAACTATATTTAAAAGTATATTTATCTATTCACTTTTTATTCTTTTACTAATATATTTCTAATATCTCTATATATAATAATCTATATTAAGAGAGTTACTATTAAATCTATAGATATTAACTTTATTAAGAAGATTTATATAATATTCTAAGGTATAGGATATTTATAGCTTAGGAATACTATAAAAAGTATTACTTTCTATTTCTATTCTATTATTTTATTTTATTTATATTTATTTAGTTTATTCTAATAAAATTAAGTAGAGATAAAAGAATATTATAAATACTTAATTCTACTTTATAATTAAAGATATTTTAAAACTAAATCTTACTATCTAACTTAAATAAGTAAATATAACCTTTTTAGAAAAAGGTAATAAAAAGGAGTAAGATATTATAAAGAAGAGAAAGAGAGTTATAGTAAGAATAGCTATATCAAAGCTAAAAAAGAAGAGAAAAATTAACTATAAAGACTTAATTTCTCTTATTAGCTCTAATTATAAGAGCGATAAGATATCTAATAATAATTTTATATAGACGCTTTATATTAGTAGTTAGCTTAAAGATATTAAGCTTAGTAATATCTCTACTAGAAATCCTAATACTACTAGTACTACTAAGGGAATCGCTTAGCTTAGTAATATTTCTACTAGAAATACTAAAGTTATTAATAATTTAAAATAAGATATTAAAACTACTAATAACTATATTAGAAACTTTAAAGCTTCTACTAGCTATAAGGAAAACCTCTTTAGTAATAATATAATAAGCAATAATAGTAGAGAAGAGGCTACTATATATAGCTATAATTTTAAGAGTTTTAAGAATCTCTAAATTCTTAATAAGAGAAGTTCTAATATTAAGATAACATATATTCTTAAAAAAGTAGTTAAGGATATAATATATTAAGTTAATACTAATAATTTAGTATTTTATAATACTCTTTAAAAGTAAAAAAATAACTAGTCTTAAATTAATAAGAATAAGAATAAAATTTAAACTTAGTTAATAATAGTAAGAAATAATAGTTATAAAACTATATAGTAAAGAATAGCTTAGTTTAAATAGATCGTTTTAAGAATTTAGTAATAAGAGTATAACTATATTATATAAAGAGTATTAAATATCAGAAAAAGTCAAAAAAATACAAAATACAATATAATACAAAAATACAATACATAATATAAAAATACAATATAAAATATAATATAAGTATTTATATTATATTTTTATATTATACTAAATATATATATTTAAAATACAATACAAAATATATATATTGTATTTTGTATGTTGTATTATATTTATGTATTTTATTTTAATTATATAAAACTAGAGTTTTTTAATATAATTATATAAGTTTATATACTATTAATAGTAGTAATACCTTAGAATATTAAGATTAAAAATCTAGGAAAACTATATACTATATAAAACTATTATAAAAGCTTAACGTAAGATTTTTAACTAAATCTAGCTATATTTAATATATTTAATATATTAACAGAGCTAATTAATAGATATTTAACTTATATCTCTAACTACCTAGTTCTATTAGCTTAGCCTATATATAAAGTAATCTTAAATACTACTACACCTAAAACCAACCTCCTAAAATCTACTAATTACTTCTAAACCTTTTATTAAATTCAATATCTATTATATAATTTTATACTTAACTAATTTAAAATTAGAAAATTTTAGAGAATTAGATAGACTATCCCCCTAAATCTATAAGGTATATATCTTTTTTTATAGATTATATTAAAACTATATAAACCCTCTATATTTTATATTAAATACACTTTGCAATATAGCACCAAAAAACACTAGATTTTCACATCAAATTCTTTGAAAAAAATGGAATATAGCACTACTACTTTTGTTAACCCTAACCCTACTTACTCTAATAAGGCTATTAGGTTAATTAATGCTTTTTATTTATTTATTCAGTCTTACTAAACTACTTCTCAAGCCTTCTCTAACCCTCTTATTAGCTTAAACCCTCCTAAAGACCTATAGGACCCTATATTTACTTCCTAATCAGGAAATTTTGTTAAAGACCTTAGCTTTTATAGTAATTTAGTTAATTTTAAAGCTAATTTTCAGCTTAATAACTTTCTACTTCAAACTGAGGCTATAGAAGCCCCCCTACCCCTTTAAATAACTGAATTTCCCTCTAAAACTATAGAGGAATTACCCAATTTAGCCTTTTTTTCTACTATAAGTGATACTATTAACCTTGAGGTTACTCTTTTAAACCTAAGGTTTATAGAGCTTTATAGTAGTCCTCCTCTAACCTCTCTACCTAAAAGCCCTATAAGAGACCTTTCTATAGCTCCTTCTAAGTCTATACAGTTATCTATAAGTAATTTAACTATATATTAACCTCTTTATTTAAATATATACTAATATATATATATATACTTAGGTATCTAAGAAGAAATATAAATATTATAGTAGGAAGTATATAAACTTAGGGAGGCACTATAGTTAGAGGACTAAAAAGGGAGGAGTTTATAAGCTTAAGCTTAAATAAGCTAGTATTTAGTAGTTTTTCTTTAGTTATATGCTTTTTTTATAGATTTAGTTTCTTTTTTTATTCTCTTAGTTAGGTATATAAAAGTAAATAAATACAAAAAAAGGTGTAAAATTATAACTTTAAAAGTAGTTTATTATTATAAAGAATATAAATATTTAAAATAAATATCTATATATTTAATTTACTTCATATTACTCCTATATTAAATCCCAATATAAGTGATAGTAATTAAGGTTTTCCTTCTAAAAAGATATAATATTATTTATATATATATAATTATAATTAGTTTTATTATATATATCTAATATATCTATTTCTTTATTAATTAAATTAATAGTAGATATAATAATAAAAGTAAGATAGTTTATCTATAAAGAAGTTTATTATTAGTATATAATATATATATTATATATAAGCTAAACTTATAAACCTACTAAGTTATTAATATTTAAATCTAATAAGTAATAGGTTTTAATATAATATATAATAATATTATATATAGTATTACTTTTAGTATTACTTATAATATTATTAAAATATCCTTTTTTATATAATATAATATTATTCTTTATATTAATATTATTAATATTAATAATATTAGACTTATAATATAAGTGGATTTTATAATATAGTTCACTATAAATATTATTAATAAGATTTATAGTTTTATAAACTATTAAAGTAGATATATCTAGTTCTAAATTAATATTAGAACTATTAATAGTATCTATATTATAAATTAGTTAAATTTTAATTCTAATAGTATTATTATAGAAATTAAATAGGGCCTCTAGCTATTCACTGTGATTTTACCTGCTTAGAGCGACAGACTTTCTAACTCTACGCCTCCTAATAATATATACAGCCTTTAGTTATATAATCCTCTCCTAACCTTAGCTGCACTTATATATACATATCAATAACCTTATGATCTTCAACTTCACTTTAGCAATAATATAGTTTGTAATTACTTAATTACTAACTACTAAACTGTTAACCTATCCTCTCTCTTATACATCACTTATGCTGCTATTAAACACTATCTCTATTACTACTTCGCTATTGCAACAAGGCAAGGGAGAAAACTTATCAATTGTGCTAAGCACTCCACTCTAGGTAGAAAAACCCCTAAAAATGCCCTAAATACTTATATATTGATTTTCTAGATAACTATAAGAGATATAAAAGTAAATATATAAATATAAGCCTAACTAACTTATGCTTTATCTATATTTTCTACTCTTTTTATATCTTAAGTTATATAATTTCTTAAGAGAAAATAAGCTACTAAGAAGAAGTTTAGTAATATTATCCCTATAGTATTCTACTCTATTATCGCTTTGAATAATTAAGGAGGTATAGTAGGGATTGAGAGAGGGGATAAAAGTAAGGCTAGCTAAGGCTAGAAAAGCCTAAAAACACCTATTTTTATTCGATTTTCAAAAAGTAAGAATTAATAGGTTTTTTCTATAAGCTAGGCTAAAGAATCCTAAAAGCTCTTCTAAGAGGGTAGTTACTAAAGTTATTAAAAAAAAATAGGAAATTATATAAAAATAAGTGTGTTTTTTACTTATTTACTTAGTCTTATTCGTTGTAGGCTAACTAAGCCTCTATCTTCTTATATAAGCCTTTTCCTTCTATAATAACGCCTAACGCCTATGAAAACGCCCATCTAACCTCTTGCTTTTAGGTTAGAATTACTAAAAATTCTAAGAACTCTGCCTCCTTCTACTATCTACTATTCTTTACTATTATTATAGTCTTCTTATTTAATTAGGCTGGCTGACGCCTTTAGTATGCCTTATGTTATCTATAAGCAAAGTGGTATACTAAGCTAATAAGCTTAGTAGTAGCTATGCTGTTATTAGCAATATTCTCTCTGTGTAATAGTTAGTATAAGGCGCACTTACTAATCCCTAGAGGGCTGCCTCTGCTTTAGTATTACAGAAGGCCTGTTCAAAGAAGGGCTACTCTATAAAATACGTAAGTACTCTACCCACCTCTACTACTAAGTTTATACGCTTACTGTTGATTAAGTTGCGCGTTATAAGGTCCCCTATAGGAATATTAATGAGAGCTCTCTTAAGTATTATTCTAACTATATACTCTCTATATATCTTAGATTATATAAAGAAAGAGTAGGTTTTATTAATCTAATTAATATTAAACTCTATAATAAGCTTTTGCATATTATTTATATTAATAGGTATACTAGGTTTAAAGTATTTATATATAAGGTTAGGTATTAATATTATAAAGGGTGAGGAAGAGGAAGAGGGATAGGTATAAGGCCCTGCGTGCAGTAGAGCTTTTTATGCTTCTAGCTGTGAAAACCTCTTATAACAACCTCTTTAGTTAAAGAGTTATCTCTTATATAGTAGTATTACTAAGCTATAAAAGCTTTAGTAACCTATTTAGCTCTAATATGATTAGCTTTACTATATATAACGCTACTGCTACTAGCTCTACGCTATGTAGCTAGCGCTATTACTATTCTACTAGTCTATTCAGCTAGAGCGTATATTTAACTTTGTGTAAGGGTTTGCCTGCTAGTAGGAATATATAAGGTTTCTATACTATTTTCTTTAATTAGTAGAGGGTATAGGTTAAAATACTTATATAGTGTTTCTAGAATTATACCTACGTATAAGGTGAATTTTGCTATAGTCTTTTTGTAGGGGGGCTGCGTTATAACTATAAACTCAATAGGAATTAAATAGTAATTACCTTCTATATTTTCAGCAAGATTATTAAGATTATTAAAATCATCTAATAATATACTAGATATATTAGACATTTTAAATATATATATATAGTTTTTTAATAGTGAAATATAGCTTTTAATACTTATATATATAATAAAGTATAATATATAAATAAAAGCTTTATTTCTAATATATTAATATAATACATATAAGATATATTAGTTATTATTACTTTATTAGTTATTATTAGTTATTATTAGTTATTATTAGTTATTATTAGTTATTATTAGTTATTATTAGTTATTATTAGTTACTATTAGTTATTATTAATTAATAATTACTAATAATTACTATTAATTACTATTAATTACTATTAATTACTATTAGTTATTACTAGATATTACTAGTTATTACTAGTTATTATTAGCTATTAACTCTAACTTAAAGCTTAAAAAAACAAGTAAAAATGAATTAAAAAATGAATTAAAAGAAAATTCGAAAATAAAATTGAAAAAAATTGAAAAAAAAAGTGACTATAACGGGATTCAAACCCAAGCTCTTGCAAAAACAATAACGCTAACATAGGAAATTTAACACACAATTAACGCCTAAACCGCTAGGTTAAAGCGCCTACCCCGAAGAACACTTAGCGAGGTGGGGTTTATTCTATAAGTAGTTTATAACGCGAATAATTTTAATATTATTAATTAATAAGAAGAATTTCCTAGTATAACTCTACTAATAATTATGCTAAATATTCAGTTATTCAGAGGTACTTATAAGCAGTAGATAT
The DNA here is from genome assembly GCA_020226115.1 of Colletotrichum viniferum. NCBI lineage: Eukaryota > Fungi > Ascomycota > Sordariomycetes > Glomerellales > Glomerellaceae > Colletotrichum > Colletotrichum viniferum. The sequence continues at coordinate 45,248 of JAGFBE010000061.1, forward strand.
TAAATAATAATTTTTTATTAATTAATATAAAATAAAACAAATAAATATTATATTATTAAATATTAATAATATTAATATAAAATATATAAATAATAATAATAATTATATATATATTATATTATATATATATAATATATTTATAATACTATATATTAAATATAAATATATATTTTAAATCTTATATAAGTAATTTTAATTAAAAATATATTATATATATATTATATACTATATAAATACTAATAATATACTATATAAAAACTAAAAATATACTAATCTAAGATACTATTTTCTATTTCTATAAGCTTATTAAATATAAACTTAAAAATAATAGGATTAAATGTTTCTTTCTAAAACTATAATAATATATCTTTATCTTTATTAATATATACATTATATTCTTTTTTAGTAAAGTTATTTCTATTCTATTCGTTTTATTTTATATAATATTTATTTATATTATATAATATCCTTATAATTAATTTATTTCCTATAGGATATATTAAAGTATTCTTTAATAATTAGTTTTAACTCTTAAATATTAAGTATTAATTAAATAATAATATACTTACTAAATATTCTTTAAAAGTAGAATAATTATATCTTAAACTAAGATATTCTTTTATAATAATATAATAAAAAGCTTTACTTTTTTTCTCTTCTTCTAACTAGCTAGCTAATATAGTAAAAGGATTAAACCTTTTAAAATTATCCTCTATATATAAGCTTAAGCTATTTATATTAAAATCTTTATCTCTTTTTTTAGCTTTTTCTTCTCTTAAAGTTATATTACTATATTAAATATAGCTTATAAGTATATCTATAAATTTAAATATCTTTTGAATAATAATAATATTACTATTAGTAATAAAAGTATTATCTATTTCTATTATAATATTAGTACTATTAGAAAATATAATTAAAATATTACTATAATAGAAATATTACTTACTTTAATATTATATTATATATAAACTATATATAATAGTAGTTATAACTTATAATGTAGTTAATATTATTAACTTAGAGAATAGCGTTTTAATTTATAAATTATAAGCTTTAAATATATAAACTATATATACTATAAATATATAAATATAGAGTAGTTATAAGTAAATCACTAATAACTAATAATAGTAACTAATAATAATAACTAATAATAATAACTAATAATAATAAGTTAATAACTATTAGTTATTAGTATTATATATTACTCTTAAATAACTTTTAAAAAGTATATATAGCTTATATTTATCTACTTTTATATTATAATATTCTATCTATATCACTATATATTATATATTATAAGCTAACTACTAGTATACTATATATTATAAACTCTTTTAAATTATTATATACTTTAAATCTATAAAAAATCTCTTTATATCTATAAAAATGCTTTCTAACTTTAACGACAATTATTCTTCTATAGAGACTTCTTCTATAAACTCTAGCTCTAATATTAGTAATACTAATAATATTAGCTCTTAACTTAACGCTAGTTCTTCTTAGATTAGTATTACTAATACTAGAGAATTTAAATATAAAGATAATAAAGAAAATTAACTTAATTATACTTAGAGACCTTCTATAGCTTATATATTATAAAATAATTTATTTATACCTAAATTAAAGCCTATAAACCTATTAGAACCTCAGAAAATCAACTTAATCTATAACTATTCTAGCTATAACTGGTCTTTTAATACTAAAGCTATAAGATTTTAAGCTAGTAATAGAGTTATCCACTATAAAACCTACTATAAACTTATAGCTACTTCTACTAAAGAAGAAGAACAACCTAGAAAAATAAAGCGTAAGTTATATATATATATAATTATATATTATATTATATTATATTATATTATATTATATTATATTATATTATTAATAAAAATAACCACAATATTACTCAAGCAGATATTAATAGCTTTATGTCTAGCCCCTCTACTAGATCTAGTTTTAAGAGGCTTAGAACTAGTACTATATTAGGAAGTAATATAGAAATTATAGAAGAAGAAGCCTATAATTATATTATAAATCTACTTATTAGGTATAATTTACCTTTTAGTACTATTACTTCAAAGGATTTTAATAATATGCTATATTATTTTAATAGGTAAGTAATTAAATATATAATTTTAATAATAAAGATATAATATTAATATATATTAGTAATACGCCTAAAATTCAGCCTAAACCTTTAAATAATTATATTAGCTAAAAATATAACTCTTTTAGGGTTAATATTATTAGTGAATTACATCAATATATTAATAATAATAGCTTTTTATCTTTCTAGCTAGATATTTAGACCTCTATAGATTATAAGCCTTATTTAGAAGTTATAGCTTCTTTTATTAATAGTAAATATAATATTAAGTATAAACTATTAGGTATATATATATTATATTATCTTTAAGTATTATATATTAATATTAATTTATTTTAGGGTTTAAATATTTAACTAAAGCGCATACTAGTATTTATATTAAAGATATATTTACTTAAAATATATTAAATACTTATAATATACCTAAATCTATAGTAACTAAGTAAGTATTACTTATTAAAGTTAAAGTTATTATATATTTAACTTAAAAGCTATATAAAGAAGTTATAACTAATTTAATATTAATATAGTATTACTAGAGATAATAGCTCTAATAATAATACCTTTTTTAAAAACTTTATTAGTAACTATAATAAAGAAAATATAACTTTTCCTATATATAATATTAAATATTTAGTATATATACTTAATTTAGCTACTAAAGATATTATAAATAAGTTTAGTAGTAATACTATTAAAGATTTAGATATAGTAAACTTTAAAGATATAGCTATTTATAATAATTATAATAGGGCTATAGAAAAGCTATCTAAAAAAGAAAAAGAAAGGTTTTTAAAAAAAAACTTTAGTAAGTATATTATTTCTATATATAATCCTTTCTAAATTATAATATAATATTAACTTATAATATTTAGGTATTATAGGGTTACTTAAACGAGTAGTAATTCTTCTTTATAATAATAATACTATATAAAAAGAGTTTAAACATACTATTAATATAGTAAAAGAAGATCGCTCTTTTAAAGCTAATATATATAAAACTAAAATTCCACTCTATAAATAATATATATATTAATAATATATATATATATATATATTTATAGATTTTAATACTAATTATATATATTATATAGGTAATGAAACTAGATGGAATTCAGTTTATATGATAATAGATATAGCTTTAGAACTACAACCTACTTTAGATAAGTTAAATTAACTAACTAAATCAGATATATTTAAAGTAGTATATCCTAGTTTTAATTAATAGTTATAACTAAAATATTTAAAAGATATATTAAAGTATTTTTATAACCCTACTATAACTCTATAATCTCAAAGTTATTAAACTATTAGTACTAGTATACTTTTACTAACTAATATTTATAATAGTTTAAAAGATGAATTAGAAATTTATACTGATTCTTTTAATTCTACTAATGAAGTAAGTTTTTAAATATATATATATATTATACTTTAATATCTTATTATATAATATATACTAACTTATATTAATTAGTTTAAAAAATCCTTATATCTTTATTTTCAATATTTTACTTTAGCTATTAAAGTAGAATTAAATAAACTAGAGAGCTATTTTCCTAGCTTTATAGTTACTAAAAGAGACTATAATATATATAAACCTTACTTATTTAGGTTTATTTTAGATCTTAGGTTAAATATTAATAGTCTAATTAATATACCTAATATAGAAAAGCTTATTAAATAAACTTTTATTAAATAAGCTAAAAAGGATTTAACTAAAGAATATAAATTATAAGTCTTTTAATTTAATTAAATATATATCTATATATTTATTACTTATAAGTTAATACTAATATATAAATATATAGGTTAAAATCTAATATTATAGCAGAGTTAAATACTTTAGGTAAATCTTAGTTATATTTAGAGGCTTCTAATAGCTTTATTAATATAGATAATAGTAGTAGTAAAAAAGAAAACTATACTAGTTCTACTAATAAAAGAAAATCTAAAGTAGATATTTTAAAAATAAATTTTGCTATAGATTTAAATAAAGAAAAACCTAAGCCTAAAGAGTATAAAAACCTTTAACTTAAACCTAAAGAGGAAATAATTAGTTAGCTTTTCTTAGTTAAAAGTAATAAATAAAATAAAAGGTTTTAAAAGGTAGAACCAGAAAGCTATTTTAAGCTAGGTATCTAAAGAGATAAAGTAAATATTTCAATTTTTATTTATTAATTAATAACTATATAAAGTTATTAAATTAAATATATTTAATATATTTACTAATTAGATTAATAAGTTAATCTACTTATATAATAGAAAGAAAATAAAGAAAGATTCCCTATACTTAATATATTAGCTAGAAAATATTTAACTATTAACTTTACTTCTACTACTATAAAAGGAACTTTTAATTAAAGTAGTAATATTATTACTAAAAGAAGAACTAAATTAACACATTTTAAAAAAAAGTAATTAATACTACTTAAAAATTAAGATAAAGATTTAAATAAAGAAAAGTCCTATAACTTTAGCCCTAAAGTTTATAGTAATTTATTTAATAGTTCTTTACTTTCTTTATCTAAATTAGAATTAGATTTTATAATAGAAGATACTAATAATAGTAATTCTAAGATAGATATAGATTATAGTAGTAGGAATAAAGAGGATATTAAATAAGAAAATATTAAGTTTAATAAATAAATTTTATAGATAATTATATATATTTTTATATATTTCTTTTAATTTATATAGAATTAAATTTCTATTATATAAGAAATTAATAAAGTTAGATTCTTCTAAATTAAAAGCTCTTTTTAAGTACCCCTAAACGTAGTAGTTTTATTATTACTTATAATTAATATATTAAGTTATTAAAGGTAGTAATTATTTTAAAAAGCTTTTAACTTAATATATATATATATAAATACATAAATACAATACAAAATACATAAATACAATATATATATTATATTTATATTATAATAAAATCTCTTTAAATACATAATACAATATATATATTATATTTACCCCCCTAAATATATGTATTTATAAATACATATATTATATTTGATCTATATTGTATTTTTTCCAATCTCTGTTAAATATAGAAGTGAATTTTATAAAATTATTATAATAATTATTATAATATAAACTTATTTATTTTAGGATAGCTTATCTATATTATTAGTAAAATGAGATTTATATAATTATTAGAATAGTTAGTATAATACTTTACTATATTTATTAGATAATATATATTTTTAATTTATAGGTATAAGTAGAGTCTCTACTTATACCTATATTTATATCTACCTATATACCTAGTAAACCTATCTACTTATATTATAGGTGTACTTATAACCTAACCTATTTATATAGGTACCTGTGGGTATCTATAGTATGGGTAATTTGATATCTATTCTGGTTCCTGAATCATAGTGCATGCAAAAGAAGACTGACACAACACTATACGCTCACTGTCTGTATTAATTACTTTCGTCAGTATATGCTAAGATTCCAGTTATTCTGAAGATGCTTTAACTTGGAACCACGTGAGCTGCGTTTTCCAACAGCCCGCGTATTATCGCTTGTAGGTGTACTGATTATTGCAGCAAGCACTGGAAGACGATGGTAGCCTAATGCGATAGTGTAGCCAATAATCCTTTAGTACACATAACCTAACCAAAGTTTCTTCTTTGCATTGGTGAACATCACTTCAACATCAGTTGATATCTATCGCGAAGCCCCTCGGGGAAGAACAAATCTGCGCCTGAGTGAGCTCCATGTCGCAATTGGATACGAAGTATCTAATCTACGAGCCGCTTACTCATTCTCTCTGTCATAGCTTAGGTCTGAGAGGCTCACTGAATGATAGATAGCCGCGTCGCCTCAGTCTTTGTACGAAGCCTACCTATCTTTTCGGTCGAGCTTCACTTGGATTGAGGCGTTATTCCACTCTCAATACTACACCTCAATTTGGCGAAGCCCGACACTCTAGTAGATCGGTAACAGCGCAGTTCGGCTACCATGTATTAACATTGTGTTGTTCTGGTCAAGCCCGATTTGGCTTCTTCCGGCTCGGCCGAGTGGCTGAAACAGAAGCCAGAAGTGGATGCACCCTCGGGGTGTGAAAAACTTCGGGAACTGGACCTTGGATTTTTCAAAATTCCAGCTAGAAAAGAACCCCACGAGGTTTTTTTGATTAAAGTACGCGTGCTACCTCGCCCACTTAATCGAGATTCCGGTAAGGCGCCGGCCGCAGTTTCTCATGCGCACGTGCACGTGGGGGCGGTCCGATCAGGAAGAGCCAAAACCGAAGAAGAGAAGACGAAGGGGATTCTCGAGTTGGTTTAGCAAGGGGTCGTCAAGGCTTTAACGGAGGCTTTCGGCAGTGAGCTTGACAAACGTGGACGTCAGCAGCTTGCGAGGCCACGACACTCAGCCTTGCAGGCTTTGACATAACGGAGAAGAAACAATTAGTGAAAGGAGCTCACAATGGCTGGAACGTGAGAAAGCCGGCTCGCGACGGAGCGAAATATACGCGTTCAGCAAAGGGACTCTAGCGGCTCTGCGAGAAACGGACGGTTGGTGAACTGCTTCTTCATTCGGGCTATCAGATGAACTAGTGGACCGATAGACGGTTGGGAGAATCCCTGCAGGCAATGGGTCTTGATGCGCATCTGCCGGCATCTAGGCGACGCCTGCCAAACTAAACACTAAGTTAGGAGTGAGTGACAAATTTTAGGTGGCCATCATTCACACCCTGACACCGTGCTTGATGCATACTTGCTAGCTATTGCTGATGGATTGTGACCGCTTTTCTGGCCGCCAGTCACTCGCGAAGCCTCTACAGCCCTCCTTTTCTGATAAGAAGAAATTCCTCCATGGCAAATGAAAGTTCGTCATCCATATCGTTGTTATCAACTTGTCAGAATGGAATGGCACTCTTCCAAATACCGGATAGGGACTGTGGGGCATACAGAACGACGTCGGCCACGTCGGAGAACGAGCCGCCATCACCGCGACCATCCGCTTGTACCTCACAGCATACTCACCGTGCTTGTTGCTAAAGCCGAAATCCCTACTTCACGGCTGAATGGCGCAGCGTTAGACACATTACCTCGACAAGGTCGAGCATCAAATAAGCTATGGCTTATATGTAGGTTTGTATTTATTGGGTACGCTTGTTTGCTACAGCAGTCACGCCAGATGCGTGAGGTTTGGTGCAATAGAGCCTGTCTCTGTGCTGGAGATTGTGACAGTTCCATTCTTACTTCAATCGCAGAAGCTCAAATGACAAGATCGAACAATACGAGTCTGAAGCGCCTGAGCTGGATTACGGTGAGTCCCCACCCAACCCACGCTTCACTTACTAGAACCTCATCTCGTAATTCATATTCCTTCCGCCCATGTTCGTCGCGGTATGAAAATTGTCCCATCTTGATATTGAATGAGGCTAACACCCAAGCCCCAGAGTGTTTTCGGCATGAATGTTGATGCTTTAGCATCCAACCCCCCTTGGTGGTGGCCTATCGTCGTGGCTTTTCCTACCGCACTTCTTGCCTTCGCCGTGGTATTCGTCTTGAAACGAACCAAGCATGTGAGTCCCCCACTTATCCGCATGCTTGTATAGTTTCTCTCTTTCTCACCCTTGACGCGCGGTGAAAGTCCACATTCTTGGACCCTGAGGAAGAAGGGAAGTCAAGTTTGTCTCCTAGACGGCTCTGGGAGAGGTTTTTCGATCACAAAGAAAAGGGTTTTTCGACGACGGATATGGTGTGATTTTATTTCAATCGGAGCTCTTCGCCTGAAGCCAAACTCATTCCGCGGAGATGCCACCATCATCATTGAAGAGAAGGAGCATGTTCCTCTGCTGTGGTGACATTCAACTATGATATATCGTACCAGTAAATAACAGGAAGACGAAAAGTCAGTCGCAACTTCGCTCAAGATCTTCCTTCTCCAGGTCACTAATCAACTTCATCCGCTATCTGTCTGCATAAGCCCAGCCCGTCTCCTTAGGTTGATGATGAATTGTGGAATGCGAATGCCCAGGATCAAAGTCCTCGTCGAGACCCTCAAGCGATCGCGTCCAGCTTCCATCGGTGAAATATGACCATGGACGTTGTGGATCAACTACAAGATGAAGACAATGGTCACCGGAGTCGTCGGCCTGGATCTTGAAACTTGCAAAATCAAAGTGTTCTCGTCATGAAAACGGCGAAGGGCCGAAGTGTCAAACTCATGGGGCCAGCGTCTCTGCCTGCACTTCGTGAGTGTAGCCCGGCCACAAACGACCACCAGAACATCACAAGAACAGAAGGCTGCGCTTCACTCAAATGCATAATTTAGAATGGGTGTTGTCTGATCTATCGTGGCCTCATTCATCATGATGCACAGAGAAGTATGGATATCGTACACACCGACTTCAACATCGCCAACACCAAACACCAAAACATCACAAACTCACCTTCACCACTAAAAGACGATCCAAAAATAACAACCACCAACCGTATTCCCCCCAAGACCGTTCTTCCTAATCCCTCTTTCCTCCCCTGACGTCATACCCCTTCCTTAAGACACTAGCCTCACGAGCCTCACGGGCAGGTCACTCGACACCACCAAACCAAGGCAGAGGTACAAACATAACCCACACGCTGAGCCACCAAACTCACCTGACACGGTCAGTCGCCCCGAACGTCCCGAACCCGCCGTCACGGATAGCACGTTGCGCGCACGCGACGTCGCAAACGGATCGCGGGATACGGTACGGCATCGGCTGGGCGATGCTGTGCTGGTATATTAATATGAATACCTAGGTCACCCTAAAACGAAAGAATGCGAAACAGTCATATTAGTTGTGCGCTGCGCATATGATCAGTTTATACCGAAGCACGGCCAGGAGACGAAGTCATGTAAAAATGGAAAACGGAAATTTAAGAGCTGATGATAAAGTGTGGGTATGTACACTTGGTAAAGGGCATATATATACAGCGACGCCGCTGCAGGCCGCCCTGCACTTAATATGACTCTCTCAGTCCAGCCCTCTCCTGCGCCCTTTTGCCGCCAAGGCCCGCGCCCCGCGCATCGCGTCGGGCTGCGGCTTCTGGATACGACTCGACGCCTCTTCAGGACTCCGCCTGCTACTCATCATGGTGCTGCTACTACTGCTGCTGGTCTTTCCCGGGCTGGCGTCACGACGGCGGTGGTGGGGTATCTTTGGTGAGGAACTGCGAAAAGAAGATGTGGGTATCGACCGAAGCGAAGAGTATGTTTTGCTGTCAAGGTAACACGCCGCGGGTGGCATGCAGGACGTCTCCGGCTTCGGCGTCGGGGTCTCTGAGGACTCCATCACGTCATCGTCGAAGATGTCAAAGGGTAGTTGGGTGGTGGGGAACTCATCGTCGCAGTCGTCTTCGTCGTCGACCGCGTGTTCCGGGTAGTAATGGTAGTCGGGTTGTTGCTCTTCCTCCACGGTGGACTCGCGCGTCGAACAGTTCTCGAGATCAGAGACCGACGTCGTCAGGGAGTCGGGGTCTTCGGACTGGGAGGTATCTTCCTCGTCGTCGTCGAGACACTGCAGGACCCTTCCTGCGAATCTGCCGGACTCCGATCCTGAGAACGATAATGTTCGCGCGGGAGTGAGGTTGTGGAGGACGTATTCATCATGGTCGATGTCGATGGGAGAGGATGCAGAGGTTTCGGACTGCATGGTCATGGAGCGAGGGGAGGGAGGGAGCTCCGTAGTAATAGCAGAAGACGAGATGGAGGTGGAAATAGACAAGGGTTCATGCGTCATAACAGGCTTTTCGTCGTCATCGTGAAACAAGGTAGGGCCGCCGTTCTCGTCGAGGCTGCTCAGGTTGGTGCTCGCCGTGCGGACGCTGCAACGATCGCTGAAAGAAGAGCCGGTGGACGAGGCCGAGTAGTAGCCTTGATGGCTAGAATAGTCGTCGGGGAGGTAGCTGGAGAAGAGGCGCACAAGGGAGTCGAGGGAACGCGTGCGGAAGAGCTGCAGGGCGTGGGACCACTGAGCGGTGCCGACGAGCTTGGGGCTGGCGATGATCTCGACTGCAGCGAGGTCAAGCGACGCGTTGAGCTCCTTCAGGCGCTGTTCCTTGCGATCGCGCATGAGACGGTGGAATTCGTCGGCGGTATCGGCGAGACGGGAGATTTCGTAGACATCGTGGTGGAAGGCGTCGGGGTCCTGGATGCTAGAAGGGATGGTGTTGTACTGGTCTTGCAGCTTGGTGGAGAGATCATCTCTCTTCATCCCAAACTTCCAGAAAGGCCATGATTGACACGGTTCGTCCATGTTACTGTGGCGTAATGGCGGAAGGAGATGAAGATCGATTCGCGTGGAGAGGGCGAGTCGGAGTCGGGGGGTTGATGCAGTGGTTAGGAGGGCGGAGGGTGATGGGGTGAAGAGTTGGGGGGAGGCCGTGGGCTTCGGTTTGGTGTACTTGGTTTCTTGTGGGCTTTGACTGACGACATGAGAGGCATCTAGACGAGAGTGCGGGTGATGGGATTCATTTTGGCGGTTTGTCCGGAGAGTATCGATTTGGGTCGAGGAGCGCAGGCGCAGGTTGTGCTGGGTTGACTGGGCTCGATGGTGATGACAATGGACAGTTTCAGTGCGTGGAGACACCGAGGAGTGCGGGAATGAGTTGGTCGGGGGGGTGCCGGGACGCAATGTGGTGAAGCCAGAGTCGGACGAACATCAGGCCGACTCAAAACATCGCGAAAAAGTCACGTGCGGCCGGAGAGGAATGCAGAAATGACGGGAACGGGCAGGGCCAGGCAGCGCTAGCGCCATGTTGGGGCTAGCGGGGGGCCTTACACAGGCGCAGGCACCCCTGTCGCGCCTCCCAGAATCGGGACACGAGAGCCACAATGGTGCAGCTTAGCCCTGCAATCTCAGGCTCCGCCACCTTAGCGAGCCAATGGGACCCTGTCGGACTTGTGGGTATCTAAAAGTGAACCAATGGGAGGAGGGGGGCGGTATGCAGGGTGGCATGGCGTCTGACCAACAGCCAATGGGAGGCTGCGCTATTGGCTGCAAGTGTCCAAGCGTCTCCACCCATCGAAGCCACGAGACGACTTTTTTTCCATTGGGAGCAGGCAGGAAGAAAGAAAGGGAGAGAGGGAGGAAAGACCTCGACCGGAAGGAATGGATGGAAGGAGGCTCAGTCATCATCCTCGCCAGACGAGCCAATCACGCCGCATGACCCTTTTAGCACACCCCAGGCTGGCCAGGCTCGTCGCTGGCTCATTCTCACTCATCGACGCTCATCCAACGCTCATCTGGATTCATCACAGTCCAACTGTTCGTCATTGTCTTCGCGCAGATCTCACACACACCCGCCCAGCCTGATCGATACCAGCGTTGAATCTTGCGCCAGACAGACACTCTCTTCATAAAGACAAAATTGTCTCCTTCCACGGCTGTCCCAGTCACGACGGCCCGCTGTCTCTGTGTTTCCACCTCTTCCCACACGGATGCCGACCCGTGAAGAAACGAAAGACACCAAAGTCAAGTGACTCTTCCTCCATATCGAACCTGTGTCAGGCTCTGGTCAACTGCCAGGGAACCGTCCGGCACTGCAGACCTGCAGACCAACCGTCCCTCGTCCCGGCTGCCAGTGCTTACGCCGTATTAGCACACTCTCTGATCTCCGAGTTGGAGCCCTCTCATCTCCATCCGTGAGGCCGTTGGAGAGGCGCTGATTGTGGCTGGGCACCGTCAGCACAGCTGCCGTTTTGCCTATCTGACGCCCGGAAGTCATGTCGCTCTGCCCATGTCAAAGTCACTCCACGCGGAAGATGCACACCAGGGTACTTTGTGATCCCCATTGACCCCATCAACCAGGGCTGAAGCGCACTGCGAGATCTGATCTCGAATGAGAGCAACAGACGCTATTCCCCTCTGGCCATCCTGCAGCAGTTCAGCCCATTTCATCCAGTTGGCATCCGTCCTTTCCCCCCTCTCCCCAAGAAAGTACCCAAGGCCAGGCACCCGTGTCTGTTCTTCCACAGGGTTCGATGACTCTTTTTCTTCCACAACTGCACTGAAAGCTGCAGCTTTTCTCTCTCTCAACACATCTGTGCCAGATCTCACTCTGAGCACTGAACACACTCTCTACACAGAGCATATCTGTCTCTTGTTCCCGGGCCATCGGGAGACGAAACAGAAACATTCAAGACTGCTGTGCCGTCCTACTGACTTGCGCAACTCACCACAATCTCACCGTGCCCATCGGTTAGTAGCTCTCTGCTGGTCAGGACTCTCCGTCAGTCACTCTCTGCTCTACTCTGTACCTACTGCGTATCGGCCGATTAAAACTACTTGAGGCCGAGACTCTATCAGCAGGCCCTCCATAAGGTCCCAAGGTCCCAAGGTCCCTCCCCGTTCCGTCCCCGTTGCACACACCGTTCCCGTTCATCCCCCCAGTCTACTGTCTCCCCCAATCCCACCCGTCACTCAGTCCATCAGTCAGTCAGTCAGTCACTGACTTGTCGCTGATTTCCCGGTGGTTGACTTTGGGCTCATCTGTCCATTTGTTCATCTGACGTCCAGTCTCTGCTGCTCTCCGCCGACCTGCCTCTCCTCGCACCCTCATTGTTGGCTGTGCCCTGACGGCTCTTAATTCCGTGCTGTTCCTGCATTTGTGCCTCAAATCCACTGTCTCTCTCTTCTACTCCCCTCGCCTGTTTTCTTTTCCCTTTCCTCATTCATCCTCCCGCATCATCGCAACTCTTCCTCAGACCCAACGAAAGCGCCACGGAACCCACGGTCTGATCCCACTTCTCCCGCAGCAGAAGAAGACGAAGACGACATAAAATCTCACAACGCTCACCCTGCTTGAGCAACCGCCTTACCAAGCCTCAGCCCGTCTGCCTGGCCGACTATCCCCGGACAGACCACATCTTACTCACTCTCAATCCAATCCCATCCCGGCCATTCCTACACTACCTAACCCACCTTACCTTGCTTGCCTTTGCCGCCACTGCACACACGCACGCAGGCAAACTCCCCTCGCTCCAACCCGTCCACAGTCCGTGTGCGACTGAGTGAGTCCCCTCCGAGTCTATTGTAACCGCATCCCGCCATCCGCGCGCAACGCATGGACCACGACGACGGCTAAAGCCTCCGCCGCCATCCTCGTCGTCCTCCCAACCACCACCCATCCCCTCCCCCGTCCCCCGTCTCTCATGGGCGACCGCCGCCGGGCCCTTGGCTCGGAGGAGCCCTCGGAGGAAAAGACGGAACCCTTCTCCCAGACCGAGATCGACCGGCGCCTGGGCAGCATCCGCGTCGACGAGCCCCTCGACCTGCCGCAGCCCGACGCCGTCCCGCTCGACCAGCTGCGCGTCGAGGAGCACCACCACAAGCAGGGCATCCGCATCCTCGTGAGGCCCCTCACCCGCAGCCGCTCCGTCAGCCCGGGCAACTACAACTGCCAGTGGCTCGCCCTGCGCGCCGAGGTCGCCTCCGAGCAGGAGCCGCAGCACAAGGTCCTCGCCGTCACCCAGACCTCCAAGGACATCAAGTTCTCCGTGCGCATCCCCCCGGAACGTCTGGATGATGACAACACGCCCCGCCCGCCGCTGTGGTGCGAGCTGTACTACGACCCCGCGAGCGACAACCAGATCCTGCTGAACCGCTCGGAAGTGCCCATCTCGCTGACCAGGATATCCGACGGGCCCTCGAGCTGCGGGTGGACGGTCAACCCCGGAACGCCAAAGGCGCTCTCGCCAGGCACATGGCGCATCAACGTGCGCGAGACGTCCGTCCTGGACTTTAGAGTGCTGGCGAAGCGCCCGGCGTTCTTCAGGCAGGACTCCGACCTCAGATCGGAACCAGACTCCGGCTCGGGCTCAGACGCCCTCAACGCCTCCGGCAAGCGCTCCTTCACCCTCGACGCCGGCGCCGACCCCGCGCGCACCGAGAAGAAGCCGCGCACCGCCGACGAAGAAGACGGCGTCATCATGTTCCTCCGCCCGGCCGCGAAACCCCTCGTCTTCCCCCTCCCCACGGAAGCCAAAACCACAACAACCACCGGCACAAGCAGCGCGCTCGTCCCCGCCAACGGCCACGCCCTGCTCGACATGCAGTCCCGCGAGACCGTCGCCATCCCCGGCGGCTGCGAGATCGACGAGTACACCGTCACCAAGCGCGACCAGATCGCCTCCACGGCCCTCTCCTCCGTCTTCACCGCCGAGCACTCCAACGTGCCCGACGGCATCGTCACCGTCAAGGTCCTCAAGACCCGCTCCGCCCCCTCCGCCGCCAACCCCGCCGCCAAACCGCAAGACAACAACGAGCGCAACGTCATCCGCCAGGCCGACATGTGGCTGCGCGAGTACCAGTCCCAGGACGACCTGCGCCACGAGTCCATCGTCAAGCTCTACGGCGGCGACGCGCGCTACCTCTCGCTCTACATGGAGCACGTCGACGCCAAGGACCTCGCCGCCAAGGGTGTCTGGCGCAACCACCTCGACCACTCCTTCACCGGCACCCGCGCCGACGCCTTCGCCATCCTGCGCGACATCGCCGGCGCGCTGCACTACCTGCACAGCAAGTCCCTCGTGCACAACGACATCAAGCCCGCCAACATCCTGTACTCGCCCTCGCGCGGCGCGGTCCTCTGCGACTTTGGACTCTCCACGCACACCTCGGGGCCGGTGACCACGGGCGGCACGCCGTACTACATCCCGCCCGAGTTCATCGGCAAGAAGCTGCGCGGGCCGCCGTCGGACGTGTGGGCGCTGGGGGTGACGATGCTGTACGTGCTCGGCAAGATCCCGTTCCCGGACGCGCGCAGCCGCAAGGGCGCCGGCGGCGCGCAGGTGGGCGGGCGCCCGCTGTACTGGATGATCGCGGACGTGAACCGGACGATGGCGCCGCCGCCGATGGGCACGCGGCCGCCGTGCGCGGCGGTGGACATGATGTACATCTGGCTGAGCGAGGTCGCGCAGGCGAGGGAGAAGCTGTACCCGCGCGACAGGCTGGAGAGGCTTGTGAGTGATATGCTGATCCCGCTGCCGAGCCAAAGGATCACGATGGCGCGGGTGATGAGGGAGCTGTTCCTTGTGGAGCAGAGCGCTGTCAAGAGGTGATGATGTGATGTTTGTTTTTGCATTGGATTTAATACCTGTATTTTCTTTTATGTTTGACGAGATGGATGTTTTGCGAGAGATACCACTGATGTTGGGCATTTGTTTTCATTTCTTTGTTGGCTTTTGCATTAAGTAAGTTGTTGTCATTTTTACATGGTTTTGTCATCGTTGACGTGAACCAGACTTGCATTTTTCTGCATCACACACTGTTGCGCACATCTCATATACCATATACAACCAGCATACTGCATCATTAGGATATTTCCTCCTTGTTTTTATTTTGCATCCACGGTGGCCGGATGGAGGGGCTGGTATCAAGGCGTACAATTCATGTACATTAGAAAGGGCCGTCACGCACACGCCCACGCACATAACACAACACAACACATTTCTCATGCGCTCTCGTGATGTCTCCCCCTCACGTCAAATTTCTGTTCCCCAACCCGTCGCATCACCTCCTTACAAACTCATCCCAAAGACGAAGGCCATGCTCAGACCGACGATGGACGTCAGCGCAACCGCGTGAGAACTACGTCCCGCTGCGCCACTGCTGCCGCCGCCGCCGGAGGTCGAGTTGCCGCTGCTGTTCCCGCTGCCGCTGCCCTCCTCGACGGTGCCGTTGGCGCTCTGCTCCTTGACGGTGTACACCTCCACGCCCTCCGTCTTGCACTGGTCCGAGGGGAGCGTGGTCGCGTTAGCCGTGAAGCGGATGTCGGCGCACTAAATCCCATCGTCAGCTTAAGCTCCCCCCTCCCATTTCTCCAGTTCAAGGCCACCAAAATCCAGGGGAAATGCGGAAAACAGAGGATAACTCACGTTGTAAAGGCCAGCCCCGGCGTCGCCCACCGTCACCACCTGGATACTCCCCTTCTGCCCCTCCTTCGCGGGCGTCGTGAGGTTGAGCTTCTCGACGCAGAGCACGCCGCTGCCGGTGGCGTTCCAGAACTGCGGGGTCAGCGTGATGTTGTGCGTGGTCACGTTGCCGTCGGCCTCGATGCCGAGGTTGATGAAGACGTAGGTCCAGTCGTGGTGCAGGTCGAGCTCGAGGGAGCCGCCGTCGAGGGGCCAGTCGGTGACGTTGCCCGTGCCGTAGGGGACGCCGGCGCCTTTTGGGTGTGTTAGTATCGCGGGACACGGAGGAAGCGCGTTTTGATGGAAGGACAGGAATGGGAGGAGAGGGGGGAGTGGGTTGGAGCTGGATGAGGGAACGTACATGGGTACAACCACTGCGAATATCCAGTCTCGTTCGTGCCCTTGAGGGTGTCGGCTCTCCAGGAGGGGTAGGCGAGGCCGAAGTGCGCGGCGGCCAGGTTGGCGGCGCCGAGGGCGAGGAGGAGGGTCTTGGGGGCCATTTTTTGTTTTTGGGTCCTGCTGATCTTGTGTGGAGATGGGGAGGGTTAAGTTTGTTCAGCGGGTCGGATGATGGGACAAGATCTTGCCAGGACTCGAGACTGAAGAGTGCGTGATGCCACAACAAGAGGCAGAGGCACTCGCGGTTATATATACCCTTCCAACATTACCTACCTGCTTGTTTGCATGTGTTGTAACCCCCGCAGAGGAGCGAGCATGCAGATTGCGCTCTAAAACATTTTAGCTTATCCTTCCCATTGGGAAAGGTAAGGTAGGCACGGCAAGGATGGGAGCTGTTGCTGCCCTTGGGGATGTGGTTGGCAGAACCAGGTCAGTCTAGCTGGGCTGGCCAGCTGCGGGAAACCTGCGCAGGAAAGTACGCCACAACGAAACGAAAGAGGAGACCTATGGCAGCGTGCCATCTCTGCTGGGTGCGGCATCACGTCTAGACCGGGCTCGCATGCCTGCTTCACTGGGAGAGGCGCTGTAACGGGAAGGTGAACCAATCTCAGCCGCCAATTGAGCAAGTTTTTCTTATTTGCTGCTAGCGACGAGCTCCCGGCTAAGCTTAACGAGAGATCACAAAGACGGGATGTTGGCAGCTGCGTTGAGCTTACATGGATGGGCTTGATGTCGGAGAGAGGTTCGTGGCGGGTGAGTGTGGTTGGCGCGGCGAATCAGATGGGGCGGGGCGGGGCGGCGGCGTAAGGCGGCGCTAGCGCGGATGCAAGTATCTTGCTCAAACTCACGCAGCACCCAAATTGGGGGTTGTTGCTGCTGCTGGGGAGATGATGGCATGTTTGGATTGGATGGGGGAAAGATGGGAGTTTGGGAAGGGGGTTGGAATGCGGGAGGAATTGTGTTGCTCCGGCTGCTGTCCTCTCTTCCATGTAGAACAATTTCCCCGGCTATGGTTCATGACGGTTCATGGAGTGCAATAGATTTGGCCCGGGTAACGGGCTTAAGGACCGACGAGGCTTGACATCTTGGAGATGGACGCCGCAGTAGGTTGCAGGGAGCATAAACAAACCGCAGAGGATGAAATCATGCCCTGGAAGCGTTCATACCTTAAGGACGTATCCCAGTTCAATCGCACAGATGCCATAACATCTTTCGACCGCCTCATCGCCCGCTCCATCCCTGTGATGAACATGGGACGCAAATCTCTGCAAAGCAGCGACCGGCCCGCGGCCCGGAGAAAAACCCAACTCGGCCTCTCGCCCCGGACACCACGCGGAGGAAAGTGGGGACCTTGCCGCCTCCCGCCGAGAACACCCAGAACAGCCCCGAAGCATGTCTCCACCAGCATGATAATGTGGCAAGGTCCAAGGAGAAGGGGAACGTGCGACGTCCAGAGTTTACTTGGCTTGACCCCGCAGACCGGCTCTTATTTCAACCTCACCTCCATGAAACTTTCCGTGGCTTCAGATTTTCCGGATATAAGAGTCTTGCTGCCTCCTCCAGCAATTGTACTCTATTATCATTCCGTCTCGTAAACACTTCCAGCTCAAAACTGGCGTCCAGCTGCTCCGCACTGCTGGCAACAGTTGCAGACTGATTATAGGAGGCACACTCGGTAGCGGACTTGATCTTATCCCGTCGTCTTTGAATGTCGGCATCGTCATCGTTCGCTCGCTCAGTCGCGCAGGGATGGGCCCGTCACGATCTTCGCCTACAGCTCATAGTCTACAAATTTCTTTTCCCGATCATCAGCTGAGTCAGCTGCTACCTGCGCCGATGGTTTAGTGGTAAAATTCTCCGTTGCCATTCTGCAGCGTCGGGGAGCCGGGGGTTCGATTCCCCCTCGGCGCAAACTTTTGCCGTCTCTCGCGATCCTTTCGGGCTGGTGTGTTGTTTTTGATTCTTGAGGGATGGAGGTCGTCGTCATGTCGATATTGGCGCCCGGGTAGGATCATTCCAGGGTGAATCTTTTTGGAGACACCTTGCACTACGATTTCTATTGACCGACGGTGGCGATTTGGCAGCCTATCGTATTGCGCGCAACTCGTTGGCCATCCTCGTACTGGGGCAGTTGGTGTCAGCGTAGGTGAGCCGTCGACGCCCCAATTACCGGGATGAGTGCTGAGTCTGCGACATCGAAATGCAAGAATAGACGTGCTAAACTCGGGAGCCAACATATCGTGTTCGGGGAAGCTATCTGGGACACCTTCAGCCTGCCCATTGAAGGTCTTCTGTCAAGAACAGACGGATATGACGATGATTCACGTCCCTCGGCGAAAGACACCCATATATCAAGCTCTTTCAACGGCAATGGAGGGGCAGAAACTCGAACCCCGCCGACTGACTCAACGTAAGGCGGCCAATAATTGACTTCCAATTGCTCGTCCCCCCAAGAGTTGCATCATCTTTTCAAGGAAAACTCGACAACGAGGCATACGCAATGGCGCGATGGAGGGAAACACGATGGGGAAGCTGCGGCGGCCTCAAGTCACTCCGTATCTTTTTCCAGCAACCAAGTGGGGGCATGTCAGCTTCACCAGCCAATAGTGCCTCTCCCCGCAGGAATCCACCTACCGTTCAGCCCTGGCTTGCGGAGGGTGCTTGTATGTCTACTTATATGTTGGAATTCAAGATGGTCTGCAGACATCGAAGTGCTCACGGTAGAATAGGAGATGGTGTATATGGGATAGAACAAAGCAATAATTCAGTATTTTATATAATTATTGGTATTAAGTCCTCTGAATCGATATGGTAGCTCAACTACTGGCTGAGAAACCATCTCCGAATGATCAGTGACCTAACATTTAATCCATCCAACACGTAGACCATCCCACTGCGGACGACGCACGGGCCACTGAGGCCAAATCGCTGCGCCCCCAGGAAAATGGCACAGGCAGCGCCGATTCAGCCAGTAGGAAAGCTTCTGCCTGAGTCACTGGGTTGTTCAAATCCCCAGGCATCCCTCGCGCATCTCGAATCTGACCTTCTTTCTTTCCTCATCCGACTTACACTCACTCTACCTATCCTCAAACATCGCCTTCATCTTACTATTGCACGCAAGCTTGACATCGATTCGGATCATCGATACAACCCTTTTCAAGCTTTCTTGACCCCCTCCGCCTCAATACCAATGCACTGGTTGTAGAAGCCGCTTCGCCCGCCGCCAAGATGGCCCTGCACCATGATCCACCGGTCAACGACCGTCTGGACCAATATGACTACGACGGCGATCCTGGCCGACTCGTGCCTGAACCGCCCTGCACTTACTCTCTCGAGATTGACGAGCGATCCGATTTGATGCGACTGTCTCTGCACATTGGTTGTGCTTCTGACGGATGCGATGAAATGGATTGCTCGACGATCACCGAGAACGACTACTACAACGACGGGGGATACCATATTGCACCCTCATGGACATCGCCCGTCGACTCTAACATGCTTCCAACCTTGGGATCGCTTCCGAATATGATGCAGAAGGTAGGCTAACAATTTAGAGAATTCATCAACGCTCTACGAAACGTAGGCGCTAACACACCTACCAGTCTCAGTTGCCTGCACATGCAATGACACGTCGGTACCGACGCATGTCGTGCTGCAACCCAGACATCAGCGTCAGCTACTTGTCGATGTTTCGACGAGCGGAAGACGCTGCAAGATGTGACGTCGCGACAAGCGACATCGCAAACGTGGACCCTTTCCGCGCCGGCGGAAAAGGTGCCATGATTCAGGGTCGCGAAGATCACAAGCAGGAGACATTTGGCTTGGGATATGATCCTCCCAGCGCAGCTTGCGCAGCCATTGCTTGCCAAGACTTCCATACCACGCCTCGGCGCCAGGAAGTCATCGGCATCATGAAGAACCTGTCGGTTGCTGTCTAATATGGTGAAGATCACGCCGGTTATTCGCGCAGGTAAGGCTTCGACTCGACTTACTTCTCTCCCTGTGACATGCGACTAACGCTCGCCCCTAGGTTGGCCAAGGACCTGAGTACGTCGTAAAACTTCTCGAGCGGACATCTAAACTTGATGACTCCAGATCCCACATCGCTCACACACAATCAACGCCATTTGTAAACCGCTACGCTCAGCACATTGCCGAGTCCACCACCATCTACGACCATAGCTACAACCACTTTGACCAGCAACCTTCAGCTTCGCCCACGGAGTTGATCGAAATGTCTGCTGCAACTTCCACAAGAGTTGGCAGACTAGAAGGCGATAGCACTACCCACACAGAGATTGACCCCCTCCTCACTACCGCCATGGCAGTGACTTCCACCGGCTGGCCCTACGGGGCCCAGCCCGGATGCGCTGCACCCCACGACACAATGGAGAACATGTTCACACAAGGCTCGCCTCTCTCCGAGCTCTACGATTCGCCGGACGAGATGGCCTGGGCCACCTACATTAACGAGGAGATGCTCGCCCCCAGCGACTTCACCATGAACTGCCCCTACCCCACGGACACCAGCTCCCCGGAGGACATCATCAACGACCCCACCGTCCAGTACGACGTCGAGCAGAGCCTCTTCTCCTTCAACGACCCCCTCCCAGACCTCTCGGCGTCGTCGGACTACCTCTCGGGCGACCAGCTCTCCGTCTCCTATTTCGGCAGCGCAAACACGTCCCCTTTCGAGCAGTCTCTCGACTACATCCCCGACGACATGGACTTCCTCCAAGACCCCAGCTCCATGCCCGTCTGGCCCCTCTCCTCCGCCACCGCCTCCCCGCTCCCCACGAGCACCACCTCCCCGACCTCCCCGGATGCCGCCGACCACCCCTACCGCTGCACCACCGACAACTGCACAAAGACCTTCCGCAAGGAGGCCCAGCTCAAGCAGCACCAGCGCGTCCACCGCAAGTCGCTCGTCTGCACCATCTGCCGCGCCGAGCGCCACACCGAGCACAAGTTCGCCCAGGTCCGCGACCTCGAGCGGCACCTGCAGGCGCGGCACCCCGAGGTCGCGCAGACCGCCAACGTGCGCTCCGAGATCCGCGAGTGCCCGCACCCCGGCTGCGACCACCGCGGGCGCAGGGACAACGTGTCGAGGCACCACGAGAGCAAGCACGGCAAGAAGCTCAAGTGGAAGAGGGGCGTTCCCCACGTGGTGGGTTGAAAGGAGGGTCTTTCCTCTCTGATGGGTAATGAGAAAACACACAAAAGAGCGATGTGAGTTTCTGGCGTTTATTGATACCTGCATTTGTTTTGATTTTATGACCGGTTCGGTTTGGGATATCTCGGTAGCATAGTGCATTTAGACCAATACATCTCAAAATAATTGCTGGTTCCGTGGGTGAATGTTGAGGCTGCGATGAGGTTGCTCGCCATACCTGGAGCCGCTTCTTGTTGCGCCACGCGTATGGAAGTTCTCAAAACAATGAGACCTGCTGCAGCAGACAGGCATTGAGAGGTTGGGGCCACAATCGGGTATTCGCAGTACCCTGCCCCTCCTGGAGACGGGTCAACTCTCTTGCTCCGCGTAGCCATCTTCAGCTTCATCGCCATTCCCTTGCCAGCTTAGTATCAGTCTCACCTATTCGTAACTTCAACACGAATCCCCACACTGCTGCTTCCATCTTCAAGGGCATCATGTTCTGGGAACGAATTGCCACATCCCACATCTTCAACTCTACCATCAAGAATTTTAAGGGGAACTGTGGCTTTTTGCTCATCGAGAAAGACCCAAGCATCCACTCGGGTGATAGCAAAAAACGGCCGATTTTTGAGCGGACATGCTTGCCCTTCCTCTACTATTACGCTCGATGTTAGGAAAATATTGTTTTTGTTTTTGGATACATTCCATCTCCCTGGTGCCTCTTTCGTTTCTTCCCGTCACAAGTTTACTTGCCTGTAACCACCTTGAACACTGTGATGAAGAAAAGCAATTAATATGATCTATGCGCTGGGGATCTCTTTTCGGCAACCTTGAGGATTGACGGCGGCCGGGATTTCTTCGGGTTAGGGTTACGAAAATTTCGACTACAAGTCCCCTTCTGGTCTACCTCCATGGCTGTAGATGGCTGGAGAAAAGTCACCTCGCCGCCACCAAGAAAAGGTTTTCCGTACCTGATCCGGAGATAAGTGTGCCCCTGAGTTACAAGTCCGTCAATGTCCGCTGTAGATGGTGCCGGCCACATTGTGGAACACAGTTTACGGCCCCTGAACGGGTCGTGAGCGGTTCCTGACAAAGTACTGCCAGTTCAGGTTAGCCACAGTTTTCAGGGGTTGGCTATCTCTGGAGTTTTCAGTCAATGACCAACCTGGCAGTCTAGTAGATGGCCTTCAGCCACATTGTGGGATACAGTATACGGCCCCTGGGCGGCCCCTGGACGGCCCCTGAGAAAGAAAAGCCAGTTCCCAGGGGTTGAGTTGACAACTCTGCCCGGCTGTTCAGCAAGTGACAATAGCATCTGATCCGTAGTCCAGTCTGTCTTGCGGACGGGCATTTCAACGTCTACTCAACTCCTTCTGTGTGCAAGTGTTGTATCTTTTGAAAGTCCCAGCTCTTTGCAGTGCTGTCTTAAATCCCGATCTATCAAGTGGTAGAGATACCACTTCCGGGCATCCGCTTTCTTGTCAATTTGCCCACAAATACACCTTTTCAGAGACTTTGCAACTTTGTATGATGGCTTCACGGACTTTGCCACCTGACATGAAGTTTCGGGAGCTCTCAAGTCTGCCAAGTGGCACAATGTCCCACCTCTTCGACTTGAGAACTCTGCAATATGACCAATCCTCCACACTTTGACGTCAACTGCGGGCTTCAATTGCAACTCCGCATAGATGTTTGACTTCACATGCAAGGTGGTGTATCATGTATGGATTCTTCATGGTATACGGATGGGTCTGAAAGGTGAGGAGGAGAGAGGTTGCGGCGAGCCTTCAGAATCCTTTAAAATGCCCTCCTCGCTCCCTCGTCCTGGGCTTTCTTTCTTTCCTTCTGTGTCTCACTTCGTTGAATCGTACTCTCGTCTTACTTCTTCACGTCGCTATTTTACAAACCGCTGTTCATCTCGCCACTCACTACTTTACTCTTCACTCTGATTACTCCACTTTAATACATCCTCCAACTATCTATTGTTCGGCTTCTTAGTCGTTCAACTTCACTATCGTTCGGCTTCTCAGTCGTTCACCTTAACTATCGTTCGGCTACTCAGTCGTTCGACATCACTATCGTTCGGCTCCTAAGTCGTTCAGCGTCAGTAACTATAGCCCGGCATTATCATCGTCCGGTCCCTTTACCACTACACCATATCAGCTCGCATCATGTCTTCTATTACCATGATCGCCAACCGTACCTCCATCATCCCCGCCAACGGCTCCGTCGTCCGCCACAAGTTAGGCGTAGACATGACCATCACAGCCGGCGGAGAGGTTACCGGTTTCGAGCTCACAGACGCTACCAACAAGACCCTTATTTGGACTGGCTGCGCCAGCACGGTCGAGATTAGTTGGCCCAAGGATGGAGTCAGAACCGTTGCATACCAATACGAGAGGCTTCTCAGCCACTTGCAGAAGTTCATGAACATTATTCACTACACTCGGCCAGAAGAGTCAAACTTGCGCTATATTGTCAGGATCACTCTCGAGAACAGCGACCAAGCCGCGATGGCAGTCAAACACCTCGCGCAACTCCATTTGAAGGACTTCCGTTTCCACCAGGCCTTCGAGGCCCGTATTGGAGTACCCTACGACCAGATGAGTACGATTTCCAACAGACTCAACGAACTTTACGTCCTCGCCCTCGGCGACGGAGTGAGCACCGAGGTCCAGCGATCATGGACCATGGCCACCATCACCGTCACCGGCTACAACAGACTGGCTGTGACCAACATGAAGAGACAGCTTGCGGAGCTCATTGAGCAAAGCACCGTCCTCGACACCACTACCATTCGCGCTCCCAAGATCCAGTCAGAACGTACTTGCATGGCTTGTTTTGACGTCCTCGAACGGCCCGTTCTGCCATCTTGCGGACATCAATCACTTTTCTGCGCCGAGTGCCTGCTCGAGACATACCGAGCCAACCACAAGAAGGGGCCTCTCCGCTGCACCGAGCAGAACGATAACAGAGAGTTATGCCACCAGCCTATCGACCTCGAGTGTCTCGCCAACAACCTACCTCCAGCACTCTTTGAGGATTTTCTCGACCTGGCCGCCAACGCTTTCGTGGCACGCAACCCTAATCTTGTACGCCACTGCCCCACACCAGGGTGCCGCCAAGTCTACCAACCAACACCCAAGACCGAAGACTCCATGGGCACACCAAAGACATGCCCGGATTGTCTGGTGCGTCTCTGCACCACGTGCGGCCACCAACATGACAACGACAGTCCCTGTGAGTCGATGATAGACCCAGATCTCGAACAGGCCAAAAAAGACCTTGAGGCCCGAGATTGCCCGGGATGCTCAACTCCGATCGTCCGATATGAGGGTTGTAACAAGGTTGAATGTCCAGGATGCGGTACTTTCATCTGTTGGTCATGCATGAAAACATACACCACCGCCCTTGCAGCCTACAACCATATGGTAAAGGATCACGGCACCGTCGGCGAGGGATATATTGCCTTCGACGACAACGGCGATCCCATCCTGCCTGAAGATGAGCGGATCGAGAATGAGCTTGCAGAACTCCAATTCCCCGTCGACGACGAAGATCTCGAGCCCGCACAAGATGACGGAAGGGATAGGGGTGAGGGACGTATGGAGGCGCGCGTCGAAGAACAACAACCACAACAAGAACGACTGCTCGCTCGGGATCTTCCCGTCGGCCAAAGCTGGTGGTAGATCCTCGCCCATACGTCCTCCCTTAGTAGTTTCCTACTTTGGGTTGTCACCACCCCTCTTACATAACAACACCATTCTGCCAGACCAGGAATGGACCGAGTACGACCTTGCCGAGCAAGAGTATCTCGACGACAACAAGTATTACCTCGACAAAGATCAATATGAGGAATACGGAATGCGACTCGAGCCCACACAAGACAACAGCCGAGATCGCGGGGAGGAAAGGATGGAGGTGCGCGCAAATAAACAACCACAACCACAACCACAACAAACAATGCCGGACGACGCCGCCAACAACTACCACTACAACAATGGCAACTCTGACGGAAAGCAATTGATTCCTGACGATGTCACAAGGCGTCCGGCCGCCGCACTCGGGAGCTACCCAGGCAATGCCTATGGTAGTCTCTCACACCCATCCTCCCTCTAACAGGTTTTTTTTATCCTTCGGGGTTTTTTTACCTTTTTTTTTCCCCCTTCGGGGGTTTTTTTTTTCTTTTTTTGGCCCAACAATACAAACCACAACTACCACCGCCAACCAAACGTTCCCTAACCTATGCAATGTGATGTGATGATGCTTGTCAATGTGTGTAGATGTGCGTAGATGTGTATTATATGCTTCCATTCCGTGATGCACCCCACTGGATAACCGGCGCCTTCCATTGTGGCTTGCATCTGACTTTGCCGCAGCAACCTTGCATGATCACGCCGTCCAATTATTGAAGCTATTCAGAAAAGATGGGCCCTCACACACTGTGCCTCTGGCCTACCCCTCTCTCGTCCTTCTTGCCGTCCTCTCTGCCGCCATGTCTATCGCCATCCCTGTAGCCCTCTCCTGTCGCCTTCTCCTAACCACCTTCCCTGGCGTCCTGTCTGTTGTTCCCTCTGCCCCCTTATCTGCCGTCTTCTCTGTCGCCCTCTCTGCTATCGCTCCAATGACGAACCTTTGTACTTCGCCCTTGACCATGTAATTCCTTTGCGTGAGGTTGTATATAGATATTTCATACTAAGCCTTCGTCAGATATGCAAAACCATGGGATGTTACAGGTCTGGCACGATCGCAGCCCGCCCAACTTCGAACTATAATCTGAGTATTGAGTGTGGCTTCTTGGCGCTTTGATCAGTCCAATTGTTTGTGAAAAATCTAACGGCGCAAGGTGCAACTCAATGATGGCCAAGCAACCCGGAGGATAAAAGCCCAAGAGGTTCCTATATAGAAGGCCAATGAAACGCGCCTGTGAAGTCTAGCTTTTTAAAAGCATCACACCTCCACCTCACGTGCCTCTTGTTTTCAAGCCCTGTATGTTCTCCAGGTAACGTGCCGCGTTTTTGGTTCAGCACTCAGGGTTGCAGAGGGGACAATCTCTGTTGTTATTCTCAGCCTATCCACCTCTGTTCAGGTAACTGCCGTACTCAGTATGTTCAAACTCCTTTTGTCTCGAGTCAGAGACATGGTACACACGTACGACACCCCTCGTGGGAATAACACCTTGTCTCCAAATGAATCGTCTCTGAAGAACGGTCAACTATGCCGGGATTGTCGTCGGGGGCGATGCGCCAAAGGTGATGACTGCGAGTTCAGTCATGACAAGAGCCTGTTCAAGAAGACTGCCATAAACCTCTGCACGTTTTTCTCGAGAGGGTTCTGTCGCTTTAGGGAGGAGTGCAATATCCCACACGTTGACGTGCCGTTGGGCCAATTCGCGCGTGTTCGGCCTACGCAGGCGCGTTGTCGCAGGGGAAGTGAGTGCCGCCTTCCCCATGGGGACCCAGAAGAGGATACGGTGAGTATCACACTACATTTCGGTTTCATCAGACTGTCGGAAAAGCTCACTTAATCGCGCAGTTGTCCACCGAAACCGATTCGCGCACACGACAGTTGCTCGGAGCAACCTTCACGTTTGGCCCCGGGGCATCGGTCTGTGATGTTACTCTACCTGATAACTCGACCGCCGTCATTCTCAACATTGTGGGACTATGCAGTACGACGGCAGTTCAATTCCTGTTAGAACAAAGGGGCTTCCATGTCCCTCTCACGTCCATTAAACTGAGATCTCAAGACTCGGGGCTCAAGTACGCTGTTGTCAACGGTCGAGCCCCTGGGTTTGCGGAACTTTTGCGCGAGAACTTTCAGAAGAAGAAGGCACACGGCGCGTTTTCAGGAATTAAAGTTGTCACCGAAGAGATAAATCCGATTTCGGAAAAAGAGGACTTCCACGTTGTGACTAGTCGGAAAATCAAGTGCTCTTGGCCAAAGGACCGCGACGGATCTGACTTTGCATGCGAAAAGAACGAGCTTGCAATGGTGGAAGCTATGCTGGCAGCCGTCGGCGAGTTGGAAACACGGCTTTGTCTCGGGTCAGACGACGAAGATCGTATATTGGACTCGGTGGCTTGGTTTAAAGGAGCAGAAGACGCCATGCGAGCAGCCCAGACCTTTGACAGAGCCCCTCTCCCTTTTAATTCGTCTGGGCTACTCAGTGTGAAGCAAATTCACTCCACGAGCTACAAGCTTTCGACCCGAGTTTTCCAGAGTCTTATCGACGAGGTCACGAACCGTCATGACCATAGAGATGCTCAGGTCAAATTTCAAACATTTTGCGACACGGAAGAACACACCATACTGTCGTTGGAAAGCGACAATCTTTATGCTCTGAAGAGGAAACGACAAATATTGGATGGTCTATTTGCTGGTAAGGTCATTTCCTACTCTACGGACACCGACAGTCCGGTCTGGAGTCCGTATTTTGACGATAAGGCCTTCCGAAACCGGATCCTCGATCAGATTGCAAAGGACTGTGGTGTAGCATTTCACTGTCTCCCAGTCAGCAAAGAGATCAAGCTATACGGCCCGCCTGAAAATATCAAAAAAGCCAACGAGGCTCTTTTCCTGAGTTTTGAAAACAATTTCACAGCCGTCCACCCTATTGCTCTCAACGCAAATGCCTTTAATTGGGCCATCAGAGGAGGTTTCAAGGCTCTCTGCGAAGCCCTTGGTCAAGACACTGTGAGGTATAAGTCCGTCTGGCCGCCTTCCCAAATTAATATCGCAGGACCAGTCTCCTCTTACGAAAGAGCCATAGAAATGATTTCTCAGAGGTCAACCTTCAGAGATGCGGTTGAGAGACCATGTTCAGTGTGCTGGACCGAGCCTGACCAGTTCCTGACGACGACGTGCGGTCATGTCTACTGCTTGGACTGCTTCCAGAACTTCTGTCGAGCAGGAGATACAAATCCTGGAGGCTTCAAAGTGGCCTGTATAGGCAATAATGGCCTTTGCAGATCCGTTATCGGACTTGATGAACTAGCACAATATCTTCCACCAGTAGCGTTCGAACAACTCCTCGCGTCATCCGCCGAATCATATGTCAACAAGCATCCCGAGAAACTCCGGTACTGTCCTACGGCAGATTGCGGATACATTTACCGAGTCAGTTCCACCGAGAACCCAAGATATTTTGAATGTCCGAGCTGCGGCAAAGCGACATGCCCCTCATGCCACAACTCTCATCCCGCAATATCTTGTGCGGAGCGTCGAGACAAGATTGCCAGAGGAGACGAAAAGAAACTGCGAAAGTGCAAGCGGAAGCTTGGGGTCAAGGACTGCCCCAAATGTCACGCGCCTATCGAGAAGTGGTATGGCTGCGACCACATAAGTTGTAGATGCGGAGCACACATCTGTTGGGTATGCCTCGCCAACTTCGAAACAGGCGATGAGTGCACGTTGCATTTACGTCAGAGACATGAACAGATCTGACATGCTTTGTTTGGTCTGCAACAACTTTGAAGACTGGTGCGTCGACAAAACTCAACATCATTATGCTTTTGAATAGTTGGACTATGGCTTGGGAAGAGAACAACGACAGCAAACTGTAAATAGAAAGCGGTTGTTGTGATGAAAGACCTGGCGCCTTATTCTCGCGAAAGTTTCGTAACATAATAAAGAACGTCAAAGGGAGCCTGGCAGCGTTGCTATTATTCATTTTGTCAATAAAGGGTAGCTGTTATTGTTGTACTACAAAGGAACAAGAGTTGAGATCACCAGAGAGAACAACTGGAATTGTTCAGAGGCACCCCGAGCGAAATCTTCGGATTGCCTATTTATTCCAGACACACCTTCTAGCTTTTACCATCTCTTACAACTGTACAATCTAGCAACAACACATCTTTCTTCCACGATAACCACTTCTATTCCTCCTCCTCAAATAAGTCTAGGCGTCTTCTGGAAAGCACGCCCTCAAAAATCACTAGCCGGCTCGCAATACTCGCTATATACCGAACAGTAACAATGCCTGTCAAATCTGCGTATGAAGGACTCAAGCGCTTCTTGAAGGGCGAAAAGGAGGAGGTTGACATTGCGAAAATTCGACTGGCGAGAAAGCCTACGTGGCCCACTCCCCCTCCATCTCCCCGTTTGCCTCCTCCTCCTCAACCTGTCGTGGTTGAAGCTCCTTGCCACGACGGAAGACCTTGTTTTGCAGTATGGGCCTACACTGACAAAGACGCGAGGTCGCCCGCAGGACCCGATCTTTCAAACATACCTCTTTGGGTCATCCGAGTTTACCACACCTTGCCCGAAGCCGTGTACGCTTACCACGTCCGAGACACGGCCGAGAAGATCTACACACTTGCGCACACGAGATTCGACGCCTTAGACAAGGCCTACCTTGAGCACCCCAAGTACCGGTACCGCATCGAAGTCATCGGGCTGCCCCTTCCAGAGGACACCAGCGATAGCGAGCGCATCGAGCGGTGCATGGAACACCACCGCGCAGAGGTTGCAGCGCGCCGGACCACAGGCAGTGTGTTCTTTATCCAGACAGCCGTTCAAGGTGACTACAAGCATAGGATCGCGATTCGCCGGCTGGACGAAGATAGACTGGGTGAGATCTACAGCGGCGGTAACTTTTTGGATGTGTCGTTTGATCCAAAAGCAATGGTAAGACCTAGTGATCCCGAGATGTCACAATATGGCTCGTCGCGGTTTGCAACTGCCAATGTGGGGAGGGTGTTTGGAACTTTTAGGCAGTCGATCCGTTGGTTTTATGATCGATACGTGGACAACGGAACAATCTACCGTGACATGGAGACATGGAAGTTGGAAGCAGCGAGGGGAAAATGATGGTTTATTCTTAGAGTCTGCTGGTAATCGAGTTCGTCGTACAGATTGGTTTTTCTGGAAGATCAAAAGGTAGCAGTGATAAGTTTAATTTCGAATGTTTGCTGCCACTGAATCCATGCAAGTTCTAAATTGCACCGCCCTTCCTCATTGAAACGTTCTCCCAGGGACGAGCGGGAATAAGAATGTGGCACGTACGCCGCCTGCATTTGACGGATGTTTCCCTAGAAGGCTTGCCTACTTGAACCACGTATATGTGCATGCATGGCTACCACTTTACATGGCTGTAGATCAAACAGCGATTTGAAGGCTTTGGGCCAGGAGACCACAGAAAAGTGCATTTCTTGGATGAATCTAGGAACATGCACACGACCTGCAATGCCTGTCACTTTGATGATCGTGATTCAGTGACTGCAATATTGAAGCTAGCTTCAGCACATGTGTGGGTTCTATTTATCGCATCCGAGCAAAACCGCCCATAATCCTAACCCAACGGATTCAGCTTGCGTCACTACTTGGCAGCCGCGGAAGGCATGTTGTAGGCCAGGTCGGCGTCTTCCGCCCGCGCAGCAGCGGAAGGCTTGTTGTAAGCAAGATCAGCGTCCACCGCAGCCCGGGCAGCAGCGGATGGCTTGTTATAAGCTAGGTCGGCGTCCACTTCAGCCCGCGCAACCGCAGCAGGCGCGTCCAAGGCGATGTTTTGACCTAGTCAGAGAGTTAGAAATTGGCGATTCTGCGCAACAGTTGAGCTCATTGCTTGCCTGTGATAGGAAGGGCATTGACACAGGTCAAGAGGCCAGATACGAGAGCGATGACGGAGACCTTCATTTCAGCGCTTCTTAGCGATTGTGACAATGGTTGATAATATTGCGTGATGTGGAGAAAAGTGAGATTTGAGCCTTGAGAGTATGAAATGAATAACTCTTGTGGTCCGATAACTGCCTTGACTGAGATGGGTTTGAATTTTATATATGCATCGGTTATACGCCTACTGCACCATCTCTTCAAACAACTTGCCAACCTTTCACGTCCCAGTCCTGTTTGTTCGGCTGCACCTTTCGGGACTGCAAAATTTCGGCTAAAGCAGAGTCTGGCCAGACTCACCGCGTGTTTGTTGCGAAGAGCATATGCCCCGCTTTCTCCCACGTTCCCCGGTCACCTGCCCGACGACGACATTGAATGTTTGCCTCTCGGTTGATGTATCTTAATTAACTTGCAGTAATCTCTTGCTGCTTTGAGCTCGAGGTGCATAGATATCTTGTCCTATCACTGGTTCCCGCCTCTCGAACGCATGGGCTTTCTTCCCGCTCAAATCAGACTTCGTCTCCAAGAGTTTCCAACCGAAGCGATGCTTCACAACTCTGCTGGACCTGTTTCTGCAACTACATCCAACAGCCTTTCTTTGCCTTTTGCATCGGGGTAATCTACCGTATTAGATCTAGTTGGTCAAGCCTCTTTGTGTCCATGCAGCAAACATGTCGCAACTGCTGCGAGGGAAGGCCCGGAGTGTGAATTTCCCCTGTAGAATCCATGTGAGCTGAGTCCTTCTCCCCGTTCGTCAAGTTGGCCCCGTTTTTGCGGCGCGGCAAGAGCGATTCATCGAAATATCACCACGGTGTGAAAAGAAAAGCCATGCTCGTGGGATCTGCATTTCCAATCTTTTGCGAGCACACGTTGGCCCGCATAAGAAAGAAGGGGTCTTTCATCCTCGACGTTCTCTGCTGTCTCAACACCAGACCTTCCTCAAAATCCAGATTCTGGGGATTGTGGTCTCCTTCCTTCCTCAACAATATTTGTTCATCTTCTTGTTCATTCCGATCGACCTTCGGCGTCTTCGGCGACTCAACATGCTTCCTGTAATCGAGAAAGCGACATACAATCAGGTACCCCCAAGCGATGAATCCAGCGACGGGTCTTACAGCGAAGAGACAACGTTGATGCAGGAGGGCCTTGTCAAGAGAAGATCTGGATCATGTTCACTTCTTTTTAAAGCCCTTTTTGGTTTGACTGTTCTGATCTTGTATTCGGCGGCTCTGATCCAGATATCTGCGCACACATTCAAACCTGGTCGTATGCAGGGCACCAGGGCCATGGATTGTCAGTTCACCCTGCGCACCATCAATTCCGCTGCTAACCGGTCATGCAGCTATCGTCGATGGATTCCTTCAATATGAATTTCGCGAGTTCTACCAATTCGAGAAGGGGCTCCAGAACGTCACGTATTTCACTGAGCCTGATGCGGAGGTGGACAGGAACTGGCATAATATTCTCGCACGTGAGTTGCCACCCAAGCCTCTGAACCATTTCATTCATAAGTTGACGGTCGTTCTAAAGATCAGAACATTCGCATTCCGAAACATACAATGGAGGAACTTGATCGAGTGGACGAGGGTATCGAACTACCAGGAGGTGGTTACTTTGGATCTATCATGGTCTACCATCACCTGCACTGCCTGGTATGCTTGCTTCAAATCATGTCTCAAAATGTGCAAATCGACTAATTCGATCCGTTAGAAAAACCTGTATCACGCCCTGCACCCAGAATACTACAATTTCAGCAAGTTGACAAGTCACGAGCAAGAGAGGCTCGCCGAGCACAACGGTGAGAAGCCCCAACTCCGGCTCCTAGCTTTCGTAGCTTGCTCAAGATCATGCTTCTGATGAAACCTCCAGACCATTGTCTCCATATGCTTCGAGAGGCAGTGATGTGTCAAGGTGACACAACGCTGATCACCATGAAGTGGAACTCCACTGGTCTTCGGCCGATCGGAAACTTGACCAGTCCCCATGAATGCGTCAACTGGGACAGGCTTATGGAGTGGGTGGTTCCCAACTCCTTCGATGCTCTTGCTGATGGCATGCTGGTCCATCCGACTTTTGGTATGGACCCTGATCCCTTCTCCGATGTTAGCCACAATGTGAGACGCTGAACTGACACAATAACAGGACCGGTATTCCGCGATCGCCAATTAGTTGAAGCGTCCTGAAAGGAAATTTATCGGGAAAGCTTGCAGTAACAGATTTAGGATGATGCGTGAGGAGTAGTAGCGTGCAGAGGACTGGGCAATACAGACTTGAAATTCCGTGGTAATGGAAGTGCACTTGGAATTGCTTCAAATTTGTTCGTCGTAGATACAATACTGGGTCGTACCATGGACTTTTTCTCAGCGTCAATAGCCTTCGCTAGACCCTTGACATATCCATGTGCTTCAAGATCATGTGCTCATACATCATGATTTGTCCCAGATAGCTCAGTGCTGCACATCAGCGGCGTGCTCCTTGCGCGCAACATATTCCGGAACTCCCGGAGGCTTTCCCGTGTTCGCACCCCTCTTAGAGTGCTCTGTTCTCTCCTCCCTCTGCTGCTGGGCCATCATCTCCTTGGCTTCATGCTTGCTTGAGGGGTCCTCTGCTTTACAGTTAGTACTAGGATACGTAGGTAGCCTGTCAATACATACTGTGAGTGTCGGCTTGAGAGTTGTTGTATTGAGGCATTTTGATGGCTCGAAGGGTTTGTGTGAACAGGGTTAACTGTAACGATTTGAGGGCGGGAAGTTGGATCGCTGAGTGCAAGTTTGGTCGAACGTGATAGATGTAATGTGGAGGATTTCCTGGAACTATCGTTGTAAAGGCTTTTTAAAACAGTCTCAATAGTCTCAATGTGTTACCAAATTGAACTCACTGTAATCTGAGTGACGCGAAGTTGCGTAAATGTATCGTCACTGACGCCGCGGCAGCATGCGCATCGTCGGTTCCCACTTGACGTCGACAAATGGGTCCAATTGTGGGCAATGGGGAGCAACCCGTCTGATAATCGCATTCCAAACCCACACATCTTCGATCTACAACCGGGCAAAAAGCTCCGTCAAAAGACGTGTACAAGTTTGAACTCTCAGGGAATATCTAATGGTTTGCTGTTAAGGAGGCCAGTGGAACCTGTGACTTCGTCTCGGTCGCCGACCCCTGTCTCGAAGCACATGTGATTTTGGCTGAGCAATTTGGCAGTCTACTTTCTTCACAGCACATGGAGTCAATTGAAAACAATTCAGCTGTTATATTCGGGCCTATCGGCGAAGCTACTATGTACATGGAAGGCACCCGGTCAGTGAGGCATCAGCCAACAAGACCACGGCGCAGAAGTAAATACACGCTGAAGGGATAAGCTCCCCAAGACTCCACGCTCAAGTAGATGAAGAAAGATCGACCAGACACCGAAGGTCAAGCCGCTTAGCAGGCGGACAGAGAAGTCTGGCCCTTGCAGTTGGCAGTGGTGCTGACCTTGCTGCTCTCGCCAGAGCCCTTGTTGACGCCCTTGTACTCCTGGCAGACCTTGGAGACACTGGAGCCGCAGGTGTTGGAGATGGTGGCGACGTCACCGTAGTTGGAGTTGATACCGACGAGCTCCTTGACGCTCTTGGCCTTGACGTTCTTGACGATGACGTTGCGGGGGCCGCCGTTATTGGTGCAGTCGCCGCAGCCGCGGTAGAGCTTGCCGGCGGTGACGACGGTGAAGCCGTCGATGGTGACGGTGCCGCGGCCGTTGTGCTGAACGACCTTGTCGGCGGCGTTCTGGGCGCCACCGCCCTGGATGAGGACGTCGCCAGTGCCGAGGGCGGAGATAGCGTCTGCGAGTGGGAGTCAGTCAAAGGGCTTAGCTAGGAATCTCATAGCTGGTATCTTACCTTCGCAGACGTCGCGGAACCAGACGTTCTTCAGGGTGCAGGCGCCCTTGCAGTGGACGCCCTCCAGCTGGTTGACACCGATGATGACGTTGCTCAGCGTGGCGCCATTCTCGAGAATGAAGACGGCGGAGTCGCTGCCGGTGTCGGCGTCGGTGTCACAGGCGCGACCACGATCGAACTCCTTGTTGCCCATGTCCTTGCTTCCAGAGATGACACTGGGAGCAGAGAGGGAGACGATGGAACCGCTGCGGGTGGGGATGTTGAGAGTCTGAGCCGCGGTGAGGCCGGCCAGCATGGCGGAGACAAGAACCTTGGTCTGCATTTTGGATGTGATTTGCGTGATAAAGCTGAGTAGAAGATATTGAGAAGCAGCTATGTGATTGTACTCAGTGAGCGGGGTGAGGAGGGAAGACGGATGGGAGAATGATGAAGATTCACGTCGTACTTATAGTTCCGTCAGGAATCCCACAGCTATCACGATAATCATTCTCAGGAGTCACCCAAGATACTATGGCGGTAAGGGAGTTTCACATAGATCGTAAGAGTCTAGACTGTACCACTTACTGGGAGCAGAATCCCGTGATCCCGTGGCCTATCATCATAGCAAGTTGTTCAGGGGCGAGGAATGATGAATCTCCTTGGTGGAATTACCAAACATCATCACCGCCATGTTCCAGAAGAAATAAACATTGGGAGAGGCCCCAGGCTCGGACGCTCACTCGAGGACGTGGGTGGGCTGCCGCAAACACCAAGGAACCCTTGATCGTTATGTACCGAACTTCTCCATCCGTGGCCAATGATATCTCTGACCTTGATAGACGCCAACCTAGTCTCGGTAGTCGAAGATGGTCCTGGCCTCTTCTGATAGGTGGATGCATCTTGTCTTTTCCGACTTCACCTGTACTCCTGGGGTCCATGAGGGCGACGTTTGAGCCCCGCAAATGTGGCGGTCGCGTGGTGGACAGACACCAGTAGTCCTTGAGCCTTCCATGTCCTACGGCAACAACTCCAAATGAGAACAGACGACGGCCGCATTCTGGGAACTCGTAAAGCTTGGCAGATAATCTACCCAATACCTCCTGGAAGGTGAGAGCGACTTTCCAGCACAGCCCCCTTCGAGGTGTGGTTGAGGGTGTCTTTGGGGGTGGAGACTGCCCGAATGGGCTCTGCACCAGAGCCTCTACTGGTATGGTTGGATTATCACAGGAGGGTTCTGAGGAACGGCGACAGGGGTTTTCTTTCAATCTCCAATTCTACTGTCTAGACCGTCCGATGTTGTCCAGGGCCCCACGTTGGATTCAACCCCAAGATCTCAGAGACCAGGGTCGTGCTGTTGCTAGTGGCAGAGGGAAACGGGAGATGGCTATCGTGTCAGTGGTATCAGTGAATCGACAAGCGAATCACCAAATGGATCCAGCCGAGAAGGTGTTGTCGGTCGAATAGGTTCTCGATAAGGAAACACCTTAGTCCGAGGTGTGGAAGCGATCTGACTGGAAGTCTTTAAAGGGCAGGTGCACAATCCAAGACCCAACAGCATTTTGATGCCATCAGGCAACGCAGGCGTGATGGGCAACGTGACTGGACAAGCGCTAGAACAACCCACCTATGCAGCTAAGACTGAGCCTAATCAGCATATGCACGCATGCCAAATCACCTCCGATGTCTGGTGAAGAAAAGGAGAACAGCCGTCGACAACCTTACCAAGCCCCAGGTGCCCACTAAAAAAGATGATGGGTCCGGGGTATTGTCTCGGTAGATCATTGTCACCTACCGGCTGATGTGCTCCGACCGCATGGTTGGGCGGTTTCGGCGCTTGCCTCCGCATTGGGGATGGGCGCGAACGGCGTTACGAAAAGCCGTAAAATTGGACGGACGATGCCAAGACCTTTGAGTCAAGCATGCAGGTTTAAAAGGGGACAGGCGCCGCGTTTTTGCTGCACCCCCAACCCTTGCCAAGCCTCACCAAAAGATGATAGCCCATCGGCCAAGACAAGAAGAAACGTGAGGTTTCCGTGTCTTGGCACGCGCCAACCCCTTTTTGATGGTGTTGGTGGCAATGGAGACGGCAAATCATTGATGGAAAAAGGGCATTTCCATTGATCAGCGGCCTTCAAACCAGGCTTATTTCAACGGATTTGATGAGGGTGAGACAGCTGGGGAAGAATGTTTAACAATAGTGACACCAAATGGTTTGCAGATGACAACACTCGGTGAGACAGCATGTTTGGATTTGACGGACAACACTATGGCTCAAATGATCCCGTATGGCTTTGTGAGGCGAATGTTAATTCCTTCGACTTGGCGGACAGCGCTCCCCGAAACAAGGGTTATATGTTCTATCTTGGTTACCTCCCGAAAGACCGCTAATAGTACCAGACAAATCCAGTGGAGGGTCTCAGGCGAATCACAATTCATTCAAGTCCCAGCTCCGCAAGAGCTCAAATTGTCAATTAGGTAATAGGAAGTCTTATTGCTATTGCGAATGACATGCCGCAAGTTACTTAGCGCCACGGGCTCGTACGATGAGCTTGCGTACTCCAAAGGCCCTCCACATGTTTCCCCGTCAGAGTCATACGGCAGTCAACAAGGTGGTGGTGGTGGTGGTATTGTTTAATCGCCGGCACATCCCTGCATAGGGCAAAGGGCGTCCGCGTCGAGCTATATACATACTGCATCCTATCCTATCCCACCTTATCCTATATAGCTTAAGTAGATAGAAAGTAATTTAACCCTATTAAAAGTAAAAACCCCCTCTTCCCTAACGTCCCTATAATATAATATAAATATAAGATATAAATATAGATATAGACTACTAAGTAGAATTATTATTTTATAGTTATAATATCTAAATCTCCTAATAGTAGTACTACTTATATAGTTCTAATACTAAGAGAATATAATCTAAGTTTTAGTAAATAGTAGTACTAGTTAGTCTATTAAGTAACTATCTTAATATATATTTACTTAAAAAGCTTATAAGTAAGAGGTTTATAAGAAGAAATACTACTTAGTAGTAATAGAAGTATAGTTAGAGTATTAATAAAAAACTACTATATATTTAGGTATATAATAATACTTTAACTATAAAGGTCTATTTACTAAATTATAATTAAATATAAGTAGTAAAGTAGCTATTTATATTTTAAAAGAGTTTAAGGTTTAAAACGTACTATATTTTATATATTTAGTGATATTCTATTAAAAATAGATATTAGTATAAAAGGATATTTTAGTTAGGTATTTAATATACTCTAGCTACTTTATTTCTAATTATTTCTATATAAACTTTTCTTAGTTAAACTAAAGAACATTTTATCTATTTATTTTATAGTAGTAGTAAAGGTATTTAAGTATTTTTTAATATTTATAGAAATAAAAGATATTAATATCTTTATAGAGGTATCTTTTATAATAGTTAGTAAAGTTATTATAGTAACTCCTTATAGCTATTAGTTAGTATAAGTTAGCTTTTAAGAGTATTTTAAACTTTACTATAAGTTTATTAGTAGCTAAAAACTCTAAAGTGTGATATTTATAGAAGCTTTTATAGTTTTAATAAATATCTAGCTTTATCTATTCTTTATAGTATACCCCTCTCTTAATATAGCTAAAAGTTAGAAGCTATAACGCTAGGTTAAAGAACTTAATTTTTAAGCTTTATTTAGTAAGCTAGTTTGCTATTTTATTACTAAAGATATCCTTATAGCTAGATATCTAGTGTATTAAGATAGGTATTATTATTTAGCTCTCTAAGACTATCTATCTAAAGTCTAGAATAATATTTTATAAAAACTTTAGAGGGGTACTTTTTAAATAGAATACTACTATAATGTTATCTAAATAGATTATAATAGCTATAATATCCTTATTAAGTAAATTAATAGTAACCTTTAAACTAGTTTAAGCTTTTTTTATTTCTATATTAAAGATCTCTATTTATAGAAGTTTTTAATAGCTAGTATATATAAGCTTAAAGCTCCTATAAACTATATAGCTAAAGCTAGTTTATTCTAGCTAAAGTTATAATTTATTAGTGTAAACTACTAGATAAATAGGGAGTAATAATTCTACTTAAAGTAGGTGCGCTTTAGCTATTTTATTTTTAGTCTCTAATTAGTAAGGTAAATCTTAGAATTTATAGTTTTTTAAGTAAAGCTATAAGTAGGGGAAAGCTAGTATATCTTTTATAGTACTAGTGAGGTTTATAAAGTAAATAGTATTACTTTAGTTCTATAGAAGTTTATACTCCTTAATTTTTATAATTAGTAGGTGCTTTTTATCTAGCTATTCTAATTATAAAGTGTAGTAATCTCTAATAGATATAAAGATATATTTAATTAGTAATATACTTAATTTTTATTATATAATATTAATTAGTATTATCCTCTATATTAGGAGATAGCTTTAAATAGTAATATTAACTATAACCTATAAGGCTTTAATAAGCTTATATAGTCTATAAAAAACCAGCTTAAAGCCTCTATTTTAGCTAGTGTTTTCTTACTTCTTACCTAGCCTCTTAAGGCTTAAGTATTATATTTCTAAGCTAAATAGCGCTTTTAGTAATATAATAATATATACTACTTTCCTCATAATAGCTAGTAATACCTTAGAGTAGACCTTATTAAGGTTTTATATATACTTAGCGACTTTCTACGCTTTAGCTACTTTTCCCTAAATATACTTAGTGAAGGTAAGCTTCAGGTTGAGTATTATTTTGAGCTAGACTATGGTCTTGGACGGCTGTACTTCCCTATCCCCGTGGTGGATACTGGGTAGCGGCTCGTCCTCAGGTCTCGGCTTGGTCCGGTTAGTGAAGTGGATGAGTTCTGTCGCAGTCAACAAGGTGCGCCTCCAGGCGGCAAACTGCGAAGAAAAAAAGTCAGAAGGGAAGAAAGAGCCCCTCCATTTACAGCCCTACAAGACTATCGTGAAAAAGGCTCTTACATCCGTGTTCCGTGCACTGGGGAAGCCTGTACCGACATTACTCACATCGCAGAAGCTCGCAACAGCCCCGGTTGAAGTCCAGGTGGTTGAGTCAGTTTCTTCGACGTGAGCGATGCTCTTAGTTTGACGTTGTGCGAATGCCAAGCTTTGTAGATTGAAAGTCAAAATCCAGACCAAAACACGGGAGTGCGTGCTTGCCGTGGATCATGGGGACTAAGCTCGCGATAGTTGCGGCCCGAGATGCCACGACTCACGAGTCATTCAGTGGTTTGTGCGTGCCGGTGAGCTAGTTTCTTTACCGAAACTCAGAAACGAATGACCATTGAGAGGTGAAGGGCCATTGAATACGAGTATTTTTGAGTAACAGTAACCTTGCTTCGTGAGGAACGGTTACGAAGGGGCTTCCAAGGCTACATGGGGCTCGAAATATTCAAGTCTACCCCTTTCTAGGGAGGCAAACAGAAAGAACTGACGATGACTGACTACTTTCACGGTATCCACAGCGTTGAGTAGACATGGAGACATTCAGTCTTTCTCGGGGATGCTGAGACTAGTGGGATACCGCCCGGACCTCACGGCAGCAGTGTAGTTGCCTACGGTCGGTCCGGACGGGCTTCATGGAAGATTCTCATATCACATCTCAAATGGCGGCTCGGAAGTCTCGGAATTGATTCATCTCGCACACGGACTTTGGTGAGATCGATCAAGCAGACCAAGGGTTTCTCCAGATACATGTAATAGCTCGCAGCTAAATAATTGCCAGCAGAACTCAACATTCTCCCGTGGCACTTCCTCCTACGCAAGGAGTGCCGGTACACTCAAAGCCAAGCGGGTTCTCGGCGTGCCCACAGAGGTAAGACGCCGCAGCTGTGCCATTGTCGAAGCGAAGGTCGACATCGAAGAGCCCAATGTTCGTGCATGGTGCCACAGCGCTGCACTGTAGACTCGCAACTCGGGAAGACTTCGTTGTGCCGGACATGCCGTCGACGGTGATGTCACGAATTTGGAACTGCGAGTTGGTGCAGTTGCCTACGCCAGGGGCACCACTGAAGCGGGTGCATTGCGAGATAGCTACGGCGGCGCCACGCATGCCCTTCACAGTCAGGTTCTTGAATGACATATCCGATGCAACTAGTGACAAGTCAGCTCTATTCACAGATCAGTGGGGGGAAACGCACAGCCAAGTCCACCACCGCCACCATTAGGAGGGTAGCCGTTCTGATCGTCAGTCCAAGTCTTGAAGTACACCTGTAAGTTATGTTAGATGGGCTGTCTGGCGATGCGGTGTAATGGGATGACTGACGGCATGAAGGGTGTTGTCGAAGTAGCAGTCCCTGACGTTCAACCTCTCGATAGTCTCGAACTGGTCGTTGTATTGCCCAATGCTTCCCAACGCAATGCCCAGTCCGTTGTAGAACTTCGAGTTTGTAATGCTGACATCGGTGCTGTTCGCCTTCAGCGAGATACTGTCATCTCCACTGTAGACTGTCCAGTTGTTGAACTTGATGTTCGATGATCGGATGGTGTCGGCTCCATCCGTGTTGGCTACAAGTACTTATTTAGAAATGATGTTCTTTTTCATGACCGATCAATCTATCCCTGATTACTTACAACCCTGATAGCGGTTGCCCGTGTTGTTGACAAGTATACTGTCAAGCTCAACGTTATGAGAGTAGATGATGGACATAGTCCTGTCAAACATGAGCCACTTGAAAACTCCAATACAGGCGGACGCATCGCTGATAGAACACATACCACATCTGACTCCTAAGGAAATTGACCCCATGAACGACGGAGTCTTTTAGCCCATTGAGGGTGAGGGCGTGCGGCCGGCCAGGATAGTTGGACGTGTTGGGTTGCTGACGAATCCACTGATACCAATAGTCACCGTTGCCATCAAAAGTTCCCGTTCCGTGTCCATTGATACGCACGTTGTTGCCGCCGAGGATGAAGGCCGTAGATTGGTTCTGGTAACCGACGTGCAGCGAATTTGCGAGCCAGTACGAGATGTTCGTACTCCACTGAAAGTTGCGACCGGGCTTGTGTCAGCAGTTGAATGAGACACGGAGAAATTGTCTTGCATGGCGCTTCTTGGCACATCATCTACATTGTAGAGGATGCATAGACAGGAGAGGGTTAATTGTGGCGCTCTGCTGTGCAACATACCAGAAGAGTGCCTTGGAGGTCAATTTCGACATCATCCAACCAGGTGACGTTCATGACCGAGTTGACATAGTAAGTCGTGGGCTCGAAAATGACCTTCCCACGTTGACCGCATGTCTTGAAAGCATCAAGGATGGCGGGCACGTCGTCGGTGGCATTGGTTCCGCTGGCCTTGACGGTGCATGT
Organism: Colletotrichum viniferum; assembly: GCA_020226115.1. Taxonomy (NCBI): domain Eukaryota; kingdom Fungi; phylum Ascomycota; class Sordariomycetes; order Glomerellales; family Glomerellaceae; genus Colletotrichum; species Colletotrichum viniferum. The sequence continues at coordinate 87,618 of JAGFBE010000061.1, forward strand.
TTTTTTTTCCAGCTCCATCAATCTGTTTCGCTGAGGCGAAGGCCACAAGGCCGTAGAGCACCCCGGCCGCCAGATTATGACGCATGACTAAGTTGATTGGAACAGTCTCTGTATCCTGGAAAGTTGTCGCACGAAAGACGGCTGAGAGTCGTCAAGCTGAAACCTGTTGGATTGGTCAAAAACAAGCTTATCTGTCGACTCAGCTAAAGACGCGGGTAGCATCCCACCGGCATCTGGTCCCTGGTCGCGACGGTGCGGTGGATTGAATACTAAATCGGCATCGTCAAATCGGTGTTTTCCCAGCCGAGTCAGTGCGGCAGAATGGTCGCATTCTCGCCCGGTTCTCCTGCCCTTTGTTATTGAATACGACTATTTGGGGAGTCAGAGTTGCATCGTGGTAAATTGTGCCTTCGGTGTCGTGGATTTCGCACGAATCATGAGCTGAGTCGTGGATGATCCCCATTTTCTTGACCCGATCGTATCTGGTCGATCGGCTCGCCGCCGGGGATGCGGAGGCGAGGGATGCGGGGAAGATCGTGTTATATTTTGCTTCGGGACATGTGCGGGGAAAAGCAACCGGAGGAATGAGTTTAATCAAGATTGAATTACTCCTGTCCATTGTTCCGACCCAAAGAGACTCAGATTTAGTCTGGACTTGGAGCAGAAGAACTGGCATCTCCATGCGAGCAGGTGAGATGTGCCGATAGTACAGCAGAAAGACAAGTCAAGCATTCATTCAAGTCGAGAAAGTCCTAAACTGTAATTCCAATTTCTCATCGAATCCCAATGCTCCTCATTCCTTACTGGCCAGCCGCATGCTGCTGTTCATTCCGCTGTCTTTGAGCAGCAAAAAGCCTCATTTGCATTCCCAAGTCTTGTTGGTACCGATCATGCTCTTGATCTCTCCGCGCTACAAAGTCTTTTATTGCTTGAATGCCCTCTTCCTTTTTCCAGTCTGGGGAGGGCCATCCGAATTTTCGATAAAGGTGTCGGATCCAAAGGCCATCTTCATCTGTCCATTATCCATTTGTCAGGTGAGCGTGGCTCGCGTTGTTTTTCCATCTGCTCCGCATCATACGGATACTTCTCGTCGGTGAAACCCTCTGACGGGTCAAGGCCTGGGATGAACATCAATTTGAAAGTCCGGAACTCCTCCTTTTTGCTCTCAAAGTAGTCTTCAACCGGCTCATTCTCTACCCCCGACGAGCATCTGATTATCTCTTCATACACACTACCAGTCAACGTGTCCAACATGAAAGTAACGCCGCCACTCTCGTAACCATATGCGATAGCTATCTTGTGCTTAGAGACTGGCTCCTCATACTCGAAGTAGTCTTCCATGCTTTTACCGGCATACTCATCGCCAGGCTTCCAAGCAGAGTAGTCGATAACGTTGCACTTGTAGTCGATGTTGTTGATATTGTCGTGGTATTCAAGATTATCTATGTACGGTAAATGGCGCAACACCTCGATGGCCAAGTCGGATTTCCCGAAGGAACGAAAGTTTTCATGGGTAATTTCCAGCCACCCGGTGAGTGGAGTGTTACGGTCAGCTATCCGACAGTAGGGTCTGCTAATAGAAGCTAGGGATTAACGCATAGTAATAGTACACTAGGGTTATATTTAGAGTTATTAATTATAGGCTTTATTATAGATCGGTTTTTAGAAACTAAAGTGATTAGTCTTAGACTTAATAAGTTATTTATAGTAAAAATAAGCTAAAAATATCTTAGAGATATTTATAAGTTAATTACTAAAAAGCTATAGAAGTCTAACTATAAACTAAGTTTAAAGTTATACTATATATAAGTCTAATTCTAGATATATTCCTTTATACTTTAAATTATTTTAGATTATTTTAATCCTAAATAATCGTTTAGTTCTTAAATTATATTAGATTATTTTAATCTAAAATAATTATTATCTTATTATTATATAACTTATACTATAGTTCTTCTATTTTTAAATAGATCCCTATTATTCTTATAATCCTATAAGTATAAATATTCTATTCTAGCTACTTAACGTCTAAATAGGTTAGTTATCTATTATTCTTACTTATAAGTTATAATATTAGGTCTTTTCTCTAAAGGTTTTATTTTTAAGACCTAATATAAATAGATTACTAGTCTTAAGTTAAAGATCTATTAATTATAATTTCTAATTTATTTATAATACTAATATTATATTAAGTTATATTTAAAAGCTTAATTTTTATAAAACTTATAGCGCTTAGATCTAGTATAATTATTAAGCGCTTAGTACTCTTATTAGATATTATAGTTATAACACTATACTTTATTCTCTATACTTTTAGTATAATTAGATATATAAAATAAATCTTACTAATTTAAAATATTATAGTAAGTATATTAAATATAGATTTTTAAACTATAATAGTAGTAATATAGCGAACGCTTATAAGTAGCTAATACGTTTTTATATTTTATTTCTAATAATAGCTAATTAATTATAGTGAATTATTATTTTAATAAATAAAAGAAAGTAGAGTAAGAAGAGGAAGAAGCTAAAGAAGTATTAGAAGTTTTATAGACTTAATTAGCTACTACCTTAGGTTATTTATTTTATCTTTATAAGTATAAGTAATTTTTAAAAAAGTGTAGTTTAAACCTAATTTACTATAGAATATAGTCTATTAATAAATAGGAGGTAGAGGAGCGTACTATTAAAGTATAGGAGTTTTAAATAATAGAGGATTTATTATTATAAAATACTTTTAATAAAGTAGATTAGTTTTTTTTAAATATTAGTATTATAGATTTAAATATTCTTCTAAATATAGAATCTTCTAAAGTTTCCTAGTTAGCTTTTAGTGTTTCTAATTAAATAAGTAGCTTTCTTTATTTTAATCTATTTATTTTTATTAGTAGTTAGATATATTTATAAAGATATTTAATTTATAAATAGCTAGAGGTATTTATTAAAATAGTTAGTTTAGCTAGTATAGGTATAATTTCTTATTTTTAGTATTATTACTAATAAATTATAAGTTCTTCTATTATATTAGTAATATTTTTAGTAAGTTCTTATATATTATCTTTATATCTATATTTTTATTCCTTAATAAGGTATTAATAACTTTCTAGTTCTTTAAAGTAGTTAATAATCTATTTAACTTTATATTTTAGTTTATTATCTTCTATAATAATAATATTATTTATCTATAATTTATATAGTACTAATTTAAGAAGTAAGATATAGAATACTAAGTAATATTTTATAATTTCTAGGAGTTTAAGTTTATAGTTAACTAGTGAAATTACTTATATAATTTTGAAAAGTTTAAGTTTTTTAAAGTTAAATTTATTATTTAGTTATTTGTTTTAATATTTTACTATATAAAATAAGTATTATTTCTTTTTTTTAAAGTTAATCTTTTAATTCTTTATTAATTACTAAACTATACTATTTGTTATTATATAAATTTAAGTTCTTTATATATACTATTTTAAATATCTTTAATTTATTATACTGAGGTAATAGCTTTAACTATAGCTAAGCTTAGTTATATATCTCTATAGGTAGTTAGTTTAAATCTATAGTTAAGGTAGAAGGAGGATTCTTTAGTATTTTCTCTAATTATACTATTATAAGTAAACTAGGTAATTAGTAGTAATATAACCTAATTATCTTAATTATAATTAATATAAATATAGAGATATATTTTAAAGATTTAGTTAAGTCTTTCTATTTATCTATTAATTTATAAGTGAAATATAATAAATATTACTTACTTAATACTAAGTTATAATATAATTAATTTCTAGAATTTAAATATAAAGATTTTATCTCTATTTAATATAATTTCTTTAGGTGTTCTATAGTTAGTAGTAATATATTTAAAGAATATATAAGTGAATTCTTTAGTATTACTTACTTCTTTATATAAGATAAAGTAAGTATACTTTATAAATTAATCTATAATAATAAGAATACTATTAAAGTATACTTCTATAAGAAGTTCTTAGGACTTTAGTAGCTTAATAATAAAATTAAGAGATATAAAGTACTAAGTAGTTTATAGTATAAATAAAAGTTATAGTATATTATAAAGTTAATATTAAATAGGTTTGCTTTTTAGGTATACTTTATAGTTTTTCATTACTTTTACTATATATTCTCTAATAACCTTTTTTCTATATTATTATTATAGTTATTTTTAGATCTTTAAAATTTCTTAGTAATTATATATAGAGTAAATATAAAATTCTATAATAGCTTTATTATCTAGTTTACTAAATAAGCTAGTATTAAATTATCTAGTTATTATTAAAAGTTTAGTTACTAGTATTAAGTTTTTATTATTATAACGTTTAAAAATTACTTAGGTTTCTTTTAGTACTAAGATATTATAGTTTAGTTATTAGCTAAAAGTATTAGCTCTACTATTTTCTAATCCTTTTTAATAAATAATTTAGAAGTTAAATTTTAAGAGGAATTCTAACTATTATACTTATTATTTATTTAATACTTTTAAAGTTATAAAATATAAAAGGTTTTTATAGTTAGAATAGATAAACACTTTATTAATTATCTTTAAGAGTTCTAGTTTCTATTCTTTAAAAGTTTTAATAATTACTATAAGTTTCTTATTATAAATTAAATAATTAAGTTTTAATCTATAGAGTTTATAAGAAAAAAAAGTATAAAGATATAAATATCCTTCTAAGTTTTATTAAGATAATTATACTCTAAAAGTGAAATCTAAAACGTCTATTTTAAGTTTAAATTACTCTTATAGGTTTAAGATTATTAGGACTAGTTTACTAGATATATAGTTCTTAATTTTCTAGAAAGCTATATTTTAAGCTTCTTTCTATTTAAATAGTTAGTTTTTATAGCTAAGGTTTATAAAAAGTATATTAATTTTATTATAGTATTTAATACATTTTTAGTAGAAGTTAATTAGTTTAAGAAAACTTTATATTTCTTTAAGGTTTATTAGTATTAGCTATTTCTTAATAGCTTAAATTCTCTTTTTTAATATATTAATATATCTTAAAGTAATAGTAAATCTAAAGTATTTTACTTCTTAAGTATAGAATATATTTTTTTTTAGTTTGATTAGAAGTTTAGTATCTTAAAAAGCTTATAATATAAAGTATATATATTCTTTATATTATTTTATTATAAGAGAGAAGATAAAGATATTATTAAGATAGATAACTATAAAAATATCTATAAATCTCTTAAAAACTTAGTTAATTATATTCTAAAAAGTAGCTAAAGTATTAGTAAAACTAAAAAGTATAATAAAATACTTAAAATATCTTCTATATATTTTAAAAACAGTTTTCTATTCTTCTCTTTTTTTTATTCTAATAAGATTATAGGCTTTTTTAAAGTTTAATATAGTAAAGTAGTTAGCTTTATAGAGGAGTTACTATAGTTTATTAATTAGTAGTAGTAGATATTAGTTTTTAATTATTATTTTATTAAGTATTTAGTAGTTAATATATAGTGGAAAGAGGTAGAGTTCTTGGAATTTTTAGTAATTCTAACCTGAAAGTAAGAGGTTAGATAAGCGTTTTTATAAGCGTTAGGCGTTATTATAAGAGGAAAAGGCTTATATAAGTAGATAGAGGCTTAGTTAGTTTATAACGAAAAAGACTAAGTAAATAAGTAAGAAATACACTTATTTTTATATAATTTCCTATTTTCCCTCGATAATTTTAGTAACTACTTTTTTAGAAGAGTTTTTAGGGTTTTTTAGCTTAGTTTATAGAAAAAGCCTATTAATTTTTACTTTTTAAAAATTAAATAAAAATAGGTATTTTTAGGCTTTTCTAGCTTTAGCTAGCCCTATTTTTATCCTCTCTCTTAATCCTTATTATACTTTCTTAATTATTTAAAGCGATAATAGAGTAGAATATTATAGGGATAATATTACTAAACTTCTTCTTAGTAGTTTATTTTCTCTTAAGAGATTATATAACTTAAGATATAAAAAGAGTAGAAAATATAAATAAAGTATAAGTTAATTAGGCTTATATTTATATATTTACTTTCTTATCTCTTATAGTTATTTAGAAAATTAATATATAAGTATTTAGGGTATTTTTAGAGGTTTTCTATTTAGAGTAGAGTGCTTAGTATAATTAATAAGTTTTCTCTTTTATTCTATTATAAAATTAGTAATTAGTATAAAAAGGTATAAACTAAACTACTATAAAGAGTTCTCTTTATAGTTATTTTGTATTATTTTACTAAACTAAAGTAGAAAAAGCTTAGAAAAAGAAGTAATTTAAGTATTACTATATTAGAAGAAAATTTAGCTAATATCTTTTTAACCTCTATTTTCTCAAAGTAAAGAGTAATAGCTTAAGTATTTAGAATTAAAAATTAACTAAACCTATAAGAGTTTAAAAAACCTTAAGAAAAAGAGTGTTCTATTAAGTAGAAGAGAGTAAGTAGAGTTCTATATAAGCTTTACTAAACCTCTTTATTAGCTTACTATCTACTTATTTAAAATTATTATATACTACTTTATTATAAGCTACTATAATAATAACTTAAAAATAACTAAGATGAGGTAAACTTATTTTACTCTTACTTTTAAAGCTAAAGTTATAAAAGTAATAAGATTTATTTTACTTCTCTTATAAACTTTAAAAAGGATAAAATTAATTAATTTATTCTAAAAAACTTCTCTTTACTTAAACCTATTAAAAGGTTTCTAATAATATATTAACTAGTGAGGGGAAATACTAAAAAGCTTAGAAACTTAAGATCTAAGTTATACTTATATATAGAAATACTAAGATTTAGCTTTTTTAAATTATAAAATACTATAAATATAAAGGTATAAAAGGCTAAAAAAGAAAAATATTATAATTATACTAACGTTTTGAAAAATAAAGAGGGGAATATTTTTTAAGCTTAACTAAAAGTATTTTTCTTTTTTAAAAATGATTTTATACTAACTCTATAGAAAGGAAAGTATATATATCTCTTTAGATTTCTCTCTTTCTATATTTTTAAGTAATAAATAAGTAACTAGAGTAAAATACTTCTTTTAAGGTCTATAGTTAACGCTATAGTTTTATTATAAACTTTATTAAATCTTAAGCTTAACTTATAAAAGAGGAGAGTTATAGAGTAAAGCTATAGAAGATACTACTAAATATAGCTAGACTTCCCCTATAGAGAGAAAAAAAAGAAACCTAAAATATAAAATAACCTTACTATTAAAATAGTAAAAAAAAGGAGGGATAATAAATATATATATACTTTCTAAATAAAAGAAAAAGATAAAAATAGAAATAATAATAAGAATATTCTCTTCTTTTTTTATCTCTCTTCTCACCTTTTATTTTTCTTTTAGACTTATATTATAAGAATTCTTTTATTACTCTTTCTATTAATAAATTATTAGCTCTACTTAAGTCTTATATAATTTTTTTATTTTAGTTTTTTTTAATAAGGTGTTTTTCTACTTCTTCTTCTATTAATTTACTTATATCTTTTTTAAAATAGTATTACTAAACTTTAGAGCTTTTAAGATTTTAACTTTAGTTTAAGATAAATAACTTAGACTAGAAATAATAAATAATAAGGCTAATTTAATTACTAGTAATACTTTAGTAAGTCCTTTTATAGGTTTTTCTTTTTACTAACTTTAATAAGAGAGACTTTTCTTAATTTTAGATTTAAATTAGAGTTCTAAAGTAATTATAGAAACTAAAGTCTTTAAAGTAATAGCTTCTAAAAGTAGTACCTCTAGTATAAATATAACGTTTAAAAAGGATTCTTTAAGAGAAAAAGGTATATAAAGCTATTTAGACTTTACTAAATCTCATTAAAAGGTTTCTAAAGCGTATAGCTTAAGACTTTAAAGATTTAAAATACTATAACTTAGAATAACTAAGGCACTATTTTTTACTAAAAATAACATTTTAGACTTTTTTAAAAGCTATAAAACTATAGTAGAAGTAGTAGGAATAACTAATACTTCAAAAGTGTTAAGTATTATTTTCTATATAGATATACTTTTCTAAGCTAATAATTAAATAAAACTTAGTAAGAAAACTTAGTTATAAGTGAAAATATACTTTATTTAGTACTATAGGGCTATAGATAAGGATTACTAAGAACTGCTAAATAATTAGATTAATTAGATTGTTTTTATAATTTTAATAATAGACGATCTAAACTATAAAGTAGCTATATAGTTTTTATAAAAGATTAATAATATCTAAACTAAAGCTATAAGATATAACTTTAATATTATAACTAGCTTTTAAATTATTTATATAGCTATATTAAGATTTAATTAGTTAGCTTTAGATAGAATAGCTCTACTTATAGAGACTAGTATTTATAAGTTATTTAGGAAAGGAGATTTTAATAAGTTTAAGGTTAACTTAATAAATTAGCTTAGCTTTAAAGCTATTTAGAAGTAAACTTTCTAGATTACTACTTTTATCTATTCTCTATTTCTTATACTTCTAAAAGTACTAAGAGGGAAAGCTTCCCCCCCTCTATAAGCTAAGAAAAGTAAAGCTAAGTTTAATTAAAGCGTTAAAAACCTCTAAAGCTAGTTTTTAAACTAATAACTTTCTAACTTAGTGAAAATAATAGATAACTAGAAAATCTCTACTAAAAGGATTACTTATTCTTTTCTAGCTATAAAAGGCTACTATTTAGCTTCAGTCTATTTAGTTAAGGTTAATGAGGAAAATCTTAAGCTTTTTCTTTATAGTCTATATAGTTAGTATTAGTATATAAGCTATATAGATTATAACTTTAAAGAAAGCTATTATCTTTAAAAGATAGCTAATAAAAGAAGTAGCTTAATCTAGTACTTCTAAAGATATTATTTTTATAGACCTCAAAATAATAAATTTTTTATTCTCTAGATAATTATTACTTTATTATAATAAGATAGTAAGTTTAACTAAAAAGCTATTATTACTTACCTTAAGAATTAAAATAGCTATAAAGCTATAAAAGCTTAAGCTACTAAGATTCTTAAGCAGAATATTAGCTAACCTTAGTTTATACTTATTAAAGTTCTATAAAACTGTAATAACTTTAATTTAATTAAATTTTCTTATAGGTTTATAAAAGAAAAAAGTGTTATATTAGATAATAAAACATTTAGTTAGGCTTCTGCTTTTTAGGTATTAGCTATTAGTAAATAGAAATATAAAGATTTAGTCTAGCTTTTTTACTTATATAACTTAGTATAACTTAATAGTTTAACTAAAGGTGATTTATTTAATTTTATAGTATTTAAGCTTATAATTACTTAGTTAAAAATATATAGAGCTAACCTATTTCTATAGAAGAAGCTAAAGCTACTAAATTTTAGAAAAGTTAAGAAGAAAGCTTTAAAGTTTCCTTCTAAAAAGGTTTATTTTACTATATAAGATATTAAAGACATTTTAACTATTTTAAAGAGATCTTTTTCTTTATAACCTTATTTTAAGAGTTATTTAGATTTATTAGAAAAATCAGTTATAGAGAAGAATTTACTTTTTAACTAGAAAAAATAAAAAGAAAATTTAAATATTAAAATAGAAAAAGAGGGCTTTTTTAAACTAGCTTCTATATCTATTAATACTTTAAAACTAAAAAGAGCGTCTAGAATAGAAAAAAAAGTAATATTTAGTAAAGTTATTAAGATTCCTCCTCTAAAACTTATTTTAAAACTATCTCTTTTAAAAAGTAACTTCTAGCTAGCTATATTTCTTAATAATAAAAATTAGAAATCTATTAAAAATAAAGAACTTATTAATAAATTTATCTTATATAAGCTTTATAGCTTAGTTAGTCTACTAGTTAAAAAAGTCTATAAAATTTAGCTAAAATATAGAGAAGAGTTTATTAGAAAGATATATATTTTTATAGATAATCTAGAAGGAGTTATTTATATATCTATTCTTATAAACTTTATAGATTTTACTAAAACCTTAAAAGAAAGAGTTTAATAGACTAATTAGGTTTCTAAATATAATAAAGCTATTTAAACTTAAAACTATCTAAAGGTCTTTTTAGTTAAAGCTATTATTTTAATAACTATAAACTAGATAGCTCTAATAATTATTATACTATAACTTATTCTAAAGATCTCTATTAGTAGTAAGCGCTCTAATAACTACTTATCTATATAAAGTATAATTAATATTAGTATAAAATCTAATTTTATAAGTTATTAATATATCTTAGACTATAATATTCTAATTTCTACTACTACTTTAATAATAAGAATAATAGCTAAAAGTAACTTAAAGCTATACTTTATTAAAGTATACTATATACTTATTTAGATTAATAATTATAAGATTATAATAATTATAATAGTAGTAGACCTTAAAACTATTAACTATAACTTACTTTTTAGACTTCTTTTTACTATCTCTACTAAACTTACTTTTAAATATTTAAAACGCTTTATTACTGCTATAATAAAAATAAAAGACTATAGAAGTAATAAATTTTAGAAGATTAGTATTCTAGTAGATTTTATATAATTAGATTCTTTATATTAGATTTAGTACTATTTCCCTAAATAGAAAAACTATATAAAAGATGTCTATAATACTTCTAAAGTTACTAAAGGCTAACTTAAGACTAACTAAAACCTTAGCGATATATATAACAAAGTTTGAATTTATTATATTAATACTATAATAGACTATAAAAAAGAACGCTTTTTTGCTTAAGAAAGAAAAGAAGCTAACCTTTTTAAATAAGAAGAAGCTGTTTTTAAAACTAATTAGTGCTTTATTCTAATTTCACTTTTAGCTATACTTAACGTCTTAGGAACTATTACTAAAATAGTAGTTACTTTAATTATAGAAACCATTTAAGCTTATTTTCTTAAGAATACTAAAAGCTAGTAAAACCTTCTTAAAGTTTTAAAAAATTAGGTATTCTTTAAGTTAATTAAGAAAAACCTTAAGCTTAACTAAAGCTTTATTAGTATCTATATAATATATAAATATAAAGATAAAAAGGTTTATCTAGTTAATAATCTACTTTTAGATAGATCTATTTCTAATAGTTAAAAAGACTAGAAGAAGATTTTAACTTAAGAAGTAGAAAGCTATTATTAGCTTTCTAACTCCCTTTTTACTAGCTATATATATTTATAATTTATATAGTTTAACTAAAGGACTTACTTTACCTTAGAAAGGTTTTTAAAATTTAAAGTTACTTAGCTGTACTTTTTACTAAGAGAGATTAAAATACTTAAATATATCTTTATAAATTGAGAAGGAGCGTTAGTATAAGATTTTATAGAATGTAGGCGTATTAACCTTTATATAGCTCTACTATAGAAGATTAGAACTATCCTATACGTTATATAGTAAGAGAAAGAGATTCTTATTTTTAAAGCTTTATAGGGGAAAGTTATTAATATATTTAGATTAAAAGTTATATAAGAAGTTTTAGAGGAATTCTATAGATTATATAGAAACTCCTAGTTTTTTATTACTAAAAAGGATAGTAATATAAAGCTAATTAACTTATATATAAAACTTAATAAGATTAGTATTAGAGATGTTTTTATTCCTCTAGAAGCTAATAAATTCTTAGAAGACTTCACTAACTATGAGATTATAAACCTTTTAGACTTATTTTTTAGATATAACTAAGTCTTACTTAATAAGTTAAGTTAAAACCTAACTATATTTACTATACTTTTAAGGCTATTTAGAATATATATCTTACTTTAAGAAGTAATAAATTTAGTTATTTAGTTTATAAAGGTTATAATAAGAATTCTCTATAACTTTATTCTAAGCGTTTATTAACCTTTTCTTAATAATATCTCTATTAGAAAGCTAAAAATAATATATAATAGTAACTATATAGTTAAGCTTCTAGAGGTGTATTTATATATCTTTAAATACTTTATAAATCTAAATATAGTACTTTAGAACTTTAAGCTTACTAATACTATAATTTCTCTTAAGAAATCTTAGATTTACTAGCTTACTATTAACCTCTTTAGTTATATAATAAGTAGTAGAAGATATAAGCCTAACTAAAATAAGGTTATTAAAATCCTTAAATAGGAAAAGTATAATAATATTATAGTAGTTAAAAGTCTTTTTAGTATTATTAAGTTTTATTAAGTATAGATTAAGAATTATAGGACTATTTCTACTTTATTAGTAAGACTTCTTTAAAAAGGAGTACTTTTTAAGTAGAAGCTAGAACAGTAGCTAGCTATAGAAACCTTTAAACTTTACTTAGTTAGCTTTCTATTACTTTAACCTATTAATTATAAAAAAAAAGCTAGTGAAATCTATCTATCTACTAATATAAGTATTAAGAGGTAGAGCGCTATATTTAGATAATATTATTAGAGTAAAAGATATATTACTTAGTATAAAAGTAGAATTTAAACTAATATAACCCTTAACTATAATATAGAAAAGCTTAAGCTTTAATTAGTTTTACTTATTTTTAAAAGGTTTAGAAACTACCTATATAGTATATAATTCACTTTTAAAACTAATATAAAAATCCTTATAAACTAAATTAGTAATACTACTTTAGATTTACTTAGAGCAGTTTTTATATAATAGATCACTTAGATTAAAATATTTAATTTTAATATTTACTATATATTTAGTATAAAGAATAAGGCTATAGATAGTTTTTTATATAAACTAGTAGAGGAATTTAATATTTAAGAAACTAAATAAAAAGAAGATTTAAATAAAATAATTAATAACTCTATCTATACACTTAAAACAGAAGAGGATTTTAAACTTAAAGTAGATAATCTACTAAGCTTTAAATAAGCTTAGTTTTAATAATTATAATAAATTACTAAATATTTAGCTTTATTATTATACTTAAAGACTGTTTTTTAGATTAATTTTAAGAAATTTAAGTTATATATAGCAAAATATATACTTTAAGATAGTTTTCTCTTTTAGAAAGAAATAAAGTTAAACCTTATACTAAGATAAGTAGTTAATAATAAAGAAGAGTAGAAGAAGTTAATTTAGTATATATATACTAAGGGAGGGTATAGAAGTTATAATATAATATATATTAAACTCTAAAAGTAATACGCTTAAGAAAATATATATTAAATAATAAGTAACAAAATAAAAAGCTATTTATTCTATATATAAACCTAAGTAAAATAATTTAAAGATCTTTACACCTTTTTTATACTTCTAGTAATCTTATTCTAGTATATTTATATTAATATCTAGAAAATTAATAATTACTCTCTAGCTAAAGTTTATAATATACTTATTAGTTATATAGAAGTTTATTAACTTCTTAAGAATATTAACTTAAGGATAATAGCTAAGTTTATCTAAGAAAATATAATCTACTACTATAGGATCTATAAGCTTCTTATAATTAATAGAGGACTAGAAAATAAAAAGTTTATTAAAAAGCTTAATTAAGTCTATAGGGGATAACGCTTTATTATCTTAGTATATAATTTAAAGACTAATAAATTTATTAAAAAAGGATATTAACTTCTTATTTACACCTTTATAACTTAGTTAGACTTTAGTAGAAAGAACTAAATTTTAGTTTTTTATATAGCTTTATTTACTAACTAAATATTAGTTAGATCCTCTATAGAATATTTTCCTTTTTACTTTATTTATAGTTATAACCTAATTACTTTAATTAAGACTAGAAGTATTATTTAGTAAGTATTAGACTAATTAAAAATTAGAAATACTAAGATTAAACTCTTTTTATATATATAGACCTTTAAATAACTTAATTCTAACTAGTAAATAGCTTTTAAATATATTATAAAGTAGTGCTACTAAGTTACTAAAGATTATAACTAAAGAAATAAGTATAGAATATAATATAAAAAGCTATAAATTAGAGATATTATTTTTATTTATAATATAAAGCTATTTATTAATAAAAGCTTTTCTAATAAGCTTAGTATATACTAGTTAGACCTTTTTTATATCTAGTAAATATCTCTTTAAACTTTATTTTATTTACTTAAAAGTTTTACTAGAATTTCTATTAAGTAGACTATAGCTAGTAATTACTTAAAGAAATTTATAGTAAATAAAGATAGCTATCTAGATAATATCTCTAAAATAGAAGTTTAACTAGACTTTAAATAAGCTTTTAATAAGGTTTTTCCTACTATAAATTAACTTAATCTTAATATACTTAGTTTAGTAGAAATCTTAAACTTTAATAAGTTATCTATATTAGAAGAAGTAGAGATTAATAACTTTAATACTATAAAAATACAAATTAAGTAATTATAAAAATAAAATAAAATACTATAAGCTAAAGTTAATATTTAGTAGAAAAAGAATAAAATTATAGTAAGTATCTCGATAAAAAATAAAGGATTTAATAGCTAGTATAGAGATATAGAGAAACTAGAAAATAGCTAAATCTATAATAATTATTAAATTTTATCTATTTTTAGTAGGAAAAGCAACATTTTATCTATTTATATTTAGTTATTTTTATACTATAATTTATATTAACTATATATTTATATTACTTTTTCTACTCTTAATATATATTATTATAAAAGAAGGGGGGATATATAATAATAAAAACTAATAAATACTAAAAAGACTAAAAAATGCTGAAAAACTTAAAAGAAACTAATACTACTTCTGAAAAATTTAAACTTAAGATAGACTAATTACTTTTCTAAGTATAATAAATAGTAGCTTCTTTTTTTTTCTTTTTATTTTTATATTTTAACTTTACTTCTACTATTAAAAGGCTAACTTATTTATAAAGGTTTTTATTGAGGATCTTATAAGAAACTGCCTAAGAATACTACTATAATTTAAATTTATACTTTAGAGCTAACTTAGTGAATTAGTTAATTAATAGTTTATATATTAGTATAATAGTCTTACTTCTAGGATATTTATACTTAAAATGAAGTATTATGTTAATATCTCTACTTTCTTTATAAGAGGTACTATTAAGAATATTGCAATAGAGCAAGAGAGAAAACTTATTGATTATGCTAAACACTCTACTCTAGGTAGAAAACCTCTAAAAATGCCCTAAACACTTATGCATTAATTTTCTAAATAACTATAAGAGATATAAAAGTAAATATATAAATATAAGCTTAACTAACTTATACTTTATCTATATTTTCTACTCTTTTTATATCTTAGGTTATATAATTTCTTAAGAGAAAATAGACTACTAAGAAGAAGTTTAGCGATATTATCCCTATAGTATTCTGCTTTATTATCGCTTTAAATAATTAAAGAAGTATAATAGAAATTAAGAAAGGGGATAAAAATAAAGCTAGCTAAGGCTAGAGAAGCCTAAAAATACTTATTTTTATTTAATTTTTAAAAGGTAAGAATTAATAGGTTTTTTCTATAAACTAGACTAAAGAACTCTAAAAGCTTTTCTAAGAGGGTAGTTACTAAAGTTATTAAGGGAAAATAAAAAATTATATAAAAATAAGTATATTTCTTATTTATCTACTTAGTCTTTTTCATTATAAGCTAACTAAGCTTCTATCTACTTATATAAGCTTTTTCCTCTTATAATAACACTTAACGCTTATAAAAACACCTATTTAACCTTTTATTTTTAAGTTAGAATTACTAAAAATTTTAAAAACTCTACCTCTTTTTATATATCCCTTAAGTTTTTTATATACTAAAGAGAAGAAGATTTAAATACTTTTACTTTATATACTTAATATTCTATTTAGCTTTTAATTTATATCTTCTACTATTCTAGCTAGTAGCTAGTCTCTCTACTAATTCTTTCTTAATATAGGCTTAATTATAGTTTTCTCTTTAGATCTCTTTAGTTTATTATATACTAAATACTATTTATCCTTTTAGTATAGTTAGAACTAAAAAAGTATTTTAAAGTTATATAGTTTAAGCTATATCTTTAATTAAGTTATCTTAAGTAATAAGAAATTACTTTAAAGTTAAGTTACTAAGCCTATTTACTATAAGTAGCTTAAACCTTTTAACTCTTCTCTTAATCTTTATATAGTAGAGCTTTTTTTACTTATTCTCTATTTTAATTTATATATCTTTAATTTTATTTAATACTTCTTTAAAGTAATCTTTCTTTTTTATATTAATAATAAAAGTTATAGAATTAGAGTTATTATTATAAACTATATCTTCTATTCTATTAGTTTCTCTTAGAGAAGCTAGGTCTTTAGCTTTAACTTTAATTAACTCTTAAGTAACTAATATCTAGTTAAGTATAGCTTTTCTAAGGCTTATATTTACCTTATCTTCTTATTATTCTTCTTACCTCTTTCTTTTTAAAACCTTTAGTTAGTTTTTAAACCTAGTTTTAGGTTTTAGTTTTAAGCTTTTAAGTGAAATATAAAGGCTAAACTCCTTAGTAATAAGCTTAACTTAATAGTTAAAAAGGTTTTTATAAAGATTTAAGTTAGCTTTTTAAGCTTTAGTAGTAGTTTCTAAATATAAAGTCTTAATACTAAAGATACTTTATTAAATAATATATCTAATAAAGTCTATAGTATAGAGGCTATATTTCTATAGGTCTTCTTTTAATTTAATTTAGAGTTATAAAATAACAAAGAAAGTATAATTAATAAGCTTTTAAATCTTTACTAGTGTTTTATAGATCTTATACTAATTATAAACTAACTTAATTATAATTTTAAAAGAGGTCTCTAACTTACCTAAGTAGCTACTATTAGTAATATCTTATATACTATCTAAGTAGAAGTATAGGCTGTTTCTTTAATTAATAATTAGGCTTATATACTTTCCTTTACTGTTATATTATAAAAAGATAATAAAGTTATATAAAGTAAGCTTATTAGCTAGAACTTCATAATATTTTATTATAAAGTTATTATAGAAAGAGATCTAAATAATAAAAACCTTTATATATTATTCTTTAATAATATCTCTAATAGTTAGGTTATAAGCTGTTTTAATATAGCCCTCTAAGAGGAGATCACTTTAATATAGAAATCCTAATATATTATAGAGGTTAAGAAGAACTTTTATTTAAATACTTTACTCTTAGATTCCTTAAGTTAGGTTTTTACTATTATTATAAGAAAATCTACTTTATTAGTATCTAGTTAGAGTTATATTAATAAAGTTATTATTAATACTTATCTATTTAAGCACTAGAAAGGATCTATTTTAACTAAGTTTTAGTACTTTATAAAGCCTTTAGAGCGTAATAGGGAACTTAATAAGCTCTATAGTTTTAAAGAGGATTCTTAAGGAGTTTTTTATTAGATTATATAGGCTAGATATACTTAGTTTTATTTAGTTTAATATTCACCTTACTAAAATAGTTAAAATAGGAATTAGAAAGCTATAGAGGCTGTTTTCCTTATAGAGGTAGAGTAGATATATCTACTACTTATAAAGTCTTACTTTAAGAAACTAATTAGTTTTTATAAAGATATATAATATAGATTATAAGCTTTTATTTAATCTTATTAATCTAGTTAATATTCTATATAGTTTTATAAGCTTTCTAAGACTTAGAATTATAGTTTCTAAAAAATAGAAACTGAAAAGTAGTAGGAGTAGTTTAGTAAAATATTATATAATATTCTATAGTAGTTTAAAAGAGCTATTAAGTTATAAATATATAGAATATACTAAATAGATTTATATTACTATTTATTTAGATTATAGTAATTAGATATCTTAGAAAGAAGAAAAAAGTTAAAAAAGTGAATTTATAAAAAGTAAAAAAGTATTAATTATAATATTAATAGTTTTTACTAAAAGTTAGTAAAAATAAGTGAGAAGAGAAAATATATAATTTTAAAATATAAAAGTAATAGTTAGTCTTATTTAAAATATTATAGTTAAATATAAAAGTATCTGTTAAAGAAAGGTTATTATTATATATAGATATATGAAGATGTTTAGTAGAGGGTTAGTAGTTTGAAGTACCTCTTTTTATAGATGTTATAAAAGTAAATTTAATGCTAGTAGTTAATATTCCTTCTGAAAATGTGATTTTTGAGTGAGGAAAGAGCTAGTTAGGCTACAAAGTGGTTGTTTTTAAGGCTGAAATTTAAATAATTATAGAATATAGATAGTAATTAAATAAAGGTAAAGTTTAGTAGTAAGAGTAGTAAGTAGAGAAAAGAAGGGTAACTAATATAATTTAGTAGTAGAGAAAGTAAAATATAGCTATAAACTGCTTAGTTAGGCTTATAATTTTATATTTTTAAGGGGAAAGTTAATACTTATAGCTATAGAAAAAGTGAGGTTTTTTATAATTTAATTATAAGATATATAAAATTAAAGGCCTCTTTTTTATAGATAGTAATATTTTAATTAATATATCTATTTTACTGTTACTATTAAAACCTAAATAAATATGTTTTTTTTAGTTTAGTTAATCTTAGATTTATAGTAAAAGGTTCTTTAAGTTGTTCTTTTTTATCTTATTAATAGGTTACTATAGTAAATAAGCCTTTAGATTACTATAGCTACTATTTTTAGTATTAACTACCTCTCTAGTTAGATATAAAAGGGTATATTTCTTCTACTTAGCTATATCTCTTCTTTTTTCTTTTTAATATATTATTCTTTATAATCTCTAACTTAACTAATACTTTATAATAATAACTAAATAACTTCTAAGTAGTATAACTATAAATATTAAAATTAATTTAGGTTACTTTTATATTACTACTTTAAACTAAATATATAAGTCTTTCCCTTTCTCTCTTATACTAGCTTTTATAAATTATAAGAATAAAAAAGAAACTATTTATCTATTTAAACTTATTATACTACTATTAGTTATAATAAGTTATCTTTTTAAAACTATTTAAACTACTACTAACTTATATATAGATTTCTCTTTCTCTTTTTTAAACTTTTATTAAAGGTCTTATTAGTTAGATTTAGTATAAAATAAGCTTTATCTATAAAATTACTATTAATAAAAAAGTTAAAAAAGTTATTCTAAAGTTTTAGTATTTACTTACTAAGTTCTTAATAATATATATAAAGCTAATTAATAAAAGAGAAATACTAAAAGAGTTTTTATTTTTTATAAGAGAAGTTTATATTATAGAAAGTTATACTAGCTTTTAAGGATAGCTATACTAGAAGATAGATAGGTTAGAAGTAATTAAAGCTTTATTAATTTATATATATAGCGCCTAGAATCTCTTTCTATATAATAAATACTTTAAGCGCTAAGTAAAGATATCTTTTAAAGCTAAATAGAGTAGTTACTAAGTTACTATATTTATTCCTTTCTAGAAGTATATTTCCTATTAAACTAAATAGAAAAGGGCTTATTCTAACTATATTTACTATAAGAAAAGCTTTTTATATTTATATAAACTTAACTATAACTAAAAAACTACTAGTTAGATTAAATATATTAAGAAGAGTAATAAGAAGAAAAATATTCCTAATAATACCCCTTATAAAGAGAGTAAAAATATTAATATAATACTTTATTCTAAGTATAAATATCTTAAAAGTAAGACTATTATACTAATATATAGACTATTAATTAACTAATTCACTAAGTTAGCCCTAAAGTATAAATTTAAATTATAATAGTATTCCTAAGTAGTTTCCTATAAGATCCTTAGTAAGAACCTTTATAAGTAGGTTAGCTTTTTAATAATAGAAATAAAATTAAAGCATAAAGATAAAAAAAAGAAGAAAGAGGCTACTACTTATTATATTTAGGGAAGTAATTAATCTATCTTAAGTTTGAATTTTTCAGAAGTAGTATTAGTTTTTTTTAAGTTTTTCAGTATTTTTTAGTCTTTTTAGTATTTATTAGTTTTTATCATTATATATCCCCTCTTCTTTTATAATAATATATATTAAAAGCAAAAAAAGCAATATAAATATATAGTTAATATAAATTATAGTATAAGAATAACTAGATATAAATAGATAAAATATTACTTTTTCTACTAAAAATAAATAAAATTTAATAATTATTATAAACTTAGCTATCTTTTAGTTTCTCTATATCCTTATAGTAGCTATTAAATCTTTTATTCTTTATAGAGATATCTACTATAATTTTATTCTTTTTCTACTAGATATTAACTTTAATTTATAGTATTTTGTTTTATTCTTATAATTACTTAATTTACATTTTTATAGCGTTAAAGTTATTAGTTTTTACTTTTTTTAGTATAAATAACTTATTAAAGTTTAAGATTTCTATTAAACTAAGTATATTAAGATTAGGTTAATTTATAATAAGAAAGACCTTATTAAAGGCTTATTTAAGGTTTAGTTAGACTTCTATTTTAGAGATATTATCTAGATAGCTATTTTTATTTACTATAAATTTCTTTTAGTAATTACTAGCTATAGTCTACTTAATAGAAATTTTAGTAAAGGTTTTAAGTAAATAGGATAAAGTTTAGGGAGATATTTACTAGATATAAAAGAAGCTTAACTAGTATATACTAAGTTTACTAGAAAAGCTTTTATTAATAAATAGCTTTATATTATAGATAAGAATAATATCTCTAACTTATAGTTCTTTATATTATATTCTATACTTATTTCTTTAGTTATAGTCCTTAGTAACTTAGTAGTACTACTTTATAATATATTTAAAAACTATTTACTAGTTAGAATTAAGTTATTTAAAGGTTTATATATATAAAAAGAGTTTAGTTTTAGTATCTTTAACTTTTAACTAGTCTAGTACTTACTAAGTAACGCTCTTAGTTTTAATTAGAGTGATTAAGTTATAACTATAAATAAGATAAAAAGAAGAGTATTTTATAGAGGATCTAACTAATGTTTAGTTAGTAAATAAAGTTATATAAAGAACTAAAGTCTAGTTCTTTCTACTAAAGTCTAACTAAGTTATAAAGGTGTAAATAAGAAGTTAATATCCTTTTTTAATAAATTTATTAGTCTTTAAATTATATACTAAGATAATAAGGCGTTATCTCCTATAGACTTAATTAAGCTTTTTAATAAACCTCTTATTTTCTAGTCTTCTATTAACTATAAGAAGTTTATAGATCTTATAGTAGTAGATCACATCTTTTTAGATAAATTTAGCTATTATTCTTAAGTTAATATTCTTAAGAAGTTAATAAGCCTCTATATAACTAGTAAGTATATTATAAGTTTTAGCT
This sequence comes from Colletotrichum viniferum, assembly GCA_020226115.1. Lineage (NCBI taxonomy): Eukaryota > Fungi > Ascomycota > Sordariomycetes > Glomerellales > Glomerellaceae > Colletotrichum > Colletotrichum viniferum. Next base: position 108,715 of record JAGFBE010000061.1, read on the forward strand.
AGAGAGTAATTACTAATCTTCTAAATATTAATATAAATATACTAAAATAGAATTACTAGAGGTATAGAAAAAATATAAAGGTCTTTAAATCGTCTTAGTTAAGCTTATATATAAAGTAGATAGCCTTTTATTTTATTACTTATTATTTAATATATATTTTCTTAAGCATATTACTCTTAGAGTTTAATATATATTATATTATAGCTTTTATACCCTCTCTTAGTATATATATATTAAATTAACTTCTTCTATTCTTTCTTATTATTAACTACTTATCTTAGTATTAAGTTTAACTTTATTCCTTTTTAAAAGAGAAAACTATCTTAAAGTATATATTTTGCTATATATAACTTAAATTTCTTAAAATTAATCTAAGAAATAGTCCTTAGGTATAATAATAAAGCTAAGTACTTAGTAATTTATTATAATCGTTAAGACTAAGCTTATTTAAAGCTTAGTAGATTATTTACTCTAAGTTTAAAATCCTCTTCTACTTTAAGTATATAGATAGAGTTATTAATTATCTTATCTAAATCTTCTTCTTATTTAGCTTTTTAAATATTAAATTCCTTTATTAGTTTATATAAAAGACTATCTATAGCTTTATTCTTTATACTAGATATATAGTAAATATTAAAATTAAATATTTTAATCTAAGTAATCTATTATATAAAAACTACTCTAAATAAATCTAAAGTAGCGCTACTAATTTAGTCTATAAGGACTTTTATATTAGTTTTAAAGGTAAATTATATACTATATAGGTAGTTTCTAAGCTTCTTAAGAGTAAGTAAAACTAATTAAAGCTTAAGCTTTTCTATATTATAGTTAAAAGCTATACTAGTTTAAATTCCACTTTTATACTAAGTAATATATCTTTTACTCTAATAGTATTATCTAAGTATAACGCCCTACTTCTTAGTATTTATATTAGTAAATAAATAGATTTCACTAGCTTCTTCTTTATAATTAATAGGTTAAAGTAATAGAAAGCTAACTAAATAAAGCTTAAAGGTTTCTATAGCTAGCTACTATTTTAGCCTCTACTTAAAAAGCACTTTTTTTTAAAGAAGTCTTACTAGTAGAGTAGAAATAGTTTTATAATCTTTAATCTATACTTAATAGAACTTAATAATACTAAAAAGACTTTTAACTACTATAATATTATTACACTTTTCCTACTTAAAGATTTTAATAACTTTATTCTAGTTAAACTTATATTTCTTACTACTTACTATATAACTAAAGAGGTTAATAGTAGGCTAGTAAATCTAAGATTTCTTAAGAGAGATTATAGCGCTAGTAAACTTGAGGTTTTAAAATACTATATTTAGGTTTATAAAGTGTTTAAAGATATATAAATACACCTCTAAAAGCTTAACTATATAGTTACTATTATATATTATTTTTAGCCTTTTAATAGGGATATTATTAAGAAAAGGTTAGTAAATATTTAGAATAAAGTTATAGAGAATTCTTATTATAACTCTTATAAACTAAGTAACTAAATTTATTGCTCTTTAAAGCAAAATATATATTTTAAATAGCTTTAAAAGTATAGTAAATATAGTTAGATCTTAATTTAACTTATTAAATAAGACTTAATTATATCTAGAAAATAGGTCTAAAAAGCTTATAATTTTATAGTTAGTAAAGTCTTCTGAGAATTTATTAGTTTCTAGAGAAATAAAAGCATCTCTAATGCTAATCTTATTAAGTTTTATATATAAGTTGATTAGCTTTATATTACTATCTTTTTTAGTAATAAGAAACTAGAAGTTCCTATATAATCTATAAGATTCCTCTAAAACTCCTTATATAACTTTTAATCTAAGTATATTAATAACTTTCTCTTATAAAGCTTTAGAGATAAAAATCCCTTTTTCTTACTATATAACATATAGAATAGTCTTAATTTTCTATAGTAAAGCTATATAAAGGTTAATATACCTATATTCTGTGAAATCCTATACTAATACTCTTTTTAATTTATAAGAATATATTTAAGTATTTTAATCTCTCTTAATAAAAAGTGTAACTAAGTAACTTTAAGCTTTAAAAACCCTTCTAAAGTAAAGTAAGTTCTTTAGTTAAACTGTACAAATTGTAGATATATATAGCTAGCAAAAAGGGAGTTAGAAAGCTAATAATAACCTTCTACTTTTTAAATTAAGATCTTTTTCTAGTTTTTCTAATTATTAGGAATAGAACTATCTAAAAGTAAATTATTAACTAGATAAACCTTTTTGTTTTTATATTTATATATTATATAGATGCTAATAAAACCTTAGTTAGACTTAAGGTTTTTTCTAATTAACTTAAAGAATACCTAATTTTTTAAGACTTTAGGAAGGTTTTACTAGCTTTTAATGTTCCTAAAAAGGTAAGCTTAAATAGTTTCTATAATTAGAGTAACTACTACTTTAGCGATAGTTCCTAAGACGTTAAGTACAGCTAAAAGTGAAATTAGAGTAGAGCACTAATTAGTTTTAAAAATAGCTTCTTCTTATTTAAAAAGGTTAGCTTTTTTCTTTTTTAGGTAAAAAAGCGCTCTTTTTTATAGTTAATTATAGTATTAATATAGTAAGTTTAAACTTTATTATATATATCGCTAAAGTTCTAGTTAGTTTTAAGTTAGCCTTTAGTAGCTTTAGAGGTGTTATAAACGTTTTTTATATAGTTTTTCTATTTAAAGAAATAGCACTAAATCTAATATAAAAAATCTAATTATATAAAACCTACTAGAATACTAATCTTCTTAAATTTATTACTTCTGTAGTTTTTTACTTTTATTATAGTAGTAATAAAGCGTTTTAAATACTTAAAAGTAAGTTTAATAGAAATAATAAAAAGAAGTCTAAAGAGTAAGTTATAATTAATAGTTTTAAAGTTTACTACTATTATAGTTATTATAATCTTATAGTTATTAATCTAAATAGGTATATAATATACTTTAATAAAGTATAGCTTTAAGTTACTTTTAGCTATTATTTTTATTATTAAAATAGTAGTAGAAATTAGAATATTATAGTTTAAGACGTATTAATAACTTATAAGACTAGATTTTACGCTAGTATTAATTACACTTTATATAAGTAAGTAGTTATTAAAGCGCTTACTACTAATAGAGATCTTTAGAATAAGTTATAGTATAATAATTATTAGAGCTATCTAGTTTATAGTTATTAGAATAATAGCTTTAACTAAAAAAACCTTTAGATAGTTTTAAGTTTAAATAGCTTTATTATATTTAAAAACCTAGTTAGTTTATTAAGCTTTTTCTTTTAAGGTTTTAGTAAAGTTTATAAAGTTTATAGAAATAAGTATATAGATAACTCTTTTTAGATTATCTATAAAAGTATATATTCTTCTAATAAACTCTTTTTTATATTTTAGCTAAATCTTATAGATTTTTTTAACTAGTAGACTAACTAAGCTATAAAGCTTATATAAAATAAATTTATTAATAAGTTTCTTATTTTTAATAGATTTCTAATTTTTACTATTAAGAAATATAGCTAGTTAGAAGTTACTTTTTAGAAGAGATAGTTTTAAAATAGGTTTTAGAGGAGAAATCTTAATAACTTTACTAAGTATTACTTCTCTTTCTATTCTAAACGCTCTTTCTAGTTCTAAAGTATTAGTAAGTATAGAAGCTAGTTTAAAAAGGCCTTTTTCTCTTATTTTAATATCTAAGTTTTTTTTTTATTTTTTTTTAGTTAAAAAGTAAATTTTTCTCTATAACTAACTTTTCTAGTAAGTCTAAATAACTTTTAGAATAAAGTTATAAAGAAGAAGGTCTCTTTAAGATAGTTAGAGTATCTTTAATATTTTATATAGTGAAATAAACCTTCTTAGAAAGAGACTTTAAGGCTTTCTTTTTAACTTTTCTAGAATTTAATAGTTTTAGCTTTTTCTATAAGAATAAGTTAGCTCTATATATTTTTAACTAAATAATTATAAGCTTAAATGCTGTAAAATTAAGCAAATTATTTTTAGTTAAACTATTAGGTTATACTAAGTTATATAGGTAAGAAGACTAAACTAAATCTTTATATTTCTATTTACTAATAGCTAATACTTAGAAAGTAGAAGTTTAATTAGATACTTTATTATCTAATATAATACTTCTTTTTTCTATAAACTTATAAGAAAATTTAATTAAGTTAAAGTTATTATAGTTTCATAGAACTCTAATAAGTATAGATTAAGGTTAGCTAATATTCTACTTAAGAATCTTAATAACTTAGGCTTTTATAACTTTATAGCTATCTTAATTCTTAAAGTAAGTAATAATAGCTTTTTTAGTTAAGCTTACTATTTTATTATAATAAGGTAATAATTATCTAGAAGATAAAAAACTTATTATTTTAAAGTCTATAAGAATAATATCTTTAGAAGTATTAAATTAAACTACTTTTTTTTATTAGCTATTTTTTGAGGATAATAGCCTTTTTTAAAGTTATAATCTATATAGCTTATATACTAGTACTAACTATATAAGCTATAAGAGAAAAGCTTAAGCTTTTCTTTATTAATTTTAACTAAATAAACTGAAGCTAAATAGTAGTCTTCTATAGCTAAAGAAGAATAAGTAATCCTTTTAGTAGAGATTTTCTAGTTATCTATTATTTTTACTAAGTTAGAAAGTTATTAGTTTAAAAACTAGTTCTAGAGGTTTTAATACTTTAGTTAAGCTTAGCTTTACTTCTTTTAGTTTATAGAGGGAGAGAAGCTTTCTTTTTTAGTACTTTTAGAGGTAATAGAAAATAGAGAATAAATAGGAGTAGTAATCTAAAAAGTTTATCTCTAAGTAGCCTTAGAGCTAAAGCTAATTTATTAAGTTAATTTTAAACTTATTAAAGTCCCCTTTTCTAAATAACTTATAAATACTAGTCTTTTATAAGTAGAGCTATTCTATTTAAAGCTAACTAATTAAATCTTAATATAGCTATATAGATAATTTAGAGGCTAGTTATAATATTAAGATTATATTTTATAGCTTTAGTTTAGATATTATTAATTTTTTATAAGAACTATATAGCTACTTTATAGTTTAAATATTTA
>JAGFBE010000062.1:0-94225 GCA_020226115.1 Colletotrichum viniferum
TTTTTAAGTTAGAATCTTCTTCTAGTCTTTCTAACTATTAGAAATAGAACTATCTAAAAATAGATTATTAACTAGGTGAACCTTTTTATTTTTACGTTTATATATTATATAGATACTAATAAAGCCTTAGTTAGGCTTAAAGTTTTTTCTAATTAACTTAAAGAATACTTAATCTTTTAAGACTTTAGGAAGGTTTTACTAGCTTTTAGTGTTCCTAAAAAGGTAGACTTAAATAGTTTTTATAATTAGAGTAACTGCTACTTTAATAATAGTTCTTAAAATATTAAGTATAGCTAAAGGTGAAATTAGAGTAGAGCACTAATTAGTCTTAGAAATAGCTTCTTCTTATTTAAAAAGGTCAGCTTTTTTTCTTTTTTAAGTAAGAAGGCGCTCTTTTTTATAGTTTATTATAGTATTAATATAGTAAGTTTAAACTTCATTATATATATTGCTAAGGTTCTAATTAGTTTTAGGTTAGCTTTTAGTAGCTTTAGAGGTGTTATAGATATCTTTTATATAGTTTTTCTATTTAGAGAAATAGCGCTAAATCTAATATAAAGAATTTAATTATATAAAACCTACTAAAATACTAATCTTCTTAAATTTATTGCTTCTATAGTTTTTTGCCTTTATTATAGCAGTAATAAAGCGTTTTAAATACTTAAAAGTAAGTTTAGTAGAGATAGTAAAAGGAAGTCTAAAGAGCAAGTTATAGTTAACAGTTTTAAAGTTTACTACTATTATAGTTATTATAATCTTATAGTTATTAATCTAAATAAACATATAGTATGCCTTAATAAAGCGTAGCTTTAGGTTACTTTTAGCTATTATTTTTATTATTAAAGTAGTAGTAGAAATTAGAATATTATAGTCTAAGATGTATTAGTAACTTATAAAACTAGATTTTATACTAGTATTAATCACACTCTATATAGGTAAGTAGTTATTAGAACGCTTACTACTAATAGAGATCTTCAGAATAAGTTATAGTATAATAATTATTAGAGCTATTTAGTTTATAATTATTAGAATAATAGCTTTAACTAAAAAAACCTTTAGATAGTCTTAAGTTTAAATAACTTTATTATATTTAGAAATCTAGTTAGTTTATTAAGCTCTTTTTTTTAAAGTTTTAGTAAAGTCTATAAAGTCTATAGGAATAAGTATATAGATAACTCCTTTTAGATTATCTATAAAAGTGTATATCCTTTTAATAAACTTTTCTCTATATTTTAGCTAAATCTCACAGACTTTTTTAACTAGTAGACTAACTAAACTATAAAGCTTATATAAGATAAGTTTATTAATAAGTTTCTTATCTTTAATAGATTTCTAATTTTTACTATTAAGAAATATAGCTAGTTAGAAGTTACTTTTTAGAAGAGATAGTTTTAAAATAGATTTTAGAAGAGGAATTTTAATAACTTTACTAAGCGTTATTTCTCTTTTTATTCTAAATGCTCTTTCTAGTTTTAGAGTATTAGTAAGTATAGAAGCTAGTTTAAAAAAGCCCTCTTTCTCTATTTTAATATTTAAGTTTTCTTTTTATCTTTTCTAGTTAAGAGGTGAATTCTTCTCTATAACTAACTTTTCTAATAAATCTAAATAACTCTTAGAATAAGGTTATAAAGAAAAAGGTCTCTTTAAGATAGTTAGAATATCTTTAATATCTTATATAGTGAAATAGACCTTTTTAGAAGGAAACTTCAAAGCTTTCTTCTTAACCTTTTTAGGATTTAGTAGCTTCAGCTTCTTCTATAGGAATAGGTTAGCTCTATATGTTTTTAACTAAGTAATTATAAGCCTAAATACTATAAAATCAAATAAATCACCTTTAGTTAAACTATTAAGTTATACTAAGTTATATAGGTAAGAAGGCTAGACTAAATCTTTATATTTCTATTTACTAATAGCTAATACTTAAAAAGCAAAAGCCTAACTAAATACTTTATTATCTAATGTAATATTTCTTTCTTCTATAAACCTATAAGAAAATTTAATTAAGTTAAAGTTATTATAGTCTTATAGAACCCTAATAAACGTAGACTAAAGTTAACTAATATTCTGCTTAAAAATCTCAGTAGCTTAAGCTTTTATAGCCTTATAGCTATTTTAATTCTTAAGGTGAGTAATAATAACTTCTCAGTTAAACTTACTATTTTATTATAATAAAGTAATAATTATCTAGAAGATAAAAAACTTATTATTTTGAGGTCTATAGGAATAGCATCTTCAGAAGTATTAGATTAAGCTACTTCTTTTGTTAGCTATCTTTTAAGGATAATAGCTTTCCTTAAAGTTATAATCTATATAGCCTGCATACTAGTACTAATTATATAAGCTATAAGAGAAAAGCTTAGGATTTTCCTTATTAACTTTAACTGAATAGACTAAAGCTAAATAGTGGTCTTCTATAACTAGAGAAGAATAAGTAATCCTTCTAGTAGAGATTTTCTAGTTATCTATTATTTTCACTAAGTTAGAAAGTTACTAGTTTAAAAATTAGTTCTAGAGGTTTTTAACGTTTTAGTTAAGCTTAGCTTTACTTCTCTTAGCTTATAGAGGGGGGAAAGCTTCTCTTTTTAGTACTTTTAGAGGTATAGAAAATAGAGAATAAGTAGGAGTAGTAATTTAGAAGGTTTACTTCTAAGTAGCCTTAGAGCTAAGCTAATTTATTAAGTTAACTTTAAACTTATTAAAGTCCTTTTTCCTAAATAACTTATAAATACTAGTCTCTATAAATAGAGCTATTTTATCTAAAGCTAACTAATTAAATCTTAATATAACTATATAGATAATTTAGAGGCTAGTTATAATATTAAGGTTATATTTTATAGCTTTAGTTTAGATATTATTAATCTTTTATAAGAATTATATAGCTACTTTATAGTTTAGATCGTCTATTATTAGAGTTATAGAAATAATCTAATTAATCTAGTTATTTAGTAGTTCCTAGTAATTCTTATCTATAGCTTTATAGTACTAGATAAGGTATATTTTCACTTATAACTAAGTTTTCTTATTAAGTTTTATTTAATTATTAGCTTAAAAAGGTATATCTATATAGAAAATAATACTTAATACTTTTAAAGTATTAGTTATTCTTACTACTTCTACTATAGCTTTATAGCTTTTAAGAAAGTCTAAAATGTTATTTCTAGTAAAAAATAGTACTCTAGCTATTTTAAGTTATAATATTTTAAATCTTTAAAGTCTTAAACTATACGCTCTAGAGACCTTTTAATAAGATTTAGTAGAGTTTAAATAGCTTTATATACCTTTTTCTCTTAAAAAATCCTCTCTAAGCGTTATATTTATACTAGAAGCGCTACTTTTAGAAGCTATTACTTTAAAGACCTTAGCTTCTATAATTACTTTAGAACTCTAATCTAAATCTAGAATTAAAAGGGGTCTCTCTTATTAAAGTTAGTAAAAGGAAGGACCTATAAAAGGACTTATTAAAGTATTATTAGTAACTAAGTTAGCTTTATTATCTATTGTTTTTAGTTTAAGTTATTTATCTTAAGCTAAAGTTAAAATCTTTAGAACTTTAGAGTTTAGTAATATTATTCTAAAGAAGATATAAGTAAATTAATAGAAGAAGAAGTAGAAAAAAGCCCTACTAAAGAAAACTAAAGTAAAAAGATTATATAAAACTTAAGTAGAGCTAATAATTTATTAATAGAAAGAGTAATAGAAGAATTCTTATAATATAGGTTTAAAAGAATAATAGAAAGTGAGAGGAGAGATAAAAAAGAAAAAGGATACTTTTATTATTATTTCTATCTTTATCTTTCTTTTTTATTTAGAAAGTATATATATATTTATTATCCCTCTTCTTTTTTACTATCCTAATAGTGAGGTTATTTTATATTTTAGGTTTCTTTCTCTTCTCTTTATAAGGGAAGTCTAGTTATATTTAGTAATATTCTCTATAGCTTTACTTTATAACTCTCCTCTTTTATAAGTTAAACCTAAGATTTAATAAAGTCTGTAATAAAACTATAGCGTTAACTATAGACCTTAAAAGAAATACTTTACTCTAACTACTTATTTATTACTTAAGAATATAGAGGGGGAGAAATCTAAAGAGATATATATACCTTCTTTTCTATAGAGTTAGTGTAGAATTATTCTTAGAAGGGAGAAACGCTCTTAGTTAAGCTTAGAAAACGTTTCCCTCTTTGTTTTTTAAAAAGTTAGTGTAGTTATAATATTTTTCTTTTTTAGCTTTTTATACTTTTATACTTATAGCGTTTTATAATTTAAGAAAGTTAGATTTTAGTATTTCTATATATAGGTATAACTTAGATCTTAAGTTTTTAGGCTTTTTAGTATTTCTCTTTACTAGTTAACGTATTATTAGAAACCTTCTAATAAGTTTAAGTAAGAGGAAAGTTTTCTTAGAATAGATTAATTAATTTTATCCTTTTTAAGGTTTATAAGAGGAGTAAAACGAATATTATCACCCTCATAACTTTAGCTTTTAATATAAGAGCGAAATGAGTTTACTTTATTTTAGTCACTCTTAGGTTATTATTATAGTAGCTTATAATAAAGTAGTATATAATAATTTTGAATAGGTAGATAGTAAGTTAATAAGAGGGAATAACTAAGCTTATATAGAACCCTACCTACTCTTTTCTACCTAGTTAAACACTCTTTTTCTTAAGGTTTTTTAGACTTCTATAGGTTTAGTTAATCTTTAATTCTAAATACCTAGGTTATTACTCTTTACTTTAGGAAAATAGAAGTTAAAAAGGTGTTTTAAATAGGTAGATAGTAAGCTAATAAGGGGGTTTAGTAAAGCTTATATAGAACCCTACTTACTCTCTTCTACCTAATAAAACACTCTTTTTCTTAAAGTTTTTTAGACTCCTATAGGTTTAGTTAATCTTTAATTCTAAATACCTAAGTTATTACTCTTCACTTTAAGAAAACAGAGGTTAAAAACATATTAGCTAAATTTTCTTCTAATATAGTGATACTTAAATTACTTCTTTTTCTAAGCTTTTCCTACCTTAGTTTAGTAGAGTAGTATAGAATAACTATAAAGGAAACCCTTTATAGTAGTCTAGTTTATACCCCTTTATATTAGTTACTAATTTTATAATAGAATAAGAGAGAAAACTTATTAATTATATTAAGTACTCTACTTTAAGCAGAAAACCCCTAAAAATACCCTAAACACTTATATATTAATTTTCTAAATAACTATAAGAAATATAAAAGTAAATATATAAATATAAGCCTAATTAACTTATACTTTATCTATATTTTCCACTCTTTTTATATCTCAGGTTATATAATCTCTTAAGAGAAAATAGGCTACTAAGAAGAAGTTTAGTGATATTATCCCTATAGTATTCTACCTTATTATCGCTTTGAATAATTAAAGAGGTATAATAGGGATTAAAAGAGGGGATAAAAGTAGGGCTAGTTAAAGCTAGAGAAGTCCAAAAATACTTATTTTTATTTAATTTTTAAAGAGTAAGAATTAATAGGTTTTTTCTATAAGCTAAGCTAAAGAACCCTAAAGGCTCTTCTAAAAGGGTAGTTACTGAAGTTATTAAGAGAAAACAGGAAATTATATAAAAACAAGTGTGTTTCTTACTTATCTACTTAGTCTTTCTCATTATAGGCTGACTAGGCCTCTGTCTACTTATATAAGCCTTTTCCTCCTATAATAACGCCTAACACCTATAAAAACGCCCATCTAACCCCTTACTTTTAGGTTAGAATTACTAAAAATTCTAAGAACTCTGCCCCCTTCTAGTAGTAGCTATAGATATCTAGCTTTATAGCTTATTTAATCTATAAGGAGAGGTCTTATATTTCTTATTCTCCTATATATATTTATTATCTATTTAGTAAGTATTTAGTATAAATAGCTTATCTTCTTTAAAGCTTCTAGCTTTACTTAAAATATAGCTTCTCACCTCCTCTTATTAACTTATATTATCCTCTAATTATTTACTAAAGTTATCTTCTCTATATAAGCTTATATAAGCTATTTTATTTAGCGCTTAGTAAATACTAAATATAAGTTCTTTAGCTTAATTAGTAGGTGTTATTTAGGTATATAGCGCTATTATTATTACTAACTTTTCTAAAGTAGAGTAGAAATAAAAGAATTATAAAGGTATTTAGAGGCTATAAGTTATAGTTAGGTTAAACTAATAGAAAAAACACTTAAAAAGTAAGTATAGTATTACTAAGCTACTTTTACTTATTTCCTCTAAGATCTTCTTTTCTAACCTTTTAGTAAGTACTCGCTAAGTCCTCGTTATAGAGGGTTCTATACCCTATCTCGATAGGGTTCTCTATCTTTTCAGCTTAGTCCAGCTAAACTATCCCTAAGCCCTTCCGGTCTAAGCAGCCAGACCCTTATAGATTTAAGTTATATAGGTTAGATAAAATACATAATTTAGTAAAAAAGTTAGATTAATTAAGTGTAGGTACGATCTTATTTATATATATATAATTATAATATAATGTTTAGTTATGTACTAAAGAGAGCGTAAGTATAGTGACCTAATGTGGCTAGATACTGATTTGAGCCAGTCGTCCCTGCGGACTGCCGTAGGCTATCCCTGCAGCTAATGTGGGTTCTCCCACCCGCAAAGCCCCCGCGTCTCCGACAGTTTGATAAAAGATCCGTCCGTGGCAGTCAGTAGACGCGTAGATCATTTGCGTCCCCGGGTTGCGATCCAAGTCCGTGAAGACAACGCTGGCATATTTTTCTCCGTTTCAACTATGAACCTACCTAGGGTAAGGTAGCTCATGAACTGGCTAACGTTCAAGAGTGGTGAACTATAAAGCTCTTGAAATCGAGACATGAGTCTGGGGAAGTCTTGTCGCAGTTTGCCGACAAGAATTTGACCCAAATTTCTATCAGTAAACATGCCTGAGTGTGGTTCAATCGTGGACGGGGTCGTGCGATGCCCTCTTTCTGGAATCAACGTTGTCATCGTTGGTGCAGGCTTAGGTGGCTTACAGGCAGCCATCGAATGTTGGAGAAAGGGCCATGAGGTTCAAGTACTTGAGAAGGGGGAGGCCATCTCTGAGGCTGGTACGCGTTCAATTTGTCTATGATTATATTCTACTTTTCGACTGACGTCTTTTGCCCAGGCGATGTTATCAGACTCGGCCCAAACAGTTACGCCACCTTGAAGGAGTATCCCACAATGCTTCAGGAATGGGACCAGTTTGCTTTCGACGTCGAAACATGTTTCTGCCATCGCGATGGGAAGTTCGCCATCCCAAAGGCTGAGTTCGAGCACCACCTCCCAGGAGTTGCCACGCATGTCATCTGGCCCATTCGAGCCAAGCCAATAGCGAGTCGGAGAGATCTTGCCTTGATGTTCTTGGGTCAGTGCAAGCGGTTGGGAATCCCCGTGACCTACAATGTCAACGTCACACAGTACTCCGAGGATGGCAAGGGAACTGCTACGGCCCATGCTGAAGACGGTCGAACTTTCACTGGCGACGTTGTGATAGCGGCGGATGGCGTCGGCTCTAAGAGTTGCGGTGTAACGCTGGGCAAACCGGTTCGCGCAGTTAACACGGGATATTGCGCTGATCGTGTCATGTACTCGACCGACCGCATCAAAGATGCTCCCGCCTTGCAGAAAGCAATTTCTGAGCTTGAACGACCGCAACTGCGCTTGTATACCGCGTACGTCTTCTACATGGTCCTGGTTCCGCAGGTTTCGCTGACAGAAGTCTAGTACTGACATGTACATCGTGTTCCTCTTGTCAAAGACTCACATCTTCCTAGGTATCACGCACAAGGTATGTGTTTCTCGCCACTTGGTAACTCAAGCTAATGTGAAACCCACAGGATGATGGCACCGCCGTAGAGTCCTGGTCATCAAACGTGACCCCTGAACAAACTGCGGATGTCATACCCGACAAGGAGGGCTGGGATCCAGTCCTCATGAAAGCAATTCACAGTACGCCGCCGAACACTGTTGTGCGATGGAAGCTGTGCTGCCGTGACCCCCAAGCGAAGTGGCACTCCGATGGCGGTCACATCATTCAGCTTGGTGATGCAGCGCACAGCTTCATCCCATCATCAGGGAACGGAGCGTCCTTGGCTCTTGAAGATGCCATGTCACTTCCCGAGTGCTTGAGGCTGGGGGGCAAAGATCGCATCGCGCTGGCCGTTCGTGTTCATCAGCTTCTCAGGTAAGTTGAAAACTTAGTGTGTTACATCCAACATGGCTTCTAACCGCTGCAACGTAGATATGAACGTACATCACTGCTGCAGCACAATGGCTTCGTCAACAGGCGTCAGGTTCACCGCGACATGAACGAGATTCTGAAGGATGAAAGACAGCCTATGCTCCTCGGCAAGTGGGTATGGACCCATCATGCCGAGAAGTATGTCACCGAGAACTTCGAAAATGCCTGCTTGGCAGTTGAGGGCGGCAAACCGTTCAAGAATCCCAATCTACCAGTAGGTCATCAGGTGCAGCCCTGGAGTATTGAGCAAGAGGAAGAGAAAGAGAAGTCCGGGATCTTTGTCGAGGATTTGAAGAATACAGGCGACTGGGGCTTGATCTGAGGGACGGACATTTGATTGTGTCGAGACTAGCGTCTGGGTGAATCATTATGAACGTAGGAAGAGACAAAGGTGCAGATGAAGGTGAAATTCAATTTGGCTAGAACTTAGTGTACCTTTGACTTGATTCATTCCTTTTATGTGAGGTTTCCTACCACACAGCGTGCCGCATTGCCTTTAGGAAGATAGCTCCGCCTAGTTAGCACCCAGACTATTTGTCTACTTGAGTTGTAAGATGTACGAAATACCGACGCTAGCTCTCCGAAAACCCCACGATGGAAATGTCAGTCGCGTCATAATCGAAACCGGCAACACAACTAATTCAACCTTACATCTTGTATGCTGTATCGACTACGGATAGTTGAGCTCAGAATTCGCTCAGGCCCTTTCGACAGGGCTTGCGTTGGCCCGCCCCCTCGGGGAGTGGTGGGGGTGGGGTGGGGAGTGCAGTTCTGTTATTGTTTATATACAGCCCCCGTGTACGGGTGGAGCAACTTATTAGCTCAACAAGTTGACATTCACCACTCATGATACGATATGCGTGTTTTGCCTAGAGTAAGGCCACGGCCGATGCCGAATGCCCCTGGCGCCTCCCCCACTGATACCCGGTGGGATCGAAAAAGTGCCGGTCGATTCGCAGCCATTGTGGAGGTTCTGCAAAGCCGGCAGTGTGGCTAGCCTTTCGCTGGCCAACATGCTTGAGAAATTCGACATCGACTACGTAGTGTTGGAGGCTTACCCCGACATCGCACCTCAAGTCGGCGCGAGTATTGGTCTGTTGCCAAACGGCCTCCGAATCCTGGACCAGCTTGGCTGTTACGAAGCGTATCGAGCAAAGGCTGAGCATCAAGTCTACCAACAAGCGTACCTGAGAGAGGCCTCAGGCAAGGCGTATGGCTATCAACACGATCTCATGGAAATGTGGGAGAAGATGTGAGTTGTATCTTTGTGTTGACTATTTTCCATAGTTGGGCTGATTCGAAGACAGGCTCGGGTATCCGATGATATTCATCGACAGACAGATGCTCATCCAGGTTCTCTACTCTAACCTAAAGCACAAAGAAAGAGGTCTCACTTCCAAGCGAGCCGTTTCTGTCGACATCATGGAATCCTCTGCCCGCGTTACAGCGAAGGATGGCCAAGTCTTCAGTGGTGACATCGTCGTGGGAGCCGATGGCATCCATAGCACTGTGAGGAAGGAGATGTGGCGCAATGCTCCTCCTGGCTACTTCCCCCATGACAAATACTCTAAAGTTCCCGCTACAACTCTTTGCATTTTTGGAATCTCCCATCGACCCGAGGCCTACCCCGCGGCTAGCCAGCACAACACCCTTTCCGAGGGTCACAGCTACTTTCTCATGGCGGCTCACGGCAACAGAGTGTACTGGTTTCTGTTCATGGAATTGAAAGAGACGCTTTACGGAGAGAATATTCCCAGGTGGGTTAGACGAAGACTTTTCTTATATGTTCGCTCACGTGTAATGACTGATGTCAATGCTGGACAGGTACACCAAAGACGATGAGGCAAGAATTGTGGAACAACGTGTGAACGACCGTATCCTGGAGAACATGACCTTCGGAGAATTGTACGAGAAGCGCATTGTAACTACGTTGGCACCACTCCAAACTTATGTGTTTGAGAAGTGGCACTACAAGAGACTTGTGACCATCGGAGATTCTGCTCATAAGGTAAGGCGCCTGGAACTCAAGTTACTACATGATGCGACCGCTACCAGCATCTGCGCTAGCAACAGTGCCTTTGGTAGGTCGATCCGGTAACAGGTCAGGGTGGAAACGGAGCCATTGAGTCAGGGGCACTTCTAGCCAACGCTCTGCTCCGAAAGCTTGACTCGAGCCCCGACGGTCTTAGCGAGAAACAAATAGAAGATGTGTTGGCAGAGATTCATGCCATCAGATTTGTGAGTTACTCATACGACACAACGATGTTGCCACAAATACTAATCACATATTGGACGAGCAGGAACGGGCTCAAGGTGTTGTCCAGCAAGGTTACTGGCTCCAGAACGCCTTCACCCAACGATCAACAATGGGAAAGCTCATTGCGCGATACTTCATGCCAGCTCTTGGGTCTTTCGGAGTCCTTTACAGAGGTCTGGAGTTTTGCTCTCCGGCCACCAGCTTGCATAGGCTTGAAATTCCTCGCCGTCCTCGGGCTGTCCCATTTGAAGACGAGCTACCCGCAAGACCAGTGAAGAATTTGGGCAAGATCAATAAGCTAGCATCTGTCGCTGTCATCGCCCTTCTTTGCGCTCTGGCTGCAGGCCTGATACGCTTGCCTAAGAGCCTTGAGTCAGCTGTTGACGCTCTATGCTCGATGGATGTTGCGAGGACGTCAGTCTTACCGGCCGTGACGTTTCTTGTCAACACAGCCTCGCTCCTGGCAATGGCGCTAGTTGAATCCAACCGAGTTGGCAACAAAATTACTTCTTGGATCCAGTAAGTCTCTTCCCTCCGATTGGTTCTGGGGGGTTTTCGGCCGGAACAACGCTGACTAGTCACAAAGGATCCTCACCTTCGCGATTGTCAACAACTTCTTTGGCCCCGGCGCGATAGGACCAATCGCTGCGCTGTTCGCCCATTGGTCATGTGGTCTCATTGTCGGAAGACATGTGCCAGTTGAGGCGGCAAAGATGGTCTTACCAATTGCATTGGTCGGGTATGTCCTACCAGCCGCCATCGCTATAGCCAAGATGGATTCGAACTCCATTATGATCTGGAGGAATGCCCCCATCATATGCTTCATGCTGGCAAGAAGCCTTTCGTTCCTTGGAAATTCTTCAGTATCGCGCGACTTGGATGACGAAAAGACGAAACTTCGGGCCGAAAGAGAACGAACCCGCAATATGTTTGCGAAGGCAGATTTGCTGTACATCCGACTGGTCCATTATTCCGCTTTCATAATGTCCACAGCTATCCACTTTATCAACGTCTTCAACGACGGTTTGCGCCACAGCTTGTCATTTGGAGGAAGCAATGAGGCTTTGGTAAGGTTGGGATTCTCTAAGTACGAGGGTATCGCCTTCACGTTGTCGTCACTTCTGTTGGCTCTAGGAGCGGCACCCCTGAGCTTGAGGCTATACGGATATATTCAAAACTTATAGTGCTTAGTATCTGCAGTGGCTATTACTGTGGGAATCTTCGTTGTTGGTCCCGCGGCAACGGTTGCAGGTATGGCAGCGTATAGGGAAGTGGTTCTGGCTGGATTTGGTCAGTAGGATTGCATGAGGTATCGTTTTGAGACGGGGTCAGTAGAGCGTGTCGGCACCCGCTGATGTTTACTCATCTGGGGCAGTATGAGCATCAGAATACGCCAAACCACAATGCGACGGTTTCACAGAAGTTCCTATTCTTGGAAATAAAGTCTTTGATGGTATTTTGAAAGTACCTGATTCCAAGCGATGGCGATGAACTGACAAATTCATGAGTCCCGCTAGGCAGCACGGGAACTGTGAAAACTACAACCGCAACCCGGACACGCAGACTACTGTGATATCCCTCATCAGTTTTCTAATAGGCAAGTTCTACAAGAAAGGCCTAACCAGGCTTGATAGAATTGAAGTCAAAACGACGCTAATCTGATCCTGAATATCGTAAACCGATCTGTCACCCGTAAATATAATCATGAAAGCATGAAGCCGAGGTTATTCTATACTGAATTGGTGTTCACCTAGTTCACAGAAGACTTGGTTTTATAACCGCATCCATAACCCAGTTTGCGATTGTATCTTGACTTGGTTGTCCCGGCGCTAAGATTACATATCAGAATTGCCCTCTCTCTCCAACGTGCGTACCGTGCTGCGGGGCTTACCTCGGGCATGAAATTTATAGGCTGGCAACATTTGCGCAAGTCTTTCCAGAAATATTTAGGGGCTTCTTGATGTTTCGTGAATGAGTGATAGTCTCTGGTGGCATGCTAGCTAAAATGCGACCAGACCTTCGTTGATACCCACTTCCGATGGCCACCTCGTGATTCAGTGGGTTTGGATAAATTAGTTATCCGCGCTTGTGGAGTGTCACGAAGCGACGAGATGGTAAAAAGGGCGTCCTACCCTCTGTGGCGAATCGCCTGGCAAAAGGAGGAGGGGGCGTGTTGTAGTTGTCGGAGTCCTTCTCGACGTCACGGACGATCTCTTCGAGGGCCCTGTCTCCGTTCTTCTTCTTCTTCTTTATGTATGTGTAGACGTAAGCCGCCACCGTGATGACAGTGAGGAGGAGCCAGATAAGGACGAAGACCCAAAAGTCTCTGGCGACAGCAATCTTGCGAGTCTTCTCGTTGAAGGAGAAGTAGTTACTTCCGAATAATGACTGCGGGTGGGGGCATATGTTAATAAAACTAACTCGATTGTATGTTACGGACTGTACTCACGCCGACGAAGCTGCCGGGAAGGTAAATGGCAGAAATGATGGTGATGATGCGCACGATGGCACTGTCGTCTACTGTGTTCTCCGTTAAGTCCTTAAGCTTGAGCGTCACATCGCCCGTGTTTTTGATGTGAGTTTTCATCTCGTGGGTGAGGAGCTGTAGCTCCTTCTGGTTATGCAGCGATAGCGTATATGATGCCTAGGTAGAGTAGAAATAGATTGTTAGTCCCTTTTTGATTTGAAAGAGAATAGGTACCTATGCAAGATGAATATGAGACCAACCAACTCGACCGTGTTATCTACCCTCTGGCGAAGTACGGCGGAACTCTCGATGTACCCGCGAAGCACGGTCTCCATGGAACGGAACTCTGCGGCCTGCGCCTCGGGGAACCTCCCAGAATAGAGGATGCAGCCCGTGACCTCGAGGTTGCTCTGGCAGCAGGCACTGGCGAAGATGGCAAAGTCATTGGTGTTCCTCAATTCGCGCACACTCTCGAAAGTTACCTTGGGAACGTCATGGTCCATCTTGGCGTGGGGCACCATGGCCATGTCGAGCTACACGGTCAGGCAGGCAGAAGTGTCAGTCTTATCGGGGACAGCGCCGGAATTTTTGGCTTCACGTACTATTTTGGAAAATCCGCTGCCTAGATGGCGCAGGTATGCCCGCCAGTTGTCGAGGTAACAGGACAGGATGTACTGGTGCAGCGTTGCCGGCTGCGAGCAAAGGTGTTGCCTGAATGCGCCCATAGGCGGCGACTTCTCGTCGTTGAGTTCATCCGAGCCTCCGTCTTCCTCCTCAATGATATCCTGGACCGTCTCCGCCAGCTCGCTCGCTGGCTGGCAGTGCAACAGTATGAAGAGGTCGAAGCCAGGCGTGCGCTGGTGGTAGACGCCGACGTGCCGGAAGGACCATTTATCGGGGCCGGGCCGATCGTTCCGCTCCACAAAGTTGAGCTTGTAAAGTAGTGTGTCTACAGTCACGAATATCCCTCAGAATCTTTTATCGTTCGGGAAATAGGAGAACAATTTACGAACGGGGCAGGAAGGGAACCCTTACATGCGTCGTTGCCCTGCGGCAGAAAGATGCTGTTGGCGCTGCCGGCCTCAGATAGGTGAGGCTCGTCGCCGAAGGACAGGAGCACTCGTAGAAACTCGACGCGCACTTGATACTTGTCGAACAGCCTGGCGGCCAATGGCGAGGTAATGCGGAGGGGATTGATAGTTCTGGCGGACGATATGGAACTAGGTAACCGACGAAGATTAGTGCGGAGCGCGTAAAGAACAAATTTGGTCTAAAGGTAACGGACATGATGCGTATGCCTGCAGTGGGCGTTGCTTCGAGGACGCGGTTGAGGTCATCTTCTACTCTGACCTCACTTGCGTGGAATTTGTCTATAGCCTCGATGTCAACATTGATTCCACACATGCTCTGATGAGGAGGGATGATGAAGCATACTGCCGTTATCATCAATGTCAAGTACGTCAAACTGCGTCTCTGAATCCTTGGAGACAAACGCCGTTCCTGCCAGATCGTGGAGTTGGTTGCGGAGCCCAGCGGCGATGGGAGAGCCACCCTGCTGACGCGCAAAATACTGATCCCAGGCGCTCATCATGCCCGTGAAGCTGTCGTTGAATTGAGACTGGTTTGTCCGTGGAGGAAAACAAGAGGATCCCAGATCGTCATATGAAACCCCAAGAAATTACGTGCATGGGATGCGCAGCAGAGCCGGTCGCTGGTTTGCCTTGTGATGTGCCCGGGGCTGGGTGGTAAAGCTGTGCGGCTCGGTCCGATCCTCACAGCCTGATCTGCCCTTTCATGTCATGGAACCGGCAAGCTGTACGGACCGGACTTGATGTAGGTAAATATTGTGCGCAGAAGAAGCAACAGAGATCAGTCTCTATGCTCCCAACAATTCTGACAATGTTCACCGGGAAAAAAGCAAAAAACAAATAAGGGGCTTCTTGGGGGGAAAGAGAGAAAACGAGACGGGACCAAGAGAGGAGAAGACGGCTGAGGCCCCTGTGTCACGTATTCAGCCTCCGAAGTGTGGTAACACAGCGATGACAAGGTCCCTTTATCCGAAGGAGGGAGGCAAACATGTTTGACTGGCATTTCCCGTCACCTGACCAATCCTGTTCACACCCTCTTCGTTTCGCTTTACAGTTTATTCGCTTACTTGACAAGGCTGGGACTGATGACTGCAACATTGGATTTACAACACACCCCAAGTTCTTATCTTCGGCTCGAGCTCCCACCCCCATTCCGCCCCGACCTCCTCCGCCGGCGCTCTCTCCTTTCGACTTCCCGGGCAGCTTCGCGTCGATCAGCAATCTGGGTGACAATCGCCCTGTTTGCATATGTCAGTGTTGACTCGGTGTCGGCCTCTGTCGTTGTGGCGGCACATGCCTTAATTGGTTCTGTTGATCATTCGTACACGTCAGCGAGCGTACCTATGATAGGCGGGGGAGGGGCAAGATATTCTTCACCTCTTGTAGCTGCTCGGGGCAGTCAAAGTACCAGCGGTCGTTCTCGTGCTGTACAAACGGTTGGATTACTTTTCCCTTCATCGAAGAGGTGAGTAAGAAGAGGAAGACGGACTGCGATGCTGAAGTCAATCTCATTTCCATACATCTCCCGAAGCAACGCCAGCAGCTCGTCACCGAGAGTGACGTATCGTGATAGTCTCTGGGGGAGAACGTTGCGCACTAGCTCCATGGTCGTGCGTGGCACAATTTCGCTTCGCCGACGCTGTTGTCGTGATCCATGCGATGCGGGATGAAAGAAGAATGCTGGCGGGATGGGACGGAGCAGAGGATAAAGGAAGAGCCTCGTCGTGGACCCCATGGCATCCAGAAGGCGAGGCTCATAGCATTTTGTAAAGGTGGAGGGACGCTGTACGACCATTTAGAGCCTGCCTGGAGAGGTCAGTAGATACAACAACCAGCGGCACCGAGTGATGACATTGCATAGGTGTTGGCCCAACCTGAAAGGCCAGAGGCTGAGGGGGTTTCCGATTCCTCCCTCCCTCCCCTACACCCTAGGCTGCCTTGCGAAGAGAGGTAAGAATGGGTGGCGGGTCAGTTCAGCTGAGCGGGCAGTGGGCCAGGCATAGACGCGTACCTCGTCCAGTTCCTAGCCCACCTTTTAGAAGTGCTTTCTTGGTCCTCTTTAAAGAGCCACTCCAACTCACGCCCTGACCCAGAGACCATCATTTTCATCGACGGGGTATGAAGAATAACAAAGCTACCGCACGGAATAACTCGCGGAGGAAACGGCAACTCGTCCGAATATGCAATGGGCTGCCTGCGCTCCAGATCCGTCCAAAGCCCGATCTGGACTCACCCCTCCACCGTCCCTTCTTCCTCGCGTCTAGAGTTCGCAAGCTCTGGGAACACCAGAACAACCTGGGGGACGTTCTCTTCGACTTGACGCCACGGCAGTTGGCTTCCGTTTGGAAAGGTTCACTCCTGTTTGTCACCTTTCTGGCCTACATCGAGGCTCCCCCCCTGCGATACACGCACCTCTCCAGCCTACTCTTCCGAGATGGAGATGAAACCACGCCCCGTTATCGAGATGAGGAGATGCCGTATACGAAGGATGATCTCGCAGCACTGAGCCTTTCGCCAGCCAAGACATCCAGGTGGGAAGAGCAGTACCTGTTTTCGCCGGCCACGATCGTCCTGAATCCACAGACGGCGCCGACGATACAAGCCATCCCGAACATATTGACGCGGATTCCGTTCATGGAATGCGACCCGACGCAGGAGCACGGGGGCTACGGCGATGTCCAAGTGAGTGCCGCGGTGGTGTTCATACTATTTCCATTTCGTGCTGACCTGCCGTCCTCTGCAAAGTTCTTCAAGCTGGCACCGGAGTACGTCGAAGATGAAGATCCTAGCCATCGAATCTTGGTGCCGGTAGGTGACTACATTCAAACTCTCTTCCATATTTGCTTCACATCGCAACATGTAAAACCTCTTTTCGTGCCACTATAGGGGCACTGGGGCATCACAACGGAGTGGCACGTGAGATCTCGTCACGACAGCGCTAACATCATGAGTGTATAAGGAACACCAGCGGCAGCCCCTTGTCGTCGCTGTGAAGTCCTTCTATAGCCGCGCCGATGGTCTCGCCGAGGCGGAGAACATGCGCCTCCTCCGCAAGGGTCAAGCCGGCGACCACAGCATCTCGCTATGCAACGCCGTGGTCGAGCACGGGAGCAGCGGGAGCTCCTCCTCGCGGCTCCTCATGTTCTTTCCCCGCGCCGAACTGGGTGATCTCGGCCAGTTCCTGCGTGGTGGGATGCACAGCGAGGGCAACAATGTGAGGTCATACGACTTCAAGGATCGGTTCCCACACGCCCACGCCCACGGCTGGGGCAACGTCGAGCTCGCTCGGGCGCTCCTCCAGCAGTGTCACAAGCTCGCCGGTGCCCTGCGGTTCCTCCACTCCGGCTTCCTTGTGGATGGGCGGTGGGTGCGGTGCGCGCACATGGACCTCAAGCCGAACAACATCATCATATTTGGCGGGGACGGTGCTGTGGGCCGCTGGAAGCTGTGCGACTTTGGCATCTCCGTGCTCAAAGACGAGAAGGGCGATGGTCGCACGGGGGAGGAGTATCATTACCATGACAACCAGATGACCTTTAACACCAACGCGCGGCGCGGGCGAGGCCAGTACCAGGCCCCGGAGGTCCCCGAGTGGTGGGGCCCACACCTTACGGAGAGCGTCCTGACCGGCGGCACGGGCACGGACTCGAATACGGACCCCGGCGCGGCCGAACCTGTGGGGCGCGTCGGCCGGTCCGTCGACATCTGGTCTTTCGGCTGCATCTTCGCCGAAGTCCTGGCTTTCGCCCTCGGCGGGCCCCGTAACGTCGAAGGCTTCCTCGCAGCGCGGAAGCAAGTCTTCAACCACGTCGGGGATGTTAACTTTCACTCGCCGAGCAACAGCAACAGCAACAGTGCGTCGTCGTCGTCGAGCCACAGGGGCTTCGTGGTGCGACCTCAGGTGTTGCTGTGGCTCGGCGAACAATGTGCCACGGCCGAGTCGCCCGTCTGGTCCAACTGCTGGGCTGGCTATATCAGGCGGATCCTGCGCGTCGACCCGCGAGAGAGGCCGGACGCGGCAGCGCTGGAGCGTCATGTGCACCACGTCTGGGATGACGCGCTTAGATGCCCCAGAGAGCCGACTTCCAGATGCGAGGTCTTTCGATATGAATACGAATCGGAAATTGCGTCAGAATTGCCGTGTAATGGAGAGTTGGCTCCAGTCCCCGAAACCTCCCCCTCCTTGCCTCTTCCTACATCACCTGGTGATGTTCCCCCTGCTACAGCCGCAACAATGACCCCCTCCAACGTCTCATTTGAGGTCCCGGTGAGCTCTAATCCCCTGTTCACCGGCCGTCGGAACATCATTACCGAGATGGAGAAATTCTACCTCGAGGGCGGCCGCGATGGCACGCAGCAGCGGCGCCTCGTACTCACGGGCCTCGGGGGCGTAGGCAAGACCCAGATCGCCACGGCGTTTGCCTACGATGCCTATCACGCCGGACGCTATGCCACAGTTCTCTGGGTCTTCGCCGTTGACGAGCAGGAGATTGTTAAGTCGTTCACGCAGCTGGCCAAGACGCTGGGTCTCTTCCCTAGGACGTCTTCTGAAGACCGACAGCAGCAAGACATGCCACCCATGGCGCTCGCGCTGCTGCAGTGGCTCTCGCGTGTGGAAGGGAAGAGGTCGTCCAGATGGCTCCTCGTGTTCGACAACGTGGACGACCTGGACACCTTTGACATCTCGCGGTTCTTCCCTCGCGTGCCATGGGGCCACATCCTAGTCACGAGTCGCCGCAGAGAGGCTCGCCGCCTAGGCCACCAGATCCAAGTAGGCGTTATGGACGAGGAAGAGGCGGTCAATCTTCTCAAGAGGTGCTCTGGCGTTGGCGCTGAAGCGGATGACGGCGTTGACGAAGAAGCTGCGCGCGACGTCGCCCGCACCCTGGGATTCCTCCCGCTGGCCCTCGATCAGGCCGGCGCCTACATTACAGAGCAGGCCATAGACTTTGCCGAGTACAAGGATCTCTACCGTGAAAGCCACGACGAGCTACTCCGGCACAAGCCGCCGCGGGCCGTCTGGTCGTACAAGAAGACCGTCTTCACCACTTGGGAGATTTCCTTCCACGCGGTGGCCGTCAGGAACCCAGTTGCCGCGCGGCTCCTAGACCTGGCGGCCTTTTTCCACTCGGATGGCGCACCATTCGCGCTCATGTGTAACCTCGCCCAGATCCGCCGGTCGGAGCCCCAGCAACGGCTTCTTTTGCGAGACTTCGTCGACTTCATCCAGACGCCGGCCGACTACGACCAGCTAGTCGGCCAGGCACCTCCGGAGCTGAGGGTTTCGCGAATGAAGATAGGCGAGGCCATCGGTACGCTCGCGTCCTTCTCACTGGTTGACCAAAAGACCATGTCGACGCATCCGCTTGTCCACTACTGGCTCAAGGAGCGGCAGTCCAGCGCGGAAAGAATCGCGAGCGGCCGCGCGGCCATCTTCCTCGCCCTGAGCGCCCTCATCAACGCCTACGACGCATCACGTTTCGCTGAGGGTGAAACGCTATACCCCTACCTCTTCACCTGTCTGGACAACCTCCACAACACGCCGGACCTCCTCAGCGATACCGAGCTCCACCAGATCGGAGCCTGCATGATCGCCGTTGACGCCTGGATCCCTGTCTCCTTTGACCACGGCACGCTGCACCGCGCCGACCGCTTCTACGACCTCGTCGCTGGGCACCGTGAGCACGCGGAATGGCGCATCCCCGACGCGATGCTGGCTGTGCGCCGCGCCATCCGGCTCAAGAGCATGGGGCGGCGAAGGGAGTGTTCCGATCACTGTGCCCGCTTTCTCGCCGCGTTCCAGCAGCGCTCACGCCTGGACAAGATCTACGCCGCGTCCATGGCGCGCACCTCGGCCCCCTGCTTCTACCGTGAGGGGGACTACGACGGCGCTGAACGCGTGTATGAGTACGTCGACGACTCGCTCGACGACTCAGGCGCTATGCTGCAGAGGGCCCGCAAACAGCTGGTTCTCGGCTCCATCAAGATCGACCGTGGGCTGCCGGACGAAGCCGCGGCCGTGCTGGAGGGCTGCGCACGGGAGATGGACAAGGGCATCGGCCAGGAGCACTTCCTCCGTCGTGTGTGGCACCAGCTCATGGCCAGCGCCCGCCTAGCGCAAGGGCGGCCGGCCGAGGCCGAAGCCGAGGTGATGAAGGAATTGGTGGAGCGGATGCGTATGCTCAATCGTGGCAAGATTGAGTTCAGCTTTAGCGACTACGAGCTCGCCGAGGTATATAACCAGGCACTCCGGGCGCAGGGACGCTTTGCCGAGAGCAAGGCCTGGCTGGCTGCGCTACTGGACAAGACGGCGTCAGAGAAGCCGCGGCCGGCCCGGAGCCTCGCAGAGCTGTCACTGATTCTCGTCGAGCTCGACGAGGCGACGACCCTGTTCACGAGTGACCATGAGGACAGGCGGAAGGTGGATGATATGTTGGCCAGGGCAGAGCGCAAGTTTGTCGAGGCAGCGGCCGTCTACGAACTGGAATGGAACAGGGGCATGTGGTCATTCAAGCATTTTCACCGGACGATGACGGACTTCAGGAAGCGATTGGGGCAGTAGGACTCTTGATCGTGAAAAGCAATTAGATAAATGCAATGCAGTTCCTTTCTGTCGATCTCGTCCTACTTAGGCTACCTTTACGCATCAGTCACGTCTTTGACGCGCTGTACATCGAGCGTCTTGCCTCCGTAGGCCGCTACCAGCTCGATGACCTTGTGGACGGCTTCGACCTCGTCCGGCTCCATGCCCACGCGCAGGCAGGCCCTCAGATGCCAGTACGTCGGCCCTTGGAGATTCTGCGTCATGATTGCCGCGAGTACGACAAGCTCCGTCTCCTGCATGCTGAGGATGCGGTGGTCCGAGAGGAAAAGACCGTACGACACGTTGACCGAGATCCAGGCTGGTGAGCGCGATGTTAGACCGTCTGACAGTCAGGAAAATGTGTGCTCCAAAGATAAAAACTCACGGATATCCTTGTGGGCCTGCAGCGTCTTGACGTGACCACCCTTCTCGCTTTTGTACAGCACCTTGAGCACGGCGGCGGCGCGCTCCGACGTCTCGGGCCCGATCTGCCAGTCCTCGCGCGAGCATGAGAGGTCCCTGTCCTCAGGCCTCTCGACGTCCGAGACGGACGTGACGGCCTCAATGACGACCGGAATGCCGTTGATGATGATGCACTTGACCATTGCCTCGCGCAAGCGGCGGACGAGGGCCTGGCGCTCGGCAGGCGTCTGGTACTGGGACTGGGCGATCAGGTGCGTGTAGAGGCTACCGGCGAGCTTCTGCTGGCCGGACCCTATTAGCGAGGCAATCTGGATGAAAGGCCGGTCAGTCTTGGTTTTCCGATCGAACCTCACTTACTTGATGAATATTTAGGGTCAGCCGGAAGGGAAAGGGCTTCGTACGACAGTCAGGTACCATCCATGCTCGCGAAATCGCGGTGGAAAGCCGGCCTCGGCCTTTTCGAATAGCTCCGCTAGAGCGGCCGGCGTGGTGGCCGTGGCAGTAGTGTCGGTCGGTGCGGTGTTGGTGTTGTTGTCGCTCATCGTAGCAGTGCTGGCGTATCGGGGGGTCCTGGTCCTGGTCTGACCCGCCACGAGGTGGAGCTTTGGTGTTGAAATAGGCCGAGATTGACGGCCATTTAGAGCAGAAAGATGGTGGGATCGGAGGAGGGGCCGTACCGCGGCTTTGCCCGATCGGAGAGTACGTAGGGTCCGCATTGGGATGGATGCACCTGGTCGGTAGGTACTAGTGTTTCTATGGACAGACAGCAAAAACTAGCTTCAGGCTGCACGAGGACGGGATACTGATGTCGTGGGAGTTTGCTTTCTGTTTGTGTTCCTGTGAGGCTTTCCAGTTTTAAGAAATGTTCCGAATACCATTTAACAAGGCAACAGTTCGTGGGCAATGCTTTGTGCCACCTAAGGTTCAACCCTAGGTACCATGGTACATACTCTAAGGGAAGCAACAACCTGAAGGATAAGAGGATCAGGCTGTGTGACTCTATGCATTAGGCCGGATAATGACGGGAGCAGAGGAAAGGGACCAGATATGGTACCGTACCCGGGCCGCAATTGGGGTAAGGCTGTGCCTCACCGGGTGTTTGGAACAAATAGTCCACCCGTGAGCACGTGGGCTTCTACATGTCTGTTGTTTCGCTGGGTCTCACACCGTCTCCTGTCTCACGGTATGTTGCTCAACAAGATCCTAAATGTAATTGGCTGACAACCCGTCCCCCTCATGCCACCTCAGTTGAAAGAGGGGGGCACCAAGCAGGCTGGCCGTTCTATGAATCCAGTAGATCCGGTCCAAGACAAACAGACCAGGGCTACCTACTTATCGCCAGTGTGATCACGGGAAGCACCCACATCGCCGCTGCAGCTGCTTCCCGTACGCACGGATATATTTGCTCGAATGAACTCCTCTCCTAGACTGACTCGTCGCTCAGTGAGCGTGTTGTCAGCCGCTTCACCCCAGCATGCGGCTGTGTAGGTTGCCTGTGCGAATGATGTTCAGGCAAGCGACGGTGTGACAGCCTTTTCTCTTTGGGCTAACCGAGGTAACGGCCAGGCCTCGACCCTTGAATGGGAAAGGCAGGCCAGGCTCACTCTCGCTGTCGCTGGGTCCATTGTGTAGTCGCAGCCCTGGAGATGCTACCACACGTAGAATGCAGATCAGATCAAATCCAAACTACTTGGCTTCTAGCAGTTGGACCAAGGAATGAATAAAAGCGGTAATGTCCATACTCTCTGTGAAATGCCAAACTAACAACTGGCCTCCTGCCAGCAGCAAGCAGAGTTTTTCAACCTCATTTGTGATGAGATGAAGAGTTTCCAAGACTGAGAGATATTTCCAGGTTCGTTCATTGCAGATAGTTGGGTGAATATAACCAAGCGATGGGACCTCTGACAGAGCATGATGATTGCTTCAAAAGACCACGTTCAAAGTGCGTTAAGCCTTCAACACACCGTCGTCCTGATAGGTTTGGTGGCGTTTGAAAATGCATGTCAGATTATAGTGCGACACACATTGGTGTGGCAAGGTCCGATTTGACGCCTCATTTCAATTGATCCGGGTCCAATTGATGAGCAATCTTCAATCCAAACGTCGAAACCTTCGAGATCAGATGGAATTCAATCGTTGCTTGGCTGGCGAACCTTTCCCCCAGTCCACTCTGTGTGATGGAATGGTTGGCACGAGATGCTGCTGCAATATGTATTGCAGCACTCAACTTCAACTCCCAATTTGCTAATTGCTCAGCTTCTATATAGAGTGACCAGGAAACCTTGAGAGAATATCAGCAGCGGCTTCGGGTATGGTCAAATAATGCTGGAGTCTTTGCAAACCAATTTCTGTCTCTCGACGCATGCTGAAAACGTCACTAAGAACTAAAGATGACGATGATAAGATTGCTAAAGTTCACGTGCAACATGGAACTTGGAAGCATCCAACTATTGATGTCTACTTCTTCGCTATCTTCATGTTATGAATGAACGTAAGTATCAATTGTGATATCGCGGGCCACGGTCATTCAACGAGTTTATCTTGCGTCTCAGTGCCATGATCAAATGATCCGATAACGATCTGGGTCTAAAACATCTTGGGAGGCCATTGTATTGGACTAAGGGCCACATATTGAGGCTAGACCAAATTCAATCAGACATCTTTGAATCACTGCCGGAGAGTTTACGTCAAAGACTACAGCCAGAAACATACTCTGTTTGGTTTGGATAGGATATTTCCAATACTGACCTCCGCCCAAATTGATCACAGACAAGATCACAGGAGGCGCAAATCCAGCTGTGTCAATTTTGCTCCGAAGTTCTCCATGAAGATAATATAAGACACAGAACATGTTGAAAGTATGTCTTTTTTGAGATTTTCTCACTCGACGAGCTCAGATTCTCCCAAAATGTCCATCATGTATTCAAAATTGTATAAAACATGCGAACCAAGATCTTAATCAACTTCCCTAGAAGCCTGTAGAGATGGAATGATTCTATCCACGTATAGAATTTCATGAACAGTTAGCCTGGAGATCTCACGTGGAGTCCTACTAGAAAATGTTGGGCTTAATAGGGCTAAGTGTGTTTCCAGCTCTTTGTCTTTTGCCAAGAGGAGGAGAGACTTGGAACTCGTTGCAGGCATACTCATGTGCCCAGGGCACTCTGCGAAAATGAATTGGTGAACTACAGAAGGATAATCAAGACGCAGCCTGCGATAGTGCCGAGACATAAAGCAAGTTGAGCTTTTCAGTATAGGTGCCACACCGTCTCAAGACGTGCTGTAATTTTCTTGAAAGATGATATCATGATACGAAGTGGCCGAGCTCGTCGTCAAACTTACTACCTAGGTAGTCATCTTCTCGCTCACCGAGGTCGAACATTTGGATTTGTGTGACTGAGATGCAAAACAATGAGAATCTAGAAGCGTTCGATCCGTCAGGCACGAAAGGGTTGGAACGACTATCCTGACGCAAGTGGGCCACCAGCCTGGAAATCCTTGGGCAGACCGTGACGGCAGCTGGAAATATAATAGTTATACCTGGTATGAAAGGCTGCAGCATCCACCTGTGTATGTGAGACACAAGTAACAAACCACCGTATTCTCCCAGCGACTTTGCCAATTAAAGTCTTTAAGTCACGAGATGATATCGCTCGTACCTGTATCTCTATGGAAATTCTGGGCATTCCAAACAACTCGCAAATGCAAATCCTTCCTCTTCGTCCTCCTTTCCTGGACTTCGTCATTGCCTCCGGAGGTTGTGGTGCCGCACCGAGATGATGAACAGATTGGCGCACCAGACACTCAGCATGCAGCAGCTATACGATTGGATACAATACTCAAGTTCCAGCCTCTATTTATAAGACAAATTGACAGCCTTTGGCATGTACCATGCAACGCCTGACGAGAGAGACCCAAATCATGAGAGGACTATTGCTTTTGTTACTTCATTTGACACTGGCACTCGTACCGGGGATTCAATTAGGCAACGTCGTGACAAGTACAGAATGAGATTGGCATGGTCTGTCCAATTTGATGGGTAGCGTCCCACCACTACGGAGCACGCCCCGTGCTCAATATCTCCCCTGCCATTGTTTCGTGGCAGCTCCAATGTGCTTACTTGGAATTTGAGCCTTCCTCAGTCTGGTAATGAGCTTGGATTCTCGCATTTATATCTTGTAATTGCATCTTTGGTATTGAATTGGGTTAGTCTGATTCTTTCTATCATGGGCCCCAGTATCTAGCAACTGACATCGGTGAGCGGTTGCGGAGCATCAATAAAAAACTGGCCGAGTCTAATCTACGGACATTATCAGCTTTTATATCAGACAGCTTTCAAGGAGGCAAATGAATCTTACCGTTACTCGGGTATTTCCCTCTGGGGAAAGAGCTCTTAGCTGTTGCTCCAATAACTCTCTATCTTTGCAAACAGGATTGATCCGCTGCAACATCTGTGGTAGTTTGGTCAGGACGAACAAAATTGACCAATGACAGTATGATTTCGTATGTTCTATTGTGATATCTCTGTCTTTGGTTAGAAAACTCAAAAGTGCTAGACATTCTGAAGAAGCATTCTGGCCATCTGTTTGGGCGGAGCTCGCATCTTTGAAGACCCTAGACACAAGCAACCGTCCCCAGTGTTTTGACACGTCAGAACACGCAAGCTAATGCAGACAATTCCAATTCATTGACGGTATTGTGACTTTGTTTCTGATAAGGCGTTCTCGCGCCCAGGCATTTTGTGCGTTTCCACCAGTCCGAATATCACACGCTCACCGCCTGCAGCCACCATGTTGCGCTAAGGTATGAGCATGTGTGGCTTGGGCAGTGACCTCCTCGATGCATTAGCGCTTTTGAATTTTCAATCAGCCAACAGGTATCACTGAGCCTCAGCTTCTTGCATTTGACTTGCTGTACTGTGTCTCAGAAACCTGGTTCTCGGTTCGTGTAGTGCACTTGAGCGGGGATGGCTTTGCGTATGATGTGGCGTACTCTCTACCGCACAAGACATACTTACTGTTTATGATTTCTGTCGTCAGCGATGAGAAATCCACGGCAGAAGTTGGTTTAAAAACGGGTTATTCTCTCATTCATTGGGCGAGGGCACATGGCAGGCACATGATGTAGAGAGAACATTCCCCATCTGATATCACAAAGTAGTAGCTCCCCGGTATTCCAACATTCAAACTAGGTATGGAGTGGGTTCAAGACACGTTTACTCTGACCACAAAAGACCGTAAAACCCTCCGATTTACTCCAGGGTCGAATGAGCTGATCACGTTCACACGCCACAGCAATGTAAGACACAAAATACATAAATACAAAGAGCAGTCTAACAAAATTCTAGGAACTGAAAATCGAGGAGCATGGATTGACAAACGATACTGACTAGGAGACTTGGGTTCAGTCGGTATGTGTTCTTAACATGAATGGTGGCAATTATTCATCCAATTAACACGCTTCAATCGACTAAAGAACCGGTAGTGACAATGTGGCCGGTAACGGGGGAATGACAGTCATGTAACGAAATCCATGTGAACGTTGAAGCAAAACTAATACGCTGAAATTCTGGGGGGGGCGGAAGCCAGATGTAGCTGATTCCCACAATCCCGCAATCTTGTCATACATTCCTTGTCTAGGGAGTGTCTTCGACAAGATAACCAGCCACTTACAGATACATGGCTCCTTAGCTCGGGTCATCAATCGCGGTCAAGGTACCTTCAATCGCACACGATTTGAGACCGGCCTTCCGCCTCAGCAAGCAATCGGTTTGATCCGAATCATGGAACAGAAGTACTTTACTGATGGTGTAACAGTGTACAACTGTCGTTCTTCACACTCTTGGCCTGGTGACTTGGCACTGTTCATGACCTATTTCGTTGAATCAAAAATGATAAATGCAATCCTTTTCGGCTGCGACGATGCAACTATGGATAACGTTAAGTGGCGATTGAGAAACGCAGAAGACCACGTTTGTCACCCACTATTGCTCGTTGAGGTTTTTTGCGGAGCATGAACGAACACGTCAGTTTGGGCTTGCCCACAGGAATTTCGAAAAACTACTAAATGTCGCGGATAATGGCATCGAGAGCTCCATTGACCCGTGGCTTGATATCTATTACCTCAAGATCGCATTAAAGACCTGGAAAAAACAACTGCAGAAGGTTGTAGAGCATGCTGATGAGCTGTTCACAACGTGGTGTGTGAGGACGGGGCACGAGGAAGAAACGAGAGAAGTCTTGAAGTGCAAAGCAGACGTCGCTGGTATTCGAATTAAAGAACGGGTGCGGGAAATAATTGACGATTACGACGAGAAGATTGGGGAGTCCGAGATGGTCATGGAAGGAACGCCATTGGCAAACTCTCTGGTATTTTGGTCTTGAGTCGGTGAGGTACCCAGACTAACAATTCACCAGGGCCACAGCAAAATCAATACGAGTATTGCGGTATCAACGAAAGAAGACAGCAGCCAAATGAGGTCGATCGCATTCCTCACAATGGTATTCCTTCCCGCGACATTTGTGGCAGTAAGCAAACGGATTGACTTTTGTACTGGAAACTCCTGATTCTGATGGACTAACCACGTTGAATCACACTAGACGCTCTTCTCAATGACCTTTTCCAGTGGAATCCGGATAACTCCAAGAGGATGGTGTCGCATTTCTTGTGGATAGATATACTTTGTTGTGGCGCTGATACTGACGTTGCTCACCGTCTGGCTTCTGCGAAGGCTTACACATCGACAGACTGTGGAAGATCCTGAAAAAGGGTTGATCCCGCGAGGATTTCAACCCCTGGCTTGGAAGATCAAGGGAATCAAGCGTGAGCCTGAAAAGATTCACTAGACGCAGGAACTCCTCAATCCATGATGGGATTGTCAGCTTACGTAGTTTTTAACGATCTAAGACATGTAGCCCTTTATGAGTTGGTAGATACATCTGGGAAAAGGGATATGGGATTTAAATCGCAGTCGAAACTCCTTGCCATTCTGCCTTATTTTGTTGTGTTTCCATTTCACCATATTTGTGCCTGAACAATCATCACGAGCTTGCGAATGAAGCAGAAGGTATTTCGGACCAGAAGGGGTCACCGGGATGCGGCCCGGTCCTCGCGACCCACACCGGCCGGCCCGCGCCAGTCACCTTGTAGCCCGGTGCACTGTACCCGAGTGCGACAGAGACCGCCGTCCGGTGAGCGGCAAAGCTAGAAAGCCAGTCTTTCTTGCCCATCTTTACTCGAAAGAATAACTCTTGCATGTAACGTTCCTGCAAATCTGGTTTACTCGTGACCTGCTGCAGCAACCCTTAGAACACCTCATGGGCTGATGAGATCCCCTCACTGTAACTATGCTATGCTTGATGCTATCATCACATCTCGCCAACAACAGGAAATGTGTTTCCAGACCAACACCATGCGGCCTCCATCGCACTAATCGTGAAGTGCCGGCCAAGAGCAACGGGAGACCAGGGCGTCATGCGGGACATAGACGTAATGAATGCGGGGAACGGACGCTAGGGGGACGAACCCAACGCCTTACCCCGCTAAACTTGGCCTATGTCATTCGCTGACAAGCTGCCGCAGCCCCCTGATCCTCATCATATGATCCATCTCCAGGTTTCACGAAGACGAGCTTTCTCAATGAGCTTGAAGTCTTCATTAATCCGAGCGAAGTAGTGCGCGAAAGAAGGCCTTACGATCAAATGTCGAAGCCACTCACGTTCTCTTGAACCGTCTTATGTTCCCTCATCTACCTTTGACCTATTAGAAACAAGAAACGTCTGTTCGCGGAGTGGCAAAGACTCCCTCACATACCTAAGGTACTCGACATCTAATTGGGGCCCCGACCGCCCCAGACCACACACCACACATCATGCGTGGCTTAGCGCTCGTTGCGTCGTTGGCGGCCGGCCTCGTCCTAGGACGTGATGTTCCACGGTTCTCCTCAGCCACCGCCCAGCTAGCTGAGGCCGACCCAGACGTGCCCAGCGAGAGCGATTGGGTGGAGAGGGCAGAGAAGGAGGGCCGGAGCCTCTGCTACCTCGAGCCGGCCGCAGACGGCGGCGACGACGCGCCGGCGCTGTTGGAGGCGCTCAACGACAAGTGCCGGTCCAAGAGCATCATTGTTCTTCCAGGCCCGATCTACCACATCAACTCGCCTATGATCACCGAGGACCTCGAGGATGTCGTGATTGACCAGCGCGGCAGGCTCCTCTGGAGCAATGACACGACGTACTGGCTCTCGGTGTCGATGCCCGTGGACTTTCAGAACCAGAGCACGGTCTGGCACTTTGGCGGGGACCGCGTGGTCTGGGAGGGCCACGGCGTCGGCACCTTTGACGGCAACGGTCAGGTCTGGTATGACCTCAACGCGGGCGGCTCCAACATGCCCCATCGTCCGATGAACATCAACTTCCGTGGCTTCTCGAACTCGGTTGTCAAGGGCCTGCGCTTTGTCCAGAGTCAGATGTGGACCATGAACATTATGTACTCACAGAACCTTGTGTTTGAGGACATTTACGTCAACAGCACGTCCTCGACGGAAAACAACTCACTCAACACTGATGGAGCGGATACGATGTACTCGGATAACATCGTTTTCCGCCGCTGGGTGGTGGTGAACGGTGACGACGCGATCGCCCTGAAGGCGAATTCGAGTAACATCTTCATCTACGACAGCGAGTTCTTTGGCAGCACAGGCATCGCCATGGGCTCGATCGGTCAGTTTATTGGCCAGTTCGAGTACATTGAGAACTTTCTCGCGAGGAACGTGACCTTGCACGACACTCTCCGTGGCTGCTACTTCAAAACCTGGACCGGCATCCAGATCGGATACCCGCCGAACGGCGGAGGCGGCGGAACGGGTTACGCTCGTAACATCGTGCTGGAGGATATCAAACTCGACGGCACCCGCGGAGAGCCGCTCTTCATCACTCAGTGCGAGTCCTTCTCCGGCCACGCGGGTGAGTCGTGCGACTCCTCGACCTTCCACATCTCGGATGTCGTCTGGAAGGACTTCAGCGGGACCATCACCGACGACGTGCCCAGCTCGGGCTTTTTCCGGTGCAGCGCCGCAGCTGGCGGGTGCACCAACCTGACTGTCGAGAACTTCACCGTCCATCCCGCGTCGCAGGAGGCCGTCCTCGATAAATGGCTGTGCAAGAACGTCAATGGCGCCGAGGGCTTCGACTGTACGGAGATTGAGGAAGACGCCGGTGAACTGTAGATGTCGATTCTGGTGTTTTCCAACATGTCCCGGCGTATCCGGAAGGTCTAGAATGTCCTTCGCGGCGATGGTGACGGAATGCATGTCGTTAGCGTAACCGCGGGTTCACTTCATATGGACCTCTTGCCGCGTATTGACAATTGGCATGCTTTGCTCCAAGTGGGAACACAGACCGTTGCCAAGTCTCTCTGTCCAAGGTGTAATTGCTTTAAGAGATGTGAATGTCCCGCCGGGTTGCAACTTGACTACCGTCACCCTGGAACCTCGGCCGAGGCCGGGGAGTTAAGACTCCGGGCGCCGATATCTTGACCCCTAATCTTGTCGCCCCGACGGTCCAATGGAGTTCGGGAACCTCGCAACAAGCAATAGACATTCCAATACCCGATCCTCATCGGGACAGGATGCTCCTCCGTAAGTGCTGCCGCCCCTGGAATGGCCCGATCCATCGTCATGACAGCATCCACAAGGCGGCGGTGACATGGAATTTCCCGTCCAGCAATTTTGAGGCGTCCAACTGCCGTTCTCAGGGCTAGCCGTTGCCGCCCTGCACACGATAATCTGCCTTATCAGGAATAATCATGGCATTCTCACATCAGCAAATCCTCCTCGCCTCATCGATTGCATATCAGGCGCTCACAGCCAAGATGCCTGTCCTCAGAAAACTGCTTGAAGTGATGCGCTGGCCTCGCTAGTGCCAAGGGTGGCGGCGTATCAAGCTCTGATCTTAGCTGCCGATCCTGCAGCTTATTCTCTGGCAGAGCCTTGTTCGTCCCTCGGACCTTTCCTGACGTTTTCTACTGCGGGACAACGGTTTGCCTTTTTTGGCATTGGTATTTGCAGACTAGGGAAAGGGCTTGTCCCCTGTTGTACAGAAAGAACCAGGTCTGACAGCGGACGGTTTTGTCCTTTTTAGTTTGCGCGCGGTGCTCGAACGCCTCTTTGGTCTGATGTTGTAATTGGGTGGTCCGACGTGAAAGCGCAGGTTCCCGCAAGTCTCCTCCTAACGAGGCGATGGATGGGTTCCACCGTCCGGCCCATAGCCTGAGGATACAGCACCCCGCGAGTGGATCAAGAGCGAGGTGCGAGTTGCGAGGTGCTCTGTTATTTCTGATACTCTAATTTAACGGATTACTGTATTTTTGTCGGGCGCGACTTGGCACCCGACAAATCACCCCTGTCAATGATCCGGTACTTCCGGCTGCCGAGAGAACCTCAGGAAGTGGCTCCGCCAACATCCAATCGACATGTGGAAGACGAAACGGAACTGGGGATGAACGGTTCCACAGTAAATAATGGATTATTCTTTTTATTTCCTCTTTGCGACTGCTGCTCCCACATCCCTTATTAAGTGTTCCTCCGACGTGTCTCCCACCGTCAGTCCATGCTGATTACAGGTGGTCCTACGTGGAGACCGGGCGCAGCAACGAGCGGAATGAAAACTGGGTTTGATACTGCGAGGTGCAGACGCAATCACACGCATCACACACGCGTCGATGGGCGGCGTAACGGCTTGGGATCCCCCTAGGTCGCGTGCCCTCCTTCGTCCAGTACCGCCAACATGCCGAGACCAGTCAACGCCCGGGATGTCAGTCGTGTCTCCAGTCCCCGCCGCTCCTTCTTTGCTACAGCCCCCTTGGCAGCCCCCTATCAGACGGCTCTGTGTGGTCGCACCCGCACGTGTGTCGTCCAAGGCTGATGGGGAAAAATAGGAATCCCAACAACGCCTGGACGCCGATCTGACAATGCTTGGCCCCGATGCTGCTTTTTATGCTGGATACTGGGGCGCGTCCGCGCCCGC
The DNA here is from genome assembly GCA_020226115.1 of Colletotrichum viniferum. Classification (NCBI taxonomy): domain Eukaryota; kingdom Fungi; phylum Ascomycota; class Sordariomycetes; order Glomerellales; family Glomerellaceae; genus Colletotrichum; species Colletotrichum viniferum. The sequence goes on from JAGFBE010000062.1 coordinate 32,087, forward strand.
GAGTGGGTTTGTTCCGCCCGGAGGCAGCAGCTGTGCCCTGGGATTCTTATTAGCCTCGTCATCCCTCTCCTTTCTTCCCCGGGTGGTTACGAGTCTCTGGGAGGTTTTTGGCATTTTACAAGTATTAATCGATTATCATTCACTCCTTTCCCTGTCTCCTTTGGAGAGAGACAGCACCGGTTCCCTTCTTCACATCAAGACGGATGTTGTGATACCCTTCGGGACGCTCCAGATTTCCCCGTTGACTTTCTTCCCTCCATTTTTTTCATTGGGTTAGACTGCGACCATGGCTTCGTCGATCCCAGCCCTGAAGAACGTGGTCGAGCCGGCATGTAAGTTCCACCGAGACAAACATCACTTCTTCTCGAAGACTGGCGCAAATGCTTAGTATCATCTCTTTCAAACTCTGACCCGCGTTCTCTCCAGTCATTGTCTTTGCGTTCACCATAGGCACCCTCATCAACCGCCGCAGACCGGAGTATGATGATGACGTAGACGCCTGCGAGCGTGGGTCGGAGGATTCGTCGTCTCGCCCCACCTCTCCGCTCCTCAAGCCGGGGATGCGCGTGGAGGCGGCGGAGGAGTCCCGCGTCAACAGCAACCTCCTCGTTCGGTTCTACAGAACATTCCCCTTCCTTTCAGAGATTTGGTATTGGAACTTGACATACTGGTAAGCAAAACGTCCCTGAAGTTTTCTTTTTCTCGTCTCGTCCTGTTTCTTGTTGGTGTGGTACCGTGCGGATCAGGGGTCTAACTCTACTTCCACCACCAGGGTCTACCAGCTCCTCCGTGCGTTCTCGGCACGCATGATAGCCGGCAACGAAGCTGTCTTCAACCGCGCCCGTGACCATGCCATCAGCATCCTGCACTTCGAGAGGTTCTTCGGTTTCGACATCGAGCTCGGCGTCCAGCAATATGTCCTCAACAGCGTGCCATGGCTGATGCCTATCCTGGCCAAGGTGTACTACTCACACATCAGCCTCGGCATCTGCTTCATCATCTACACGTACTCCTTCCTGCCGCCGAGCACGTTCCAACGAATCCGCCGAACGATTGCCATGGACAACGTCGTCGCCTTCTTCATCGTCACCTCGTGGCGCTGCATGCCGCCCCGACTGCTGCCGGCCGAATACGGATTCATCGACATTTTGCACAGTGCACAGGGAGGAGGGAACGCGTGGACTCACAACAAGTTCCAGCTCACGATTGCGGCTATGCCAAGTCTTCACTGCGGTACCGCCCTGTTCCTCGCATGGTCCATCTGCCGCTTCTCGCCCCACCGCCCGCTCCGCCTCATCGCGCCCCTGTGGCCCATGGCCATGTTCCTGACGATCGTTGCGACGGCGAATCACTTTGTTCTCGATGCGATGGTTGGTGCTATGGTTCCGGTCATTGGTTGGAGATATAACCATGTCATTCTCTACCTCAAACCCATGCAAGACAAGGTTTTGGAAGGACTTGGGTTGAAAGTTCCGGACGATGAGCGACCTGCGCCCATCCCGAAGGAGTGGTAGAGAGTTTGATGCAACTTGAGCATCGATGACGAAAAGACAAGTTCAGTTGCATGCAACAACTCCGTGTGTAGAGTTAAATAAGTAGTAAGATAACGCTTACGACTTGAGAGGTTTTTTCTAACTCGGGCCACGCGCCACCGACTACAGTTGTGAACGTATCGCCACGATTGAAGAAAAGGTGCTCTGTATGATCTCACAAGCAAAACATTGAAAGAAAGCGGGTGCTTTTGGATGTCAAGATCACAAGGCGTTTGAGTTCCGTCTCAGGATGAGGTAAAAACTAAACGAAATGCTGCATTGTGCTGAAAGCTTCTGCGGGAGGCCCGCCGCCACTCTGCGACGTGAATTTCGGTATAAGATATCCAGAAGAGCATGTCAATTCGAAATCACTCATGCGGGATGTTGCAAATCTATCCTCATTGAAACAGATCAGAACACCCTCCTGTGCATCTACAGAAGTCCACTCGCACCATGGACAGGCCAAGTAGGGGAGGTAAACATTCCCCCTTCTTAAAATCACCGAAAGGGAAGACTAACAACGGATTCAAGAATGTTCAATTATCGATGTACGTGTTGGTGAAAGCACATATCAGATCGACACCGCGAAGCTTCCCTACTTCGGCGCATTTTGCAGCTTTCAGCAGCTTACCGGCCGTGACCTCGTTCACGACCCCATACCTTATTTTGATCACATCATCTATGGCATTGAAAATGGATATCAACATTTTTTCCGCCGCATGCCGTGTGATGTTGAGGCATATCGCCTGCTGTGCGACACCTTGGACTTCTTGGGCGTCGACGTTCTTGGCGGCAAGAATCTCCGAGCCATCTATGGCGAATTGAAGCGTTGGAAGAAGTCCCGAACTCCAATATGGAGACAGCCCAGAGAACCAAATCTTTCTGAGTCCCGAAACGCTGCGTTCTGCTTGGTATATTTATTTCTGATTGGAGACTTCAACGCACCTGATTATGCCGGGAGAGTGTCAAACTTTGCGTTTCAGGTTGCCAGACAGGTCCAAATCAACTACTCCGTCTTTGACGATCCCACAAGAATGATGGTTAAGCAGGCTTTTCTAGAGAGATTTGATCTAACATTCTCTCAACGGTACGATCTCGATCTAGGCTTCTAGAGGGGATGGCATGCCATTCAACATTCAATGACACAGTATAACCCAGGCATGCTTTCAACATCATTTCGCAGCCTGAGTGCTTGAGGGTAGGGGGGAGGCATAGTTTGCCAAAAGAGATGATAAATCTAAATTTTCCTCTTGGATGAAAGCTGAACTGATGTTCACGACGGTGCTTCTTTCTGTCAATGGCAAGTGGCGAACCTACGCCTTGTGTTTTGTCATCTACAGCTGGCCCTTCCTCCTGTCGAATAATTTCCTGCTGCCGAACCTTTGGTGTAGCAAGTAGACAGACTTTCTTCAAGATCCGCTCAGTCTAGCAAGTCTGCAAACATCGCAAAGAATTCCTAATCTTTACATAATCAACATGACGGATGAAACACTCAGTATCAAGGTATCATTGAGGAACCTTTGAGTTCTAGAGATGACATAACAACATGAAGGAGTACAAAGAAGTAAACCTGAGTTGACGTGATGTTCCTTCATAACACCAGCACGAATGCAGGGGGCAAAGAGCACAATGCTTCGGTTGTTTGCCAGCCCTTCAGACACCTCTGTCTCATCGACATGAACCATAGTAGCAGCCATTTAATTCATTCTAGGCTCGTTAGTCTGACGATGCCAACGCATGGTTGATTCATACCGGTGAAAGTGGCCTCTGGGAGTAGATTCGATAGGTATTGTGCCGCATCTACGTTCCGTGGTCTCTTTAGAACGCCCGGCGATGCATCGAGCAAGAAAGATGTCTGACCTCAACTTTGTAACCAGCGCCTCTCCTTCCGAACTTTTGCTTCAACAAGACGGAAAGTTTACGAGGGTCGATAAGCCTTGAGGGTAAAACCTGCCCCTCCCCATTCCGCGAGGATCCACTTGACGCAGAGCTATGTGAACTTTCGTCAACCGAAGTGATACACATTGGTGAAAGATATTTTGAAACCAACCTGTATCCCATTATGCACAGTTCTGCGGATTATTCTCTGGTTCTTCTAGTTCCTAGTGAAGTAAAGACCGATTGATATCTGCTGATGACGCCTGGTAGTATGATGCCTAGCGCGAGGAAAAGAAAACCCATAACCCAGACAAAGTGCGGGGATGCCGTGGTATGCATATCCTTTGATATGCTCAGCCTCACCAGGAAACATGCTGACCAGAAGGCATGGTCAGAATGGGGTCAGGTGAGCCAATACTCACCCAGCGCGTAATTGTGGCTTCACAGGGAATTGCACATTGTCTCAGAATAGAGCGGGACAAACAGAATAAGTGCACGGCATCTACCGAAGCTCAGCCCCAAGCCCCTAATGGCTATTTGGAGGAAGGACTTCCACACCGGGGCCAAAGGTGTGTGTGCCTGACGTGCGACCTCATTGGCCTGCCTTGTCCAGAATGTTCCCGTTTTGCACTTTGGCTGGAATGTGACCCCAACTCGGTTCGGCTCTAGTGAGTGATGGCCACCTAACCGAGGTACCATGCATGTAGGTGTGTAGGGTGAAAATGTCAGTGTGTAAGCGCGCGTGATGATGTATTCAGAGACTGAATGTGCATCTCATGTCCTTTGGCACGGAAATGACCTCTTCAGCGAGAAGGCCCCCCGGTCAGTCACTCCAACACTTTGACCTTTGATGCATCATCAGTTGGATGTTGGCATAAGCAGTGGAAACAATGTAGGCTCACTCGCGTAAGTTCGTCTGTGATGCAAGTCGGCTGCATCTAAGCCCCCTCACCCAATGCCATGCAGAGCCCCCGCCCTCTTCCATTTTGGAACGCAAATGGTCACTCAGCCTCACATGAAGCCCCCAAAAGTCTCAGCGGAGGCACAGCGGCGTACATTCTGAAGAGGGCAACCGGATATGCGAGTGATCAAGTCCTACAAAGGCTCATCCACTTCCAATTGGTGGCGCCCCCTCTACCGTCCTCAACTGTGGGTGATCCCTTCATTTCATGGTGGCAAGGCTATCAGATGGCATTTCAAATGTCATTTAAGTTGTGCATAATTCCAGACTGAAGGGGATTGGATAGAGAGCCAAATTGAAAGCAAAAGGTTCCCTTAGTTGTCTTGACCATTGCAATTGCAAAATTTGGATTGTGTGCCAAATGAGCCCCGCCAACATCAATTATGCAGTCGACGACGGCACTGGAGGTGCTTCGCAATCTTGGCTTCCCGAGGTGGTATGTATTGCCCATTTCACGACGTAGTCATCATGCCTTGATCTAATCCTTCTCTAGCAAGCAATAGTCGAAGGCTCAGAAGGCCGACCAAGAAACTCATCACATGACCCAGCAATTAGTGCCATCTATGGCCAGTCTGACTTCGCCAATGTCCTCGATCGGCGCGAATCTTCTCAAAATCAACGCGGTCGACTTGCTAGATTCGCGTCTGCCACTTGGGAAACGCTCTCCAATGTCAACGCCCCATTTTCGGAGTGGGCTCAGATACGATTAAGCCTCTTTCCACCCCAATCTCCAGTCACTACCAGTGTCTGCGACGACTATGGGATCAACCAGTGGCACCTCAACAATGAGACAGCGGAAGCTTCAGGAGACAAGCGTCAACACTGCCCAGCTGACGATAATGAAATTCTGCTGGGAATTGCGGCGCATCGAGAGATAGCCATAACGCAAGCTCGGAACAAGCGATTTGCCCTGCAAGCCGCTTTATTCAAGGCCATGGTTGCGTCGAAGGACAGCAAAAGATTTCTTCCTCTCTCAAAGCTGGAGCAGTTGATTACAACAACAGTGGTTCTAGAGGAGCTAGCCACAGAGTTCCCTACTCTTTCCGAGTCAGAGCTCGCTGAATGCGCCAGCTTCGTCTGTGACAGTAAATGCAGCGGGAGCGTTGAAGCAAAACACCTTAAATTCACCCCTGGCCGACGACTATTTGCATTGCTCATCATGATCGATCAGCTAGATAGCTTTCTTCATCTCAGAGATGCCGGACTCGGTGATATCGATCTTCCTCTGGAGACAACCAGCATTGAAGGCCACCTCAAAAGCACACACACATCAAGGACGTTCGAATGTTTTGAAACGTGGTCACCGTTTAAGCTTGATGCATTCAATGATTGGCAGTGGAAACTGCTTGCGCCTTATTTCTCAACAACCGATGATGCCCAGGAGAAAGTTCAATTCTATGTGCTTTCCCCGAAAACAGTCATGCCATGGACGGAGGAAGGGCTCACGCTAAACGAGGGAGGTCAGAGTGGAGTGAAGAAAGTTAAGATACATGAGTCCCACCATAACTTCAAATTCTCGCAGGTATGTTGAACAATAACCCCCTATCTCCCAGGACGATGGCTCAATTGAATCGTACCAGGGATCAAATCCCTACTTCGCCGTCAAAAAGCTTCATTCGAAGGACAAAAAGCAATTTGACAGAGAAGTGGACGCACTCAAACGCTTCAGCAGCCGCAACAACTCAAATCTCATCCAGCTATTGGCAACATATCATTTTCAAGAGGATTATTGTCTGCTGTTTCCATGGGCGGATGGAAACCTGAGAGACTTTTGGATGAAACATGAGCCCCCAACAGACGATTCACTGGCCTTTGGCAGAGTGATGTGGATGGCCGAGGCATGTTACGGTCTTGCCTCAGGTCTACTTCAGATTCACAACTATCAGACGACTGATGAGATTAAGAAGAGCAAATGGCACTTGAGTGCGAAAGCCATAGCAGTAAAGGCGAAAGCAGCCTCAAGAAGCCCATCGAAGTTAAGGGAAAATCCGTCAAACAGACCAAGGTTTGGAAGACACGGAGATCTGAAGCCGGAAAACATTCTCTGGTTCAACGAAAATAAGAATGGAGATTACGGAATACTCAAGATATCCGACTTCGGACTGACCAAATTCCACAGTAGAGGTTCAATCTCAGAGACAAATGCACGAAGAACAGCGGGGTTCTCTTACACCTATCGAGCCCCTGAAATTGATCTCCGATCAAGTATCAACCAGCATTATGATATATGGACTCTCGGGTGTCTGTATCTTGAGTTTGTTACGTGGTTTTTGATGGGTTGGTCCGAGATCGATCGACAGTCAGAAGAGCGGTCAAAGGAAGAAGCGAAGCTAGGAGACGACGACTGGATACCGGAAGACACTTTCTTCAAGTTGGAAAAGGTAGAAAGGTTTGAAAAGGCTGTTTTAAAGCGTTGTGTCATCAAGGTCAGTCAATGGGTGTCTTACTCGCTGGTGTGTTGTAACGAATACTGGTGGAGAGAGGCTGACTGAAAACCTGTGTAAAGTGGATCGAAAGTATACATCGGCATCCGAATTGTTCGGAGTATATACACAATTTTGTGGATTTCATACAACGCAAAATGCTGGTGGTGGAGAAAAGACATCGCGCTAGCTGTTTCGAAGTCGTCGGAAGGCTTAAGCAACTACTACTTGACTGCCGTTCAGACCCCGAAGTCTGTCTCCAAGGAATTCCAAGACTGGGAAACCCCAGACACGAGTCAGAGAAGTCAATCCCCGCTTTCTTTGGCAATGAGTTCAGGTGCACTAAGTTTCGATGCTCAACTACTATTGCAAGGCCACTTGGACTATGTTTTATTGGGTTGTGTGCTTGCGAGAGTGCGGGAAAGCCCCAAAATGCTGTCTGGTTTGTGAGGTAAAATCTCGATGCCAGTTGATAGCTTAGGCGGTAGACCAGGCACATGTTGTATCATCGTCATCCGGGACGGAAGGCCGTCCAATAGAGATCATGCTGTAACCGCGAAAGTGGGAAACGGAATTGATTGCGAATTTCCAAAATCTTTGACCGGAGCTTGCGCCGGGTAGACCTTCTCTCGCAGTAGCTTAAGTACCCCATGGCGCCCCCGTTTCGGCCCGTCCCGTCAAGCATGTTATTCTCCTTCCCATTGGGTCTTGTAGTGGGACATTCGCGAGTTGATTGCATCGATCTCTTTCTATTCGCCGTCAGCGGTGTCCAGCAGATATGCTACAGAGAACCATGCAAGCGCCTTACCCTTCGAAGCTTTCGTGGAACCGAGAGATGGAAATAGTCTAGCCTGATCTGAGAAAGTCAGTCTGCAATCACTGCGACCGGGGATGATTGTATATCTACCCCGTTAATGCGATATCTGCCCGCCCCAAAGATCTGATCGAGCTCTTGTTTGAGAAGATCTTTCTTCTGATAATCAATGGCCACCTGTTGCTCGATCAAGGCCAACTTAGATCGGGATGGCATGGCGTTGTCTCATCAGCAGAAAAACGAACAAATGAATTCTTGGGCGTAGTAGCTGCGTGCCTGACACAATGATGGGGGCGGTGAATAAGGACTATTGGGGCTGAGCACAAGCTTTGGAGAAAAAGTGGAAAAACAATCCAGACAAGGGTGGTAAAGGCTTCTTCTGTTTTATGATTACCCAGGCAATGCGGTGGTCGCAGTATTGCAAGGCGCTTCAGTCCTCATCCTCTCCGTCTGAAAGTGTAGTATACAAGGTGCCATCATGAAGCCTCCAAAAGTTGCATTTGAGGCTCGAATCACATGAAATGCATTATGATAACAGTTCTTATGCCAAATTGTGCGACATCCTAGCTGCACGGTCCCAAGTCCGTGTTCATGTGATGACTCAGGCTTCGCTATTGTTGGTCGAGCAACATACCGGTTCTCGCTGAGGCACGTCAGGGCGAGAAGGAGCAGCCATCAGCGCCGGAGCCTGCCTGAATCCGGTCACATTACGGAGGTTGGCTGGATTGGTATCCCAAGATTGGTTGCCTGGTCTACCCAAGGATGCAATCTGACACATGACTGAAGTCCAGCATGTGCCATATAGTGCTGTCGCGCCCGTCATCCGTCAGACAGCCTGCAGTATGTAATCATCACCGCCTTGACGCCCACAGGCCCACTTTCTTGACTGCTTGACGAACGCCAGCTAGTGCGGAAAACGAATCTCAGCTGCCTGATCAAAGGTCAGAAAATCCACGAAGATCTCATATTGTGAGAACGAACACGAATCTTACTTGACCATTCGCGACATTTGAAATGGATTGGATTCGAAAGAACACCCATATGAGTGTCGCAGACCTTGCTATCTTCGAGTACCAGCCTCAACGGTGCCGGGTACTTCAAGTACCACAAGATGTGGCAACGCAGGTGCGTAATATTCGGCGACGTGTATGCTACTCTATTAATTCCTATGTAGGCAATCCAATCTGAACATGTCATGACTGAGGACGAGTGGAAACGTATTTTTGAATTGGTAGCCGCCCCAGTACCACTGCAAGGAGACATCATTAACCACAAACATAGGAAAGGAAGGCTGCAATGAGAAGTGAACATTGCGGCGGTTCTGCGATGTAGGTTGCTGAGGTGCCTATCAAGATGCAAGCTAATAATAGTTGCTAGTATAGCAAGTCGGGTTGCGGAGGAGAGTGATGATAAGGAAAATTATCATGATCCATCCATCCTGTCCAAGCTGCCCTTTTCGGAAGCAACTTGGTCACACATTCTGGACATATTCCACGTCCATGGATCCGCAGCCAAGCTCATCAACAGAGGACGCTCATGTGTTTTCTCTCGTACACCTCTCACGCTGAATGACACCTCAACCCCTATCACCGGTGAGTTTCCATATGTCATTTAAGGTTGACAGCCACACATAGCACTTAGCCATTTGCAAAAGCTAACTTGATCTAGTCTACAACTGTCGCTCATCTTCCTCCTGGCCTCAGGATCTAGCATTGTCAATGACTTGGTTCCCAGACAGGAAATTCTGGTACGCCATTTTTTATGGATGTGACAAAGCTATCGAGAATGAAATTGCTGGCAGGATTCGTTCCTCAGAAGATGCCACCTGTCACCCTCTCCTTTTGCCAGGAATATTTGCCGAGCTTGAGAGACGAAGGCACCTGGAGATGGTACGGAAAGCAAGCGACACACTCATGGAAACCGTTACATGCCTTAACGATAATCATCGGCTGACCTCAAATCTGTCTCGGGCCCCCAAACATGGTATTAACAGCACGCCTTCGCAAGACTCGGAACAAGCTCCCGGTACTGACAGAGAGGTAAATCCCTGGCTAGACATCGTTCACATGAAGAACGGCCTTGAAAATTGGAAGGAACAGTTGGCTAAGATGGTCGCGCACGCCGATGAACTTAACACGACTAATTTCAGTCATGATGTCAACCAGGATCCAACCACGCAAGAATTCTGTAGCCTCATGCGAGACACTGGACGAAGAATCAAAGAGAGATTACAGGATATTATTCACGAGTACGACGAAAAGATCAGGGACTGCAACAGGAACTTGGACGGAATGACTCTGGCTAATCAAGTGGTGAGTTTGGCCAAACTTACCTTCGGAAAGACGCTTCAACTTCGAACGAACTTTTCTGTTTACTGATTTGCGTACTAACTAGGCACACACGAAAGTCAACATGGAAATAGCCTCTAGAACGAAGGAGGATAGTACTCAAATGAAGTCCATCGCTCTTCTGACAATGGTCTTTCTTCCTGCAACATTTCTGGCTGTAAGTTCCCGACGTCATCTCTCGCGGCTCAACAAGCCGCTCATCTACCTGTGGTATGAGTGGATACTTACATAAGTCCATAGACCGTGTTTTCAATGTCGTTTTTCAACTGGCAACCGGACTCGGAGAAGGGTGAAGCAGAGGTCTCCCCTAAAATCTGGATCTACGCGGTAATAGCTGGAATAGTGACTTTGATGACGTTGCTAGCCTGGTATTGGTTCATCAAAGGACGGCACGCGTGGAGAGCAAGACAACAGCTCGGGGAGGAAAATGAGCTTTCTATTTACCGCGTGTGAATACTAGTCTAGCCTACGGTTACTGGCGCCCGGTAATCGGGACGATGCCGTTGTTCCTATATTGTGATAAGTTCCGGTAGTAATTCTTGCATGTTGGGAGAAGCCCGGCGTTATATGCATCTTACTGTCATTCGGCCATGATGTAAAGTTTTACTTACGCCTGTGTTTAAACATCCTAAGATACTGTTCAATCCTTCAGATATCTACACTATGTTTTCTACCTACTAGGTAGGTAGTGCGCGTATATTAGAGCATTAGGTGCATGAGACATACAATCTACCAGCAGTTTAAGGACCTGGCATAGGCAGAAATTGCTCTCAATTCTCTTACTAATTTAGCCCTCTAACTCAGCGAAACCTTTCTTCCCTTTATTACGGTCAGCTATCTAATAGTAGGGTCTGCTAATAGAAGCTAGGGATTAACGCGTAGTAATAGTATACTAAGGTTATAGTCTTAGTTATAAGTAATAAACTTTATTATAGATTAGTCTTTAGAAGCTAAAGTAATTAGTTTTAAACTTAATAAGTATTTATAGTAAAAGTAAACTAAAAGTATTTTAGAGATATTTATAAGTTAATTACTAAAGAGCTATAGAAATCTAACTATAAGCTAAGCTTAAGGTTATATTATATATAGGTTCTTTATCTAACTAATCCTTCTATTTATAAACGTTATTTTATTTACTATATCAGTGCTTATTTTAGAGTAGGATAAATACTTATTCTAGTATTTATTAAGTATTTATTATAGATTCTTTATTTATATTTATTCTTTATTATTATATAACTTATATTATAGTTTTTCTATTTTTAAGTGGACTTTTATTATTCTTTTAATCCTATAGTATAAATATTTTATTTTAGCTACTTAATACTTAAGTAGGTTAGGTATCTATTATTTTTATTTATAAGTTATAATAGTAGGTCTCTTCTCTAAAGGTTTTATCTTTAAAGCTTAATATAAATAGGTTATTAGTTTTAAGTTAGAGATCTATTAATTATATTTTCTGATTTATTTATAATATTAATATTATGTTATGTTATATTTAAAAAACTTAAATTCTTAAGTGCTTTAATTTATTATTACTTATTCTAAATTCTTTAGTTTGCTAATAAGGGTATTAAAAATGAAATATTTTATTCTATTTATTATTTATATAATGTATATTATTTCCTTCTTTTAGATTTTAATATCTATAGAACTTACTATTATCTAGGTATTCTTTATAATATTTTAGAGGATATAATCTATATTAATAGGTTTCTCTAGGTTATATTATATAGGTTTTTACTAATTATAATAGGTAATAAATTATTTAGTAGTAGAATCTAATTATCTAGATAAGGCTGAAATAGTAGAGGGAGTAAAGTTTTATAAAAAAGCTATTATTTTATAGTAAAACGCTAAAGCTTATTAAAAAGCTTAATTAGAGTTAAATAAATTACTAGCTAAATTAGAGCGATTATAAGAGTAAAAATCAATAATATTTAAGGAAGAGTAAGATAGCTATTATTAAGTCTTTTATAGATATATTAGATTTTATATTAGAAGTATAATTAATAGGTACCTAAGGTACTTTTTAATGTAGATATTTTATTTAATTAGAATCTTATTACTCTAAATTTCTTATTAGGGGAGTTTTAGTTATATTTTAGTGTTCTTAATTAACTAAATAGTTTTTTTATTAAGGTTCATCTATTTCTATTAGTAGTTTAATATATTTATAGAGGTATTTAATTTATAAGTAGCTAGAGGTGTTTATTAAAGTAAATAATAATCCATTTAATTTTATATTTTAGTTTATTATTTTCTATAGTAATAATATTATTTGTTTATGATCTATATAGTGCTAATTTAAGAAGTGAGATATAGAATATTAAGTGATACTTTATAGTCTTTAGGAGTTTGAATTTATAGTTAACTAGTGAAATAACTTATATGATTTTAAAAGGTTTAAATTCTTTGAAAGTTAAATTTATCGTTTAGTTATTTTATTCTAATATCTTACTATATAAGATAGGCGTTATTATCCTTTTTTAAGGTTAGTTTTTGAATCTTTTATTAATTACTAAACTATACTATTTATTATTATATAAATTTAAGTTTTTTATATATATTAGCTTAAATATTTTTAATATATTATATTGAGGTAATGGCTTTAACTATAGTTAAGCTTAGTTATATATCTCTATAAGTAGTTAGTTTATATTTATAGTTAAAATAAAAGGGGGATTCTTTAGTATTTTCTCTAATTACGCTATTATAAATAAATTAGGTAATAAGTAGTAGTATAACTTAATTATTTTAGTTATAATTAATATAGGTATAGAGGTATATTTTTAAGATTTAGTTAACTCTTTTTATTTATTTATTAGTCTATATATACAATGCAGTAGATATTATTTATTTAATACTAAGTTATAATATAATTAACTTCTAGAATTTAGATATAAAGATTTTATCTCTATTTAGTATAATCTTTTTTACTGTTTTATAGTTAGTAATAGTATATTTAAGGAATATATAGGTAAATTCTTTATTATTACTTAATTCTTTATATAAAATGAAATAGATATATTTTATAAGTTAGCTTATAATAATAAGAATATTATTAAAATATATTTCTATAAGGGGTTTTTAAAACTTTAGTAGTTTAATAATAAAGTTAAGAGATATAAAGTATTAAGTAGTTTATAGTATTAATAAAAGTTATAGTATATTATAAAGTTAGTATTAAATAAATTTATTTTTTAAGTATACTTTATAATTCTTAATTACTTTTATTATATATTCTCTAGTAACCTTTTCTATATATTATTATTATAGTTATTCTTAGGTTTTTATAATTCTTTAGTAACTATATATAAAGTGAGCGTAAAATTCTATAATAGCTTTATTATTTAGTTTATTAAATAGGCTAATATAAGAGTATATTAGTAAGTAACGTTATAAGGTTTATTTAAGTTATAGGGTAAGCTTTCTTTTTCTTTAAAAGTTTAATTAATAGTTATATTAAGAAGTTACTATTCTATTAGAGGGTTATATTAATATCTTAGTTCTTTATTAGTTATTATAAAGATACTAATAAGTTCTTACTATTAGATTTATAACTTCTTATTAAGTTATTCTTTTAGTTTTCTTATAACCTTATTCTTATTAATATATAGTATTAATATAGCTTTAATTTTAGGTTTTAGAGTAGTTATATTATAGTTAGACTTTTTAAGGTTACTATCTTTAGAGTAATATCCTAATATTTCTTTATCTTTTAAATAGATTTAATAGTTATTATTATAATATCTAGTTTATAATAGAGATATATTAGAGGTTCTTAAGATTATATTAATTTATTAGGGCTGTTTAGCTATTAGCTTCTAAGAGAGCTTTTTAGGCTATTTATAGTTTTTAGTAATATATCTTTATTAGTTATAGTTATAACACTTAGGGCTTTAAAGCTTCTTATTAGTTAGTTTAGTTATTATATTAAGGTTTATAGGTTTATTATACTATCTATATATAGTATCTTAGTAAGCATTATTATTTTAATTATTATTATGTTAATTATTAAATCTTAGTTAAAGCTGGTATTAATATTTATACTTAATATTAGGTTTTTATTATTTCTTATTTATTTCTCTATAGTGTTTAAATAGTTAGTTATTGATTTTAATAGTAAGATTAGTATATTATAAGAAGTTATTAGGGCGATTAACTTTAATAATCTTATTTTTAATATTATCTTTAAGTTTTTAGTAGAATATAAAGATCTTAGTTTCTTTAGTAAGATTAAATTAAATATTGAGTTATTAAAATATAGTAATAAAACCTTTAGTAGATTTAGTCTATTTAAGCTATAATAGTTTATATTTAGCTTATTTTTTCTTATTAGGGTTCTAGAAGAGAGAGTAAAAAGTATTTTTAAAACTATAGAAACTACTATAAATATTATAGGTTTCTATAAAGTATTTATTTAGTGTTTTATATTTAAGGAATTCTTCTTAGATAAGTTTAAACTACTTAAAAGCTTATTTTTAAAAGTAAGTAGCTATATAAACTACTTTTTCTATCTAATTAGTAAAATTACTATAGTGGAAATTCTAGTAGTTTTTAATATAAATTAGGAATCTTTTAAGGTATTTTAGAGTATTATTATAGGTTATTAGGGGGCTAAGCTTAAGTCTCTACTATTCTTTTATAAATATTAAAATAATATTAGAAGGGGGTAGAGTTCTTAGAATTTTTAGTAATTCTAACCTAAAAGTAAGAGGTTAGATAGGCGTTTTTATAAGCGTTAGGCGTTATTATAGGAGGAAAAGACTTATATAAGTAGATAGAGGCCTAGTTAGCCTATAATAAAAAAGACTAAATAGATAAGTAAGAAACACACTTATTTTTATATAATTTCCTATTTTCTCTTAATAACTTTAGTAACTACTTTCTTAGAAAAGCTTTTAGGATTCTTTAGCCTAGCTTATAGGAAAAACCTATTAATTCTTACTTTTTAAAAATTAAATAAAAATAGGTATTTTTAAGCCCCTCTAGCTTTAGTTAGCTTTACTTTTATCCCCTCTCTTAATCTCTATTATACTTTTTTAATTATTTAAAGTAATAATAGAGTAGAATACTATAGAGATAATATTACTAAACTTCTTCTTAATAGCTTATTTTCTCTTAAGAGATTATATAACTTAAGATATAAAAAGAGTAGAAAATATAGATAAAATATAAGTTAGTTAGGCTTATATTTATATATTTACTTTTATATCTCTTATAGTTATTAAGAAAATTAATATATAAGTATATAGAGTATTTTTAAAGGTTTTCTACTTAGAGTAGAGTACTTAATATAATTAATAAGTTTTCTCTTTTACTCTATTATAAAATTAGTAACTAATATAGAGAAGTATAAGTTAAACTACTATAAAGAGTTCCTTTTATAGTTATTTTATACTACTCTACTAAATTAGAGTAGAAAAAGCTTAGAAAAAGAGGTAATTTAAGTATTACTATATTAGAAGAAAATTTAGCTAACACCTTTTTAACTTCTATTTTCTTAAAGTGAAGAGCAATAGCCTAAGTATTTAGAATTAAAGATTAACTAAACCTATAGAAGTCTAAAAGACCTTAAAAAAAAGAATATTCTATTAAATAGAAAAGAGTAAGTAAAGTTCTATATAAGCTTTACTAAACCCCCTTATTAGTTTACTATTTATTTATTTAAAATACCTTTTTAACCTCTATTTTCTTAAAATAAAGAGTAATAACCTAAGTATTTAGAATTAAAAATTAACTAAACCTATAAAAGTCTAAAAAACCTTAAGAAAAAAAGTGTTTTATTAAGTAGAAGAGAATAAATAAAGTTCTATATAAACTTTACTAAACCTCTTTATTAGCCTATTATCTACTTATTTAAAATTATTATATACTGTTTTATTATAAACTACTATAATAATAACTTAAGAGTAACTAAAATAAAGTAAATTTATTTTATCCTTACTTCTAAAGCTAAAGTTATAAGAGTAATAAGATTTATTTTACCTCTCTTATAAACTTTAAAAAGAATAAAATTAATTAATCTATTCTAAGAAACTTCTTTTTACTTAAACCTATTAGAAAGTTTCTAATAATATATTAACTAGTAAGAAGTACTATTAAAAAAGTCTAAAAGCTTAGGATATAAGTTATACTTATATATAGAAATACTAAGATCTAACTTTCTTAAATTATAAAATACTATAAGTATAAAAGTATAAAAAGCTAAGAAAGAAAAATATTATAATTATACTAACTTTTTAAAAAATAAAGAGGGGAATATTCTCTAAGTCTAACTAAAAGTATTTCTCTTTTCTAAAAATAATTCTATACTAACTCTATAGAAAAGAAAATATATATATCTCTTTAGATTTCTCTCCCTCTATATTCTTAAGTAGTAAATAAATAGCTAGAGTAAAGTATTATTTTTAAGGTTTATAGTTAATATTATAGTTTTATTATAGATTTTATTAAATTCTAAGCTTAACTTATAAAAGAGGGAAGTTATAAAGTAAAGCTATAGAGAATACTACTAAATATAGCTAGACTTTCTCTATAAGGGGAAAGAAAAGAAACCTAAAGTATAAAATAACTTTACTATTAGAATAGTAGAAAAAAAGAAGAATAATAAATATATATATACTTTTTAGATAAAAGAGAAGAATAAAAATAGAAATAATAATAAGAGTATTCTTTTCCTTTTTTATCTCTCTTCTTACCTTTTATTATTCTTTTAGAACTATATTATAAGAATTCTTCTATTACTTTTTGTATTAATAAATTATTAGCTCTACTTAAGTTTTATATAATCTTTTTACTTTAGCTTTCTTTAGTAGAGCCTTTTTTTACTTTTTTTTTATTAATTTATTTATATTTTTTTTAGAATAGCGTTACTAAACTTTAAAGCTTTAAAGACTTTAACTTTAGCTTAAGATAAATAACTTAGACTAGAAATAATAGATAATAAAGCTAACCTAGTTACTAGTAATACTTTAGTAAGTCCTTTTATAGGTTCTTCTTTTTACTAACTTTAATAAAAGAGACCCCCTTTAATTTTAGATTTAAATTAAAGTTCTAAAATAAATATAGAAGCTAAAGTCTTTAAAGTAATAGTTTCTAAAAATAATACCTCTAGTGTAAATATAATACTTAGAGAGGATTCTTTAAGAGAAAAAGGTATATAAAGCTATTTAGACTCTACTAAATCTTATTAAAAGGTCTCTAAAGTATATAGCTTAAAACTTTAAAGATTTAAAATACTATAGTTTAGAATAGCTAGAGTACTATTTTTTACTAGAAATAATATTTTAAACTTTCTTAAAAGCTATAAAGTTATAGTAAAAGTAGTAGAAATAACTAATACTTTAAAAGTGTTAAGTATTATTTTCTATATAGATATACCTTTTTAAGTTAATAATTAAATAAAATTTAGTAAGAAAACTTAGTTATAAGTGAAAATATACTTTATCTAGCACTATAAGGCTATAAATAAGGATTACTAGAAACTATTAAATAACTAAATTAATTAGATTGTTTTTATAACTCTAATAATAGATAATCTAAACTATAAAGTAGCTATATAGTTTTTATAAAAAATTAATAATATTTAAACTAAAGCTATAAGATATAACCTTAATATTATAACTAGCCTCTAAATTATCTATATAGCTATATTAAGATTTAATTAGTTAGCTTTAGATAGAATAGCCTTACTTATAGAGACTAGTATTTATAAATTATTTAAAAAAAAGGATTTTAATAAGTTTAAAGTTAACTTAATAAATTAGCTTAGCTTTAAAGCTACTTAGAAGTAAACCTTTTAGATTACTACTCCTACTTATTCTCTATTTCCTATACTTCTAAAATACTAAAAAGAGAAGCTTTCCCCCCTCTATAAGCTAAAAGAAGTAAAGTTAAGCTTAACTAAAGTATTAAGAACCTCTAGAACTAGTTTTTAAACTAATAACTTTTTAACTTAGTAAAAATAATAGACGACTAGAAAATCTCTACTAGAAGGATTACTTATTCTTCTCTAGTTATAGAAAACTACTATTTAGCTTTAGTCTATTTAGTTAAAGTTAATAAGGAAAATTCTAAGCTTTTCCTTTATAGCTTATATAGTTAGTACTAATATATAAACTATATAGATTATAACTTTAAAAAAAGCTATTATTTTTAAAAGATAGTTAATAAAAGAAGTAGCTTAATCTAATACTTCTAAAAATACTATTCTTATAGATTTTAAAATAATAAGTTTTTTATCTTCTAGATAATTATTACCTTATTATAATAAAATAGTAAGCTTAACTGAGAAACTATTATTACTCACCTTAAGAATTAAAATAGCTATAAAGCTATAAAAGCCTAAGCTACTAAAGTCTTTAAATAGAATATTAGCTAACTATAGTTTATACTTATTAGTATCTTATAAAACTATAATAACTTCAACTTAATTAAGGTTTTTTATAGGTTTATAGAAGAAGAGAGTATTATATTAAATAATAAAATATCTAATTAAGCTTCTACTTTCTAAGTTTTAGCTATTAATAGATAAGAATATAAAGACTTAGCTTAATCTTTTTATCTATATAATCTAGTAAAACCTAATAGCTTAACTAAAGATAATTTACTTAATTTCTTAGTATTAAGCTTTATAATTACTTAGTTAAAAATATATAAAGCTAACTTATTTTTATAGAAGAAGCTAAAGCTACTAAATCTTAGAAAGATTAAGAAGAAAGCTTTAAAGTCTTCTTCTAAAAAGGTCTATTTCACTATATAAGATATTAAAGATATTCTAACTATTTTAAAAAGACCTTCTTTTTTATAACTTTATTCTGAAAGTTATTTAGATTTACTAAAAAAGTTAGTTATAGAAAAGAATTTATTTCTTAACTAGAAAAAGTAAAAAGAAAACTTAGATATTAAAATAGAAAAAGAAGGCTTTTTTAAACTAGTTTCTATACTTACTAATACTTTAGAACTAAAAAGAGTATTTAGAATAGAAAAAGAAGTAATACTTAGTGAAGTTATTAAGATTTTTCTTCTAAAACCTATTTTAAAACTATCTCTTCTAAAAAGTAACTTCTAGCTAGCTATATTTCTTAATAGTAAAAATTAGAAATCTATTAAAAATAAGAAACTTATTAATAAACTTATCTTATATAAGTTTTATAGCTTAGTTAGTCTACTAATTAAAAAAGTCTATGAGATTTAGCTAGAATATAGAGAAAAGTTTATTAGAAAGATATATATTTTTATAGACGATTTAGAAGGAGTTATTTATATACTTATTTTTATAGACTTTATAGACTTTACTAAAACCTTAAAAGAAAACGCTTAATAAACTAATTAGGTTTCTAAATATAATAAAGCTATTTAAACCTAAGACTATCTATAGGTCTTTTTAGTTAAAGCTGTTATTCTAATAACTATAAACTAAATAGCTTTAATAATTATTATACTATAACTTATTCTAAAGATCTCTATTAGTAGTAAGCGCTTTAATAACTACTTACCTATATAAAGTATAATTAATACTAGCGTAAAATTTAGTCTTATAAGTTATTAATATATCTTAGACTATAATATTTTAATTTCTACTACTACTTTAATAATAAGAATAATAGCTAAAAGTAACCTAAAGTTATACTTTATTAAGGTATACTATATACCTATTTAGATTAATAACTATAAAATTATAATAACTATAATAGTAGTAAACTTTAAAACTATTAACTATAACTTACTTTTTAGACTTTTTTTTATTATTTCTACTGAACTTACTTTTAAGTATTTAAAATACTTTATTACTACTATAATAAAAGTAAAAGACTATAGAAGTAATAAATTCTAGAAAATTAGTATTCTAGTAAGTTTTATATAATTAGATTCTTTATGTTAGATTTAGTGCTATTTCTCTAAATAGGAAAACTATATAAAAGATATCTATAATACTTTTGAAGCTACTAAAGGCTAACTTAAGATTAACTAAGACTTTAGTAATATATATAATAAAGTTTAAACTTACTATATTAATATTATAATAGATTATAAAAAAAAGCGTTTTTTTACTTAAGAAAGAAAAGAAGCTAACTTTTTTAAATAAAAAGAAGCTATTTTTAAGACTAATTAGTACTTTACTTTAATTTTACTTTTAGCTGTACTTAACGTCTTAGAAACTATTACTAAAGTAGTAGTTATTTTAATTATAGAAACTATTTAAGCTTATTTTCTTAGGAATACTAAAAGCTAGTAAAACCTTTCTAAAGTCCTAAAAGATTAGGTATTTTTTAAGTTAATTAGAAAAAACTTTAAGTCTAACTAAAGCTTTATTAGCGTCTATATAATATATAAATATAAAGATAAAAAAGTTTATTTAGTTAATAATCTACTTTTAGATAGTTTTATTTCTAATAGTTAGAAAAACTAGAAGAAGATCTTAACTTAAGAAGTAGAAAGCTATTATTAGCTTTCTAACTTCTCTTTTACTAGCTATATATATCTACAATTTGCGTAGTTTAACTAAGGGACTTACTTTACTCTAGAGAGGTTTTTAAAGTTTAAAGTTACTTAGCTATACTTTTTACTAAAAGAGATTAAAATACTTAAATATATCTTTATAAATTAAGAAGGGGCGTTAGTATAGGATTTTATAGAATGTAGGTATATTGATTTTTATATAGTTTTACTATAGAAGATTAGGACTATTTTATATATTATATAGTAAGAGAAAGAGATTTCTATCTCTAAAGCTTTATAGAGGAAAGTTATTAATATATTTAGATTAAGAGTTATATAAGGAGTTTTAGAGGAATCCTATAGATTATATAGAAACTTCTAGTTTCTTATTACTAAAAAGGATAGTAATATAAGGCTAATTAACTTATATATGAAACTTAATAAGATTAGTATTAGAGATACTTTTATTCTTCTAGGGGTTAATAAATTCTTAGAAGACTTTACTAACTATAAGATTATAAGCTTTTTAGACCTATTTTCTAGATATAACTAAGTTTTACTTAATAAGTTAAGCTAAGATCTAACTATATTTACTATACTTTTAGAGCTATTTAGAATATATACTTTACTTTAAGGAGTAATAAATTTAGTTACTTAGTTTATAAGAGTTATAATAAGAATCCTCTATAACTTCATTTTAAATGTTTACTAACCTTTCCTTAATAATATCTCTATTAGAGGGCTAAAAATAATATATAATAGTAACTATATAGTTAAGCTTTTAGAAGTATATTTATATATCTTTAAGTACTTTATAAATCTAGATATAGTACTTTAGAACTTTAAGCTTACTAGTACTATAATTTCTCTTAAGAAATTTTAGATTTATTAGCTTACTATTAACCTCTTTAGTTATATAGTAAGTAGTAGAAGATATAAGTCTAATTAGAATAAAGTTATTAAAATCTTTAAGTAGGAAAAGTGTAATAATATTATAATAATTAAAAGTCTTTTTAGTATTATTAGGTTTTATTAAGTATAGATTAAGGATTATAGAACTATTTCTACTTTATTAATAAGACTTCTTTAAAAAGGAGTACCTTTTAAGTAGAGGTTAGAATAGTAGCTAGCTATAGAAACCCTTAAGCTTTACTTAGTTAGCCTTTTATTACTTTAACTTATTAATTATAAAGAAGAAGCTAGTAAAATCTATCTATTTATTAATATAAGTATTAAGAAGTGAAGTACTATGCTTAGATAATACTATTAGAGCAAAAAATATATTACTTAGTATAAAAGTGGAATTTAAACTAGCGCAGCTTTTAATTATAATATAAAAAAACTTAAGTTTTAATTAGTTTTATTTACTCTTAAGAAGCTTAGAAACTACCTATATAGCGTATAATTTACCTTTAAAACTAATATAAAAGTCTTTATAGACTAAATTAGTAGCACTACTTTAGATTTACTTAAAGTAGTTCTTATATAATAAATCACTTAGATTAAAATGTTTAATTTTAATATTTACTATATATCTAGTATAAAGAATAAAGCTACAGATAGTCTCTTATACAAACTAGTAGGGGAATCTAATATTTAAGAAACTAAATAAAAAGAAAATTTAGATAAGATAATTAATAACTCTATCTATATATTTAAAGTAGAAGAAGATCTTAAACCTAAAGTAGATAATCTACTAAGCTTTAAATAGACTTAGTTTTAATAATTATAACAAATTGCTAAGTATTTAGCTTTATTATTACGCTTAAAGACTGTTTTTTAGATTAATTTTAAGAAATTTAAGTTATATATAGTAAAATATATACTCTAAAATAGTTTTTTCTTTTAGAAAGAAATAAAGTTAAACTTTATACTAAGATAAGTAGTTAATAATAAGGAAGAGTAAAAGAAGTTAATCTAGTATATATATACTAAAGGAGGGTATAAAAGCTATAATATAATATATATTAAGCTCTAAAAGTAATACGCTTAGGAAAATATATATTAAATAATAAGTAATAAAATAAAAAGCTATATACTTTGTGTATAAGTCTAACTAAAGCGATTTAAAGACCTTTACACCTTTTCTACACCTCTAGCGATCCTATTTCAGTATATTTATATTAATATCTAGAAGATTAGTAATTACTCTCTAGCTAAAGCTTATAATATACTTATTAGTTATATAGAGGCTTATTAACTTCTTAAGAATATTAACTTAAGGATAATAGCTAAGTTTATTTAAGAAGATATGATTTACTACTATAGAATCTATAAGCTCTTTATAGTTAATAAGAAACTAGAAAATAAAAGGTTTATTAAAAAGCTTAATTAAGTTTATAAGAAATAATGCCTTATTATTTTAGTATATAATTTAAAAACTAATAGATTTATTAAAAAAGGATATTAACTTTTTATTTATACCTTTATAACCTAGTTAGACTTTAGTAGAAAAAACTAGACTTTAGTTCTTTATATAGCTCTATTTACTAACTGAATATCAGTTAGATTTTTTATAGAATATTCTTCTTTTTATTTTATTTATAGTTATAACCTAATTACTTTAATTAAGACTAGAAGTGTTATTTAGTGAGTGCTAGACTAGTTAAAAGTTAGAGATACTAAGATTAAACTCTTTTTATATATATAGACCTTTAAACAACTTAATTCTAACTAGTAGATAGCTCTTAAATATATTACAAAGTAGTGCTACTAAATTACTAAAGATTATAACTAAAGAAATAAGTATAGAATATAATATAAAGAGCTATAAGTTAGAGATATTATTTTTATTTATAATATAAGGCTATTTATTAATAAAAGCTTTTTTAGTAAGCTTAGTATATACTAGTTAGACCTCTTTTATATCTAGTAGATATCTTTTTAAACTTTATCTTATTTATTTAAAATCTTTACTAGAATTCCTATTAAGCAGACTATAGCTAGTAATTACTTAAAGAAATTTATAGTAAATAAAGATAGCTATCTAGATAATATCTCTAAAATAGAAGTCTAACTAAACCTTAAGTAAGCTCTTAATAAGGTCTTTTCTACTATAAATTAACCTAATCTTAATACACTTAGTTTAGTAGAAATCTTAAACCTTAATAAGTTATCTATACTAAAAGAAGTAGAAACTAATAACTTTAATACTATAAAAATATAAATTAAGCAATTATAAGAATAAAATAAAACACTATAAGCTGAAGTTAACGCTTAGTAGAAAAAGAATAAAATTATAATAAGTATCTTTATAAAGAACAAAAGATTTAATAGCTAGTATAGAGATATAGAAAAACTAGAAAACAGCTAAGTCTATAATAATTATTAAATTTTATCTATTTTTAGTAAGAAAAGTAACATTTTATCTATTTATATTTAGTTACCTTTATATTATAATTTATATTAACTATATATTTATATTACTTCTTTTACTTTTAATATATATTATTATAAAAGAAGAGGGGATATATAATAATAAAAACTAATAAATACTAAAAAAACTAAAAAATACTAAAAAACTTAAAAGAAACTAATACTACTTTTGAAAAATTTAAACTTAAGATAGACTAATTACTTCTCTAAATATAATAAACAGTAGCTTCTTTCTTCTTCTTTTTATCTTTATATCTTAACCTTATTTCTACTATTAAAAAGCTAACTTACTTATAAAAGTTCTTACTAAGGATCTCATAAGAAACTACTTAGAAATACTACTATAGTTTAAATTTATACTTTAGAACTAACTTAGCAAATTAGTTAATTAACAGTCTATATATTAGTATAATAGTTTTATCTCTAGGATATTTATACTTAGAATAAAGTATTATATTAACACCTCTACCCTCTTTATAAAAAGTACTATTAGAAATACCTTTCTTTTTATTGCTCTTTTTAATATATTTAATCTAACTAGTAGTCTTTTAGTTATAGTTAAGCCTATATAAGCATAAGAAGCCCTTTTTATAGTAAATATAGTTAGAATAAGCCTCTTCTTTTTCCATTTAGTTTAGTAGAAAACACACTCTTAAAAGGGAATAAATATAGTAACCTAGTAGCTACTCTACTTAGCCTTAAAAGATATCTTTACTTAGCGCTTAAAGTACCTATTATATAGAAAAAGATTTTAGGCGCTATATATATAAATTAGTAAAGCTTTAACTACCTCTAACTTATTTATCTTTTAGTATAGCTATCCCTAAGAGCTAGTATAACCTTCTATAATATAAACCTCTCTTATAAAAAATAGAAACCTTTTTAGTATTTCTCTTTTATTAATTAGCTCTATATATATTATTAAAAACTTAGTAAGTAAATATTAAAACCTTAGAGTAACTTCTTTAACTTTTTTATTAATAGTAATCTTATAAATAAAGCTTATTTTATACTAAATTTAACTAATAAGACCTTTAATAGAAGTTTAAAAAAGAAAAAGAGAAGCTTATATATAGGTTAGTAGTAGTCTAAATAGTCTTAGAAAGATAACCTATTATAACTAATAGTAGTATAATAAGTCTAAATAGATAAATAGTTTTTTTTTATCCTTATAATTTATAAAAGCTAATATAAAAAAGAAGAGGAAAAGCTTATATATTTAATTTAAAGTAGTAGTATAAAAATAACCTAAGTTAATTTTAATATTTATAATTATACTACTTAGAAGTTATTTAGTTATTATTATAAAGTATTAGTTAAACTAGAGATTATAAAGAATAATATATTAAGAGGAAGAAAAAAAAGATATAGTTAAGTAGAAGAGATATATCTTTTTATATCTAACTAGAGGGGTAGTTAATACTAAAAACAGTAGCTATAGTAACTTAGAAACTTATTTATTATAGTAACCTATTAATAGGATAAAAAAAAACAACTTAAAAAACTTTTTACTATAAATCTAAGATTAACTAAACTAAAAAGAACGTATTTATTTAGGTTTTAATAGTAAGAGTGAAATAGATATATTAATTAAAATGTTACTATCTATAAAAAGGAAGCCTTTAACTCTATATATCTTATAATTAAATTATAAAAAACTTCACCTCTTTTATAGCTATAAATATTAATTTTCTCTTTAAAAATATATAATTATAAGCTTAACTAAGTAGTTTATAACTATATCTTTTTTTTCCTTACTACTAAATTATACTAGTTACTATTTCTTTTTCTATTTATTATCCTTAATATCTAACTTTACTTTTATTTAATTACTAGCTATATCTAGTAATTACTTAAATCTTACCCTTAAAAAAGACCACTTTATATACCTAACTAGTTCTTTCTTTATCTAAAAATCATATTTTTAGAAGGATTATTAACTACTAGCGCTAAATTCACCTTTATAACGTCTATAAAAAGGAAGTATTTTAACCTACTAACTCTCTACTAAATATCTTTATATATTTATATATATAATAACTACTTTTTCTTAATAGATATTTTCATATTTAACTATAAAACTTTAACTAAGCTTAACTATTACTTATATATCCTAAAAATTATACTTTTTTCTTTCTACTTGCTTTTACTAATTTTTAATAAAAACTATTAATATTATAATTAATATCTCTTTATTTTTTATAAATTTACTTTTTTAACTTTTTCTTTTCTTCTAAGATATTTAATTACTATAACCTAAATAAATAGCAATATAAGCTTATTTAGTATATTTTATATATTTATAACTTAATAGCTTCTCTTCTAAACTGCTGTAGAATATTATGTAATATCTTACTAAACTACTCTTACTACCTTTTAGTTTCTATTCTCTAGAGACTATAATCTTAAGTTTTAAAAAGCTTATAAAACTATATAGAATATTAACTAGATTAATAAAATTAAATAAAAGCTTATAATCTATATTATATATCTTTATAAAAACTAATTAGTTTCTTAAAGTAAGACTTTATAAGTAGTAGATATATTTGTTTTACCTCTATAAAGAGAACAGCCTCTATAGCTTCTTAATTTCTATTTTAACTGCTCTAATAAAGTAAATACTAAACTGAGTAAGACTAAATATATCTAGCTTATATAATCTAATAAAAAACTCCTTAAAATCTTCTTTAAAACTGTAAAGTTTATTAAGTTCTCTATTATACTTTAAAAGCTTTATAGAGTACTAAAGCTTAGTTAAGATAAATCCTTTTTAGTATCTAAATAGATAAATATTAATAATAACCTCACTAATATAACTCTAATTAGATACTAATAAAGTAAACTCTCTTATAATAATAGTAAAAATCTAACTTAAAAAATCTAAAAGCAAAGTATCTAAGTAAAAGTTCTTTCTAACCTCTATAATATATTAAGGTTTCTATATTAAAGTAATCTCCTCTTAAAAAGCTATATTAAAATAGCTTATAACCTAATTATTAGAAATATTATTAAAGAATAATATATAAAAGTTTTTATTATTTAAATTTCTTTTTATAATAACCTCATAATAAAATATTATAGAGTTCTAGCTAATAAGCTTATTTTATACAATTTTATTATTTTTTTATAACATAATAGTAGAGAAAAGTATATAAGTTTAATTATTAATTAAAGAAATAGCTTATACTTCTACTTAAATAGTATATAAGATATTACTAATAGTAGTAACTTAAGTAAGTTAGAGACCTTTTTTAGAATTATAGTTAAGTTAGTTTATAATTAGTATAAGATCTATAAAGTATTAGTAGAGACTTAAAAGCTTATTAATTATACTTCTTTTATTATTTTATAATTCTAAATTAAATTAAAAAAAGACCTATAGAAATATAGCCTCTATATTATAGACTTTATTAGATATATTATTTAATAAAGTATCTTTAGTATTAAGACTTTATATTTAGAAATTACTATTAAAGTTTAAAAAGCTAATTTAAATCTTTATAAGAACCTTTTTAACTACTAAATTAAGCTTATTACTAAGAAGTTTAGCCTCTATATCTTACTTAAAAGCTTAAAACTGAAACCTAAAACTAGGTTTAAAAACTAACTAAAGGCTTTAAAGAGAAAAAAGTAAGAAGAATAATAAGAAAATAAAGTAAATATAAACTCTAGAAAAGCTATATCTAACTAAATATTAATTACTTAAGAGTTAATTAAAGTTAAAACTAAAGATCTAGCTTCTCTAAGAGAGACTAATAAAATAAAAGATATAGTTTATAATAATAACTTTAATCTTATAACCTTTATTATTAATATAAAAAAAAAAACTACTTTAAAGAAATATTAAATAAAATTAAAAATATATAGGTTTAGATAGAGAATAAGTAAAAGAAGCTTTACTATATAAAAATTAAGAAAAAAGTTAAAAAGCTTAAACTACTTATAGTAAATAAACTTAGCGACTTAACTTTAAAGTAATTCCTTATTATTTAAAATAACTTAATTAAAGATATAGCTTAAGCTATATAACTTTAGGATACCTTTTTAGTTCTAACTATACTAAAGAGATAGATAGTATTTAGTATATAATAAGCTAAAAAGATCTAAAAAGAAAACTATAATTAAGTTTATATTAAGAAAAAATTAGTAGAGAGATTAGCTACTAGCTAGAAAAGTAGAGGATATAGCTTAAGAGCTAGATAGAATATTAAGTATATAAAGTAAGGTTAATTAAATCTTTCTCTCTTTAGCATATAGAAAACTTAGGAGATATATAGAAGGAAGTAAAATTCTTAGAATTTTTAGTAATTCTAACCTAAAAATAAAAAGTTAAATAGGCGTTTTTATAAGTATTAAGCGTTATTATAAAAAGAAAAGGCTTATATAAGTAGATAGAGGCTTAGTTAGCCTATAATAAAAAAGACTAAGTAGATAAATAAGAAACATACTTATTTTTATATAATTTCTTATTTTCTCTTAATAACTTTAGTAACTATTTTTTTAGAAGAGCTTTTAGAATTCTTTAGTCTAGTTTATAAGAAAAACCTATTAATTTTTACTTTTTAAAAATCAAATGAAAATAGGTATTTTTAAGCTTTTCTAGCCTTAGTTAGCTTTACTTTTATCCCCTCTCTTAATCCCTACTATACCTCTTTAATTATTTAAAGTAATAATAGAGTAGAATACTATAAGAATAATATTATTAAACTTCTTCTTAGTAGCCTATTTTCTCTTAAGAGATTATATAACTTAAGATATAAAAAGAGTAGAAAATATAGATAAAGTATAAGTTAGTTAGGCTTATATTTATATATTCACTTTTATATCTCTTATAGTTATTAAGAAAATCGATATATAAGTATATAGGGCATTTTTAGGGGTTTTCTGCCTAAAGTAGAGTGCCTAGCATAATTAATAAGTTTTCTCCCTTACCTTATTATAATATTAGTAGTAGTTTAGAGAGTATTAATTTCTTTTTAAAGTTTTTAAGCTTTTCTCAAGTTAGTATCTCTCTTAATATCTTTTTCTAGTTTCTTATAGGTTTATCTACCGTTCTAAAGTTATTTATTAAAGCTATTTATAGTTTATTTATCATAAGCCTTTCTGCTGAGATTATCTAGGTATATAGATAATTATATACTTAGAGAGACTCTCAACATACTAGATGTGAAAGTCCTAACCTCATAAATATAAAAAGGTATCCTTCTTAAACTATATAATACTAAACCTAATGATTAATCACTTTTATATTTCTATTATTATTATTTACTTTACTTATACGTAGTTTTAGCTACCTCTACTAAAGTCTCTAGCTAGTAAGAAGATTATAATAATTAATAGTATAACCCAATATCTTCTTTCTATCTTATAAGCTTTCTTCTCTATAATTCTATTATTATTCTTAATAATAAATTATATAAAAATAGTAGAAGAGAAAAAAGATAATCTTTAAATTTACGCTTGTTTCTAAGGCGTAAACCTAAGATTTCACTCTCTTTTTAGGTTTTTTAATATAACTTATAAGAAAAAGTAATAGGAAGAAGAAAGAGTTAATAGAGAATAACGCCTAATAGTTAACCTTTATAGCTAACTATTTAAGTTTTCTAACTTTACTATTTTCTAGTAATACCTCTCCTTTTAGTAACAAAGATCCCCTTTTAGAGGGCTAACTACTAAGAAAAGCTATAATATTAAACTTAAGACATTATATAATAGCTAGAAAGTTATAGACCTTCTAATAAGTATAGTATAACTATGAATATATAACTAACCTTAGTAAGAGATTTTATGACTAAACTATAACTTAATATTTTATTAATTAGAATAACTATAATACCTCTTTTCTTAACTTAGATAATAAAGTATAAAAAGAAGAAGTTTATTTAGACTATAGATAGACGCTTTACTAGTCTAACTATACTATTATAATTAACAATATACCTAACGCTATTCCTATTATATAAGTATTATTAGTACTAAGAGGATATTTTATTCTAACCTCTTAAAAAAAGATAATTTTATATATAATAGTAAATTCACCCTCTACTTAGTTATTAATAAGGCGTAAACCTCTTATTAGTCTATAGCCTTAGAGGATAAGCTATTACTAGTATTAGTTAAGTTATATAACTTAAATAAAAGATTAAATAAAAAGAAGGGAAAAGATTTTAAAATATAAATTAGCTTTCTATTAATACTTATTATAGAATCTTTTATTATTAGGAAATAAGTAGAGAAATAATTAGAAATAGTAGTCAGATTATAAAATCTTATAATCTTATTTTTTAGTAACCTCTTAAAAGTAAATCCTATTTATAAGAGTCTAGCCGCCTAGACTAAAAAGGCTTAGGGATAATTTAGCTAGACTAAGCTAAAAGGATAGAGAACCCTATAGAAATAGAGTATAAAACCCTCTATAACGAAGACTTAGTAAGTATTTACTAAAAGGTTAGAGAAAAGAAAATCTTAGAAGAAATAAATAAAAATAGCTTAGTAATATTATACTTATTTTTTAAGTACTTTTTCTATTAGTTTAACTTAACTATAGCTTATAGTTCCTAAATACCTTTATAATCTTTTTATTTCTACTCTATTTTAGGAAAGTTAGTAATAATAATAGCGCTATATATTTAAATAACACTTACTAATTAAGCTAAAAAACTTATATTTAGTATTTACTAAATACTAAATAAAATAGCTTATATAAACCTATATAGGGAAAATAACCTTAGTGAATAATTAAAAAATAATATAAATTAATAAAGAGAGGTAAGAAGCTATATTTTAAATAAGGCTAAAAGCTCTAAAGAGGATAAACTATTTATACTAAATATTTACTAAATAGATAATAAGTATATATAAGAGAATAGGGAATATAAAACCCCTCCTTATAGATTAAATAGACTATAAGGCTAGATATCTATAGCTATTACTAATAAGTTAACTTAAGTTAGAGGGCTAAATAAAGCTACTAGCTAAATATAAATATAGTAAATTATAACTATAATAGTTAACTAATATAAACTAATTATTACTATATTAAGTAACTAAATACTTATTAAATAGTTACTAAAGGTTTATAAAAAACCTTTAAATTATAATATAGCTTATTTTATTAGTGAATTTATTAGTATAGAAAGAGAAGATTAGCTTATTATAATAGAGGAAGCTTATAAATACTACTTTAACTACTCTAATAGCTAGTATATTTAGTAAGCTTTAAATATAATAGAGCATACTTTATAAATAGAATAGTAAACTTATTAATAAACGCTTATAGATATACTAGGAAAATAGGTTAACTTTATATAAAAAGACTTTAGAGTTTTTATAAAAAAGTAGTATATAGTATTTAAACTCTAAGAATAGAACTACTATAATACTTTAAAGTAGTACTACTAAAAAGATAATAAGAAACCTATTATATATTAAGCTTATTAGAAGTCTATTAACTAAGCTTTTAGTAAACTAAATATAGGTAATATAAAGGTTTATATATTTTTTAGAGCTTTATTAAGACCTTAAAAAATAAGCTTCTTAAGTAAGATGTTAATTATATTAATATATATATTATAGCTTTATATATATAGAGATTATAGGAGATTTTAAAAGGGAGATATATAAAAAGATCTACTAACTATTCTAAGTTATATAAGTAATTATACTTAGGCTCTTTAGACTACTTTTATAAAAATAGTTTATAACCTCTTTAGTTAATAGACCTAAAGAAGTGCTATCTAGAGATTTTATTTTAAAACAACTACTTAGTAAACCTCTATATAAAGCTTAGCTTTAATAATAAACTTCCTAACTTTTAAGAAACTTAGTATTATAATTATAAGAAGTATAAGTATATCTCCTCTAATTATACTAAACTATATATATAGCTTATAAGTAGTAACTAGAACTTAAACTTAAGATAAAGTAGGATTAATATTATTATAGTTTCTTATATAACTAATACTAAAGACTTAGGAAATAAGTAAATATAGAGGTAACTTTAAGGAGTATTATACTAGAAATTACTTTAGTTCCTATAGAGTAAACTATTAGAAATTAAGTAATTATACTTTAAGCGTATAATAAAGTTAAACTATTAGTTAATATAGATATTTATACTATAGTAAACTTTATATAAGAAGACTTTATAGAGAAACTCTTATTAAAAGAAGCTATTAGTATTATAGTTTTAGAGCTAGTAGACTTTTAAAAAAAGCTAATACCTACTAGTAAAGTTTACTAGTTTATTTTTTTTTTAATTAATAGCTAAAGCTATCTATAGAAGATTTATTAAGCGTTTATAGCTAGTTTATATTTTAAAAGAGTAGGAAATATTCTTTTATTTAATAACTTAATAAGTAGAGAAAATATCTATATAGATATTTACGTTTATATTTAGTTATATAATTATATTTTATTTACTAAACTAGAGGTAATAGTATAAGAGATTATAGAAAATAGCTAGAAAATCTATATAATATATTTAATAAAAGTTTTAGCTCTAAATGAAAAAGATATTAATATTTTAAGTAAAGGTTTACTAGATAAAAAGTTTTAAAAAAAGATCTTTAAAGAATTTAAACTTTTTACTAATATTTTTAATAAAAGAAACGTAAAGAAAGTTTTTAAACTAAAAAGAGTAGTATATTATATTAAGTTAAAACTTAGTAAAAAGCCTCTATATAAGTTTATATACTTTATATTAGTAAAATAGCTATAAACTCTTACTAAATATATTTAAGAAATAGAAGTAGCTAGATATATCTATTATTTAATTAACTCTACTAAAATATTAGTTTTATTTATATTTAAAAAGGATAATAATTTATAGTTATATATAGATTATAGGGGGTTAAATAAAATTATAGTAAAGAACTACTATTTTCTACTATTAATTAGTAAGTTTTTAGATAGGTTTACTAGTATAAAGTTTATTTCTAAAATTAATTTAAATAAAGTATACTATAGAATTATAATTAATAAAATAAATAGATAGAAAACTACGTTTAGAACCTAATATAAGTATTTTAAGTATATAGTAATATTATTTAAGTTTATTAACGTTTTAGTAACTTTTTAGGTATATATTTACTAAATATTTATTAATTCTCTAAATATTTACTATATTATATATTTAGATAATATTCTAATCTATTTAGATATTAAGGAGTAGTATATAAAAGATCTTTATATAGTTTTATATTATTTAAGGGCTACTAAGCTATTTATAAAACTAAAGAAATATAATCTCTACTAAATAGAAATTGATTTCTTTAAGTTTTATATTATTTAAAATAGTATTAAAATAAACCTAAATAGAGTCTAAGTAGTTACTAAATAGCTAATACTAAAATCCTTTAAGGATATCTAAATTTTCTTTAGTTTTTATAACTTTTACTATAAATTTAGTATTAGATATTTCTATATTATAGCTTTTATAAATAGTATATTAAAAGGAAATTAAAATAGTATAAAATTAGAAACTTTTATTTAAATAGGAGAGATATAAACTATATTTAAAACATTTTAGAGAGTATTTATTAAAGCTTTAATATTAAGATATTATAACTTAGTATTAAAAACTAAAGTTAAAACTAATATATCTACTTAGGTAGTATCTAGTATATTTTTATAGAAATATAGTATTATTTAGTATTTAGTAGCTTTCTAGTTAAAAAAGTTTTTAGATATAGAAAAATATTAAGCTATAAAGTAATAAAAACTTCTTATTATTATAGAAAGTTTAGATTACTAAGTATAATATTTCTAAAAGCTCTCTAAGAAATTCCTAGTATTTATAAACTATATAATACTAAAAGAGGTATTTATTATATTTATATATAATATTTATAGAAAACTTATATAATAAGTTTACTACTTATTAGTATTTAATTTTAAAATATAATATAGATTAAGAGTTATTAATTTAATAAATAAACTATTATAATACTCTAATTATATAGTAGAAAACTTTAAAGTAGATAATATAATTCTTATTTTTAAGAAGAAGCTAGGATTTATTAGCTAGCTATTAGTAATAACTTACTAATATATTACTAAGTTTAAAGAAATTATAGCTACTGTGAGAATTTATATCTAGGCTATTTAGTAAAGTATATAAAAACCCTACTAGAGGGTTAGCTTTAAAGTTAAGAGATCCTCACTTTTAAGTTAGTACTACTTTATAAAGAATACTAATAATTTACTATATTAAAATATATATATTAATATTATTACTTATTTAAAATTATATATAGATATTATACTAATTACTCTATAAAAAAATAGTAATATACTAGAAGACTTAAGGGGAGCTAAAGTTATTATACTAGAGTAGTATATTTTATATAGTATAATAAAGGAGCTTATTTAAGATAAAATAGTATATATACTATAACTAAATATAAATCTTAAATAGATAATTAGAGAACTATAGGCTAAAGATTACTTTTATAGAGAACTTATATCTAAAGTTTACTAAGATACTAAGGAATACTAAAAGTATTAATTTAATAAGAATAATATTTTTGAGTTTAAAAGAAGACTTATTATTCTAGAAAAAAGATCTTTTTATTATAAAATCTTAACAAACTACTATAATACGCTTAGATTACAGTATATAGGGGTAAATAAAATAATAGAGCTAATTCTATAGAAGTTTTATTAACTATACTTAATAGAGGATATATAGTAATATATCGCTAAGTATTTATACTACTAAGGAGTATATATATTATAGTATAAACTATATAGACTATTATAAATATTAGAATTACTAGTATACTTATTTTAAGAAATTTCTTTAGACTTTCTAACTAGTTTACTAGAGAGTTACTAAGATAATAGGATTATATATAATATAATCTTAGTAGTTATATATTAAATAACTAAAGTAATCTAATTTCTAGTAATAACTAAGTAACTAAATACTATAAGTTTAGCAAGAATCTTATATTAAAAGATTAAATATTAATATAATATACCTAAAGCTATTATTAGTGATTAAAATAAGTTAATTACTAGTTAGTTTTAATAAAACTAAATTAAAGCTTAAAATATAAAAAAGTATATCTCTACTATATAATACTTATAAATAGATAAATAAACTGAACAAATATACTAAATTTTAATAGTATATTTCTTAAAGTTTAGTAAAAGCTTATATAACTAATAGATAATATAGCTAATTAAAGCTGAATTCTTATATAATAATAATAAATATATTACTATTAGTATATTACTATTTAAAGCTTTAATAGGTTACTACTTTTAAATAATTAATTACTACTTACTAAGTATAGAAATTAAAACCTAAAAAGTTAATAAAAAGCTTAAGAAGTTAATAGAGGTTTACTAAAGAATAGCTAAGAATTAGTAATATATAATAGAAATATAAACTAAAAATATAAATATTAAGAAGAAAGTGTAATTATATAAAGTTAGAGATATTATAAAGCTTTTAATAAAAAACTTCTACTTTATAAAAGGTTAGTAAAAACTTACTTTATAATTTATTTTTATACTAATTATAGAGGTTATAAACCCTAATATTTATAGAGTATAACTTTTAGAAAACTATAATAAAATATATAATATCTTTATAGTTATTTTATTAGAGCTATAATATAGCTAAAAGTTTACTAAAAAATAGTTTCTAAACTTAGAAGAAAACTCTAAAGAATAAGAAGTTAAAAATATTATATTATAAAAGGAAATACTAGTAAGCTTTCTATATTTAATTAAATAGAAAAACTAATTAGTAGAATATAATACTTAGAAGTTTAAAAAGTATTTAGTAAACATTTTATAAATTTTTATAAGATTTAAGAAGTAATAATATAAATTATACTATAAATAAAATAATAAATAATATAGAGAAATAAGAAAAGTTAATTAACTATAAGAAAACTCTAAAAAACTACTTCTTAAAAGTAATATATAAACTTAGAAATATTTAATTTAGAACTCTAAAGAAAAGCTACTATATACTTACTAAAAATCTACTAAAAACTACTAAAAATTATTTTCTAAGTTACTTAAATCCTTACTAATACTATTACTATTAGAACTAATATCTATATTATTCCTATTATTACTATTCTTACTTTTTAATAACTTATTTTTATCTCTAGAACTAACTAGATTTTTATAAATATTTATAGAAGAAGTACTAATATCTTTATAAATATTAAGTTAGAGAGTAGAACTAAAACTAACGTATTTAAAAATTATAACTAGGGTATATTTATAAGAATTATAAAGTATTTAAGAAACTTAGACTTTAGAGAGATCCTAAATAAGTAAACTAAATATATAAAAGTTATTATTTAGAAAATACTTCTCTAAAATGTTATTAAGCTTATTAAAAAACTAAGTTTAGTTAAAAATATAGTTTTTATTCTAAAAATATTAAAATAAGGTATTTTTAAGCTAAAGATAAATCTATTTAATAAGGTTTTTATCTTTTTTTTAGTAAGTATTCTATAAAGAAACTATTAGTTATTAAAAAAAAAACTAATCTAAAGGATTATATACTTTAAGCTAGATTTTAAAATACGTTTAAGTGTAATTAATAGTAGTCTCTTTAATATTTATCTATAGTAGCTAGTTATTATACTATTTAGAGTTAAGCTAAAGCTTAGTAAAGTTTACTAACTATTTATAAAGTAATAGAAAAAGCGTCTAATTATTAGTAATTATAATATATATATAGTAGATCTTATATTAATAATATTTATTAACTTTAATCTAAGTAGTATGACGCTTTACTTAGTTTTAGAAGATTTAAATACTATTAATAAGGTATTTAAAGATCTAGTTATAATAAAACTTAGTTTAATATTTTAGTAAAAAGTTACTAAATATTTATTTTATAATATTTAATACTATATAAATAATATATTTAGTAAGTAGTATTACTTATATTAATATAAATATATATTATTTTAGTAGTCTAGTAAAGCTATAAAGTATAAAAGATATAAAGCTTATTACTACCTAATTAGTTATACTAATAGATACTACTATTCTTTACTAAAGTATTAGGCTTATAAAGTACTAAAATATAAGTAATTAAAGTTTTAATATTTATAATATTATATATAAAAGTAGTGTTAAAAGGGGAAAGTTCTATAAAGGTTTAATAAAAGCTTATAAAATATAAAAGTTATTATAATATAATATAATATAATAAGGAGGAAGAAAAACTAACTTTAAGTAAGAAAAAAAGTACTACTTTATAGATAGATATAAAGTATTATTAAATAGTTAGAGAAGTAACTATAACTTTAAATAGTAAGAATAGTAGTAATTTATTATAGTAGGTACTACTAAAGGTGAGAAAGTAAGTATAGTAAATTAATAATAGTAGTTACTATCTAACGTTTTAAATAGTTTTATAATACGTCTATTTTAGAAGGGGGATAAATAAGATAAAAAATAAAGTTATTATAAGGCTATTATTTAGAGAGGGCTTACTAAGTAAAAAATAAAATATCTATAAATAAAGAATATAAAACCTACTAAAAATAATTTTTTTCTTTATAAAATAAAAAAAGTTTCTAAAGAAATCCTATTTAGTAGATAATATAACCTTAAGAGTAGGATTATAAAACTTATAGAGATAATAATAATACTAAAGGATAAAGAAGCTTTAGTAA
The DNA here is from genome assembly GCA_020226115.1 of Colletotrichum viniferum. Classification (NCBI taxonomy): domain Eukaryota; kingdom Fungi; phylum Ascomycota; class Sordariomycetes; order Glomerellales; family Glomerellaceae; genus Colletotrichum; species Colletotrichum viniferum. The sequence goes on from JAGFBE010000062.1 coordinate 69,522, forward strand.
ATATATAGTAAACGTTTACTATATAGATAATAGAGATAACTTATAATGATAATAATAACTATAAAAGCTTATTATAGATAATAGAGGTTTTTACTTATTATTAGTTTTATTCTATAGTAAAGACTATTATAATTAGAAGGGGAATAATTATAAAGGTCTAGTTATTTAGATTAAAAAGATTTAGAGATAGTTTAGTTAAATTAAACTAAAAGGATAGAGACCTTTATAGAGATAAAGTATAGAACCCTCTATAGTAAGGACTTAGTAAGTATTTACTAAAAGGTTAGAGAAAAGAAGATCTTAGAAGAAGTAAGTAAAAATAGCTTAATAATATTATATCTACTTTTTAGGTACTTCTTCTATTAGTTTAACCTAACTATAGTTTATAGCCTCTAAATACCTTTACACTATTATACTTTATATTTAAACTACTTATAATATTATGAAAAACTAGTAAACCTAATATTAATATTAATTTAGCCATTACTATAGCTAAACTACTAGCTACTAATAAAATATTTATACTTTTTATAAATATCTATTTTACTATAGAGAGAAGTTCTATTAAGAGTTTCTAACTAGTTATTAAAGATATCTAATTTAGAAGTAATACTATAAAGGTATTTAGAGGCTATAAGCTATAGTTAGGTTAAACTAATAGAAGAAGTATCTAAAAAGTAAGTATAATATTACTAAGCTACTTTTACTTACTTTTTCTAAGATCTTCTTTTCTCTAACTTTTTAGTAAATACTTACTAAGTCCTCACTATAGAGGGTTCTATACTCTATTTTTATAGAGTTCTCTGTTTTTCTAGCTTAGTTTAACTAAACTATCTCTAAGTTCTTCTAGTTTAAGTAACTAGATTTTTATAATTATTTTCTTTCTAACTATAGTAGTGTTTACTATAGAATAGGACTAGTAGTAGGTAAAAACCTCTATTATTTATAGTAAACTTTTATAGTTATTATTATTATTATAAATTATCTCTATTATCTATATAGTAAACGTTTACTATATATTTATTAAAGCTTTTTTATCTTTTAACGCTACTATTATCTCTATAGGTTTTATAATCCTACTTCTAGGGTTATATTATCTACTAAATAGGATTTTTTTAGGAGTTTCTTTTATTTCTTAAAGAAAGAAATTATTTTTAGTAGGTTTTATGTTCTTTATTTATAGATATTTTGTTTTTTACTTAGTAAGCTTTCTCTAAATAATAGCTTTATAATAACTTTATTTTTTGTTTTATTTATCCTTCTTTTAAAATAGGTATATTATAAAGCTATTTAAAATATTAGATAATAATTACTATTATTAATTTACTATGCTTACTTTTTCACTTTTAGTAGTATTTATTATAGTGAATTACTACTATTTTTACTATCTAAAGTTATAGCTACTTCTCTAACTATTTAATAATACTTTATATCTATTTATAAAGTAGTGCTCTTTTTCCTATTTAAAGTTAGTTTTTCTTTCTTTTTATTATATTATATTATATTATATTATAATAGCTTTTATATTTTATAAGCTTTTATTAAGCTTTTATAGAATTTTCCCCTTTTAATATTATTTTTATATTTAATATTATAAATATTAAGACCTTAATTACTTATATTCTAGTACTATATAAGCTTAATATTTTAGTAAAGAATAGTAGTATCTATTAGTATAACTAATTAAGTAGTAATAAGCTCTATATCTCTTATACTCTATAGATCTATTAAATTACTAAAGTAGTATATATTTATACTAATATAAGTAATACTATTTACTAAATATATTATTTATATAGTATTAAGTGTTCTAAAGTAAGTATCTAGTAACTTTTTACTAAAGTATTAGACTGATTTTTATTATAACTAGATCTCTAAATACTTTATTAATAGTATTTAAATCTTCTAGAACTAAGTAAAGCGTTATACTACTTAGATTAAAGCTAGTAAGTATTATTAATATAAGATCTACTATATATATATTATAATTACTAATAGTTAGGTACTTTTTCTATTACTTTATAAGTAGTTAGTAAACCTTATTAAGCTTTAGTTTAACTTTAAGTAGTATAATAACTAGTTACTATAAATAAATACTAAAGAGACTACTATTAATTACGCTTAGATATATTTTAAGATCTAGTTTAAGGTATATAATCCTTTAGATTAGTTTTTTCTTTAATAGCTAATAGTTTTTTTATAGAATACTTACTAAAAAAAGGATAAAGATCTTATTAAGTAGATTTATCTTTAGCTTAAGAATACTCTACTTTAGTATTTTTAGAATAAAAGCTATATTTTTAACTAGACTTAGTTTTTTAATAAGTTTAACGACGTTTTAAAGAAGTATCTCTTAAGTAATAACCTTTATATATTTAGCTTACTTACTTAGAATCCCTCTAAAATCTAAGCTTCTTAAATACTTTATAATTCTTATAAATATACTTTAGTTAGAATTTTTAAATATATTAGCTTTAGTCCTACTTTTTAACCTAATATTTATAAAAATATTAATATCTTTTCTATAAATATTTATAAAACTCTAATTAGTTTTAGGGATAAGGATACGTTATTAAAAAATAAGAGTAGTAATAGTAGAAATAATATAAATATTAGTCTTAATAATAATAGTATTAGTAAGGATTTAAATAACTTAGAGAATAATTTTTAGTAGTTTTTAGTAGATCTTTAGTAAGTATATAGTAACTTTTCTTTAGAGTTCTAAGTTAGATATTTTTAGGTTTATATATTACTTTTAAGAAGTAGTTTTATAGAGTTCTTCTATAATTAATTAACTTTTTTTATTTTTTTATACTATTTATCGTTTTATTTATAGTATAATTTATATTATTACTTTTTAAATTCTATAAGGATTTATAAAGTATTTACTAAGTACTCTTTAGGCTTCTAAGTATTATATTCTACTAACTAGCTTTTCTATTTAACTAAATATAGGGGGCTTATTAGCGTTTCCCTCTATAATATAATGTTTTTAACTTCTTATTTTTTAAGGTTTTTTTCTAGGTTTAGAAGCTATTCTTTAGTAAACTTTTAGCTATACTATAGCTCTAATAAAGTAACTATAAAAATATTATACGCTTTATTATATTTTTCTAGAAACTATACTCTATAAATATTAAGGCTTATAACTTTTATAATTAGTATAGGAATAAAATATAGGGTAAGTCTTTACTAACTTTTTATAAAGTAGAAGTTCTTTATTAAAAGCTTTATAATATCTCTAATTTTATATAATTACGCTTTTCTTTTAGTATTTATATTTTTAGCTTATATTTCTATTATATATTGCTAATTCTTAGCTATTTTTTAGTAAACTTCTATTAGTTTATTAAACTTTTTATTAACCTCTTAGGTTTTAATTTCTATACTTAGTAAGTAGTAACTCATTATTTAAAAGTAGTAACTTATTAGAGCTTTAAATAGCGATATATTAATAGTAGTGTATTTACTATTATTATATAAGAATTTAGCTTTAATTAGTTATATTACATATTAGTTATATAAGCTTTTACTAAACTTTAAGAGATATACTATTAAAGTTTAGTATGTTTTTTTAGTCTATTTATCTATTTATAGATATTATATAGTAAAGATACGCCTTTTTATATCTTAGGTTTTAGTTTAGTTTTACTAAAACTAGTTAGTAATTAATTTGTTTTAATTACTAATAATAGCTTTAGGTATACTATACTAATATTTAATCTCTTAGTATAAGATCCTTACTAAACTTATAGCGTTTAATTACTTAGTTATTACTAGAAATTAAGCTATTTTAGTTATTTAATATATAATTATTAGGATTATATTATATATAATTCTATTATTTTAGTAACTCTCTAATAAGTTAATTAAAAAGTTTAAAGAAATCTATTAAAATAGGTATACTAGTAATTTTAATATTTATAGTAGTTTATATAGTTTATACTATAGTATATATACTCTCTAGTAGTATAAGTATTTAGCGATGTATTACTATATATTTTCTATTAAGTATAGCTAATAAAATTTCTATAGAATTAGCTTTATTATTTTGTTTACCTTTATATACTTTAATCTAAGCGTATTATAGTAGTCTTTTAGGATTTCATAGTAGAGGGATCTTTTTTTTAAAATAATAAGTCTTTTTCTAAACTAAAAAATATTATTTTTATTAAGTTAGTATTTTTAGTATTTTCTAGCGTTTTAGCGAACTTTAGATATAAGTTCTCTATAGAAGTGGTTTTTAACCTATAGTTTTCTAACTATTTATTTAAGATTTACGTTTAGTTATAGTATATATATTATTTTATTTTAAATAAGCTCTCTTATTATAGTATATCGGATATACTACTCTAGTATAGTAACTTTAGCTTCTTTTAAGTTCTCTAGTATATTACTATTTTTTTATAGAGTAGTTAGTATAATATCTATATATAATTTTAAGTAAGTAATAGTACTAATATATATACTTTAATATAGTAGATTATTAGTATTTTTTATAGAGTAGTGTTAACCTAAAAATGAGGATCTTTTAACTTTAAAGCTAGCTTTCTAGTAAAGTTTTTATATACTTTACTAAATAGTTTAGATATAAGTTCTCATAGTAGCTATAGTCCTTTTAAGTTTAGTAATATATTAGTAAGTTATTACTAATAGCTAGTTAAGAAGTCCTAGCTTTTTCTTAAAAGTAGGAATTATATTATCTATTTTGGAGTTTTCTATTATATAGTTAAGGTATTATAATAGTTTATTTACTAGATTAGTAACTTCTAATCTATACTATATTTTAAAATCAAATACTAATAGGTAGTAAACCTATTATATAAGCTTTTTGTGAATATTATATATAAGTGTAATAAGTACCCTTTTTAGCGTTATATAGTCTATAAGTACTAGGAATTTCTTAAGGAGCTTTTAGAGGTACTACGCTTAGTAATTTAGGTTTTTTATAATAGTGAGAAGCTTTTATTACTCTATAGTTTAGCGTCTTTCTATATTTAAAAGCTTTTTTAATTAGAAAGCTACTAGGTACTAAATAGTGTTATACTTCTATAAAAGTATATTAAATACTATTTAAGTAAATATATTAGTTTTAATTTTAGTTTCTAGCGCTAAGTTATAATATCTTAATATTAAAGTTTTAGTAAATACTTTCTAAAGTATTTTAAATATAGTTTATATTTTCTCTATTTAAATAAAAGTTTCTAATTTTATACTATTTTAACTTTTTTTTAATATATTATTTAAAGAAACTATAATATAAAGGTATTTAGTAATTAATTTATAATAAAAGTTATAGAAGCTAAAGAAAACTTAGATATTTCTAAAAGATTTTAGTACTAGCTATTTAGTAACTACTTAAACTCTATTTAGGTCTATTTTAATACTATTTTAAGTAATATAGAATTTAAAGAAATCTACTTCTATTTAGTAGAAGTTATATTTCTTTAATTTTATAAATAGCTTAATAACTTCTAAATAATATAAAACTATATAAAGATCTTTTATATACTACTCTTTAATATTTAAATAAATTAAGATATTATCTAAGTATATAATATAGTAAGTATTTAAAAAGTTAGTAAGTATTTAGTAAATATATACTTAGAAAGTTACTAAAATATTAATAAACCTAAATAGTATTACTATATATTTAAAGTACTTATATTAAGTTTTAAATATAGTTTTCTATCTATTTACTTTATTTATTATAATTTTATAGTATACTTTATTTAAATTAATTTTAGAAATAAACTTTATACTAATAAGTTTATTTAGAAGCTTACTAATTAGTAGTAGAGGGTAATAGTTCTTTATTATAATTTTATTTAACTCTTTATAGTTTATATATAACTATAGATTACTATTTTTTTTAAGTATAAATAGGATTAACGTTTTAGTAGAGCTAGTTAAATAGTAGATATATCTAATTACTTCTATTTTCTAAATATATTTAGTAAAGGGTTATAGCTATTCTACTAATATAAAGTATATAAGCCTATATAGGGGCTTTTTACTAAGTTTTAACTTAATATAATATACTATTCTTTTTAATTTAGAGATCTTTTTTATATTCTTTTTATTAACAATATTAGTAAAAAGTTTAAGTTCTTTAGGGATTTTCTTTTTAAGCTTTTTATTTAGCGAACTTTTACTTAAAGTATTAATATCTTTTTTATTTAAAACTAAACCTTTTATTAAATATATTATATAAACTTTCTAGCTATTTTCTATGATCTTTTATACTATTACTTCTAATTTAGTAAGTGAGATATAATTATATAACTAGATATAAATATAGGTATCTATATAGATATTTTCTCTACTTATTAAGTTATTAAATAAAAGGATATCTCTTACTCCTTTAAAATATAGGCTAGCTATAAATACTTAGTAAATCTTCTATAGATAGCTTTAGCTATTAATTAAGAAGAAAATAAGCTAGTAAATTTTATTAATAAATATTAGTTTTCTTTAAAAATCTATTAGCTTTAAAGTTATAATATTAGTAGCCTTTTTTAATAAGAATTTCTCTATAAGGTCTTTTTATATAAAGTCTACTATAGTATAAATATTTATATTAACTAATAGTTTAACCTTATTATATATTTAGAGTGTAATTATTTAACTTCTAATAGTCTACTTTATAGGAACTAAGGTGATTTCTAGCGTAATACCCCTTAAAGTTATCTCTATACTTACTTATTTTCTAAGTTTTTAGTATTAGTTATATAAGAGACTATAATAATATTAATCCTACTTTATTTTAGGTTTAGGTTTTAATTACTACTTATAGGCTATATATATTGTTAGTATAGGTATAAGCGTATGTAGGGGCGTAGTATATGCGCCTATATAGTATAGGGTTATAGATAGGCGTATGTTGTGATAAAAAGTAATAATCTTAAGCATCAAAGAGCATTTAATTATATAGATAATAATAAGAGAAGTGATATATTGTGATAATTCTTATTAATATTATTAGCAGGTTACATCCTTTAGTAGGGAAAAGTGAGGGGAAAGATAACCTAAAACGTAACTTGCTAAACTGCTAATTACATAAAGTGCTTACGTAAGTATACGTATTATATAATTAGTATTATAGTTATAGGGTATAATAAATAGAGTATTTTTATATAAGGTTTTATACCTTAAACGTTACTTATTTATTTATTATAGAATATTAAAGTAAGTTAAGTGTTATTATTATTCTTATATTATTATTATTTTCTTTATTATTATTATTATTTATTATATTTAGTATATTATTAAATATAACTTTACCTAAAGGCTTAGTTAATATATCTGCAATATTAGACTTTATATCTATATAAAATAACATTATATCTTTATTTAACAAAGATTCTCTAGTAAAATGATATTTTATATTAATATGCTTAGATTTTTTATAAAATTTAGGATTTTCAGTCAGCTTTTTAGCTACTAAATTATCTATAAAAATCTTAGGTTTATTTATAGCTTTAGAACCTAGATTAGTTAAATTAAAATTATAACTATTATATAGATATAAGGCTTCTTTAACTACCTTAGTTAAAGCTATATATTTAGCTTTATAAGTAGATAATACTACTATTTTTTATTTTATAGTACTATAAGATATTATATTATATAATCCCTAGTAAAATATATAAGCTGATGTAGATCTTCTATTATCTAGGTCTCTAGCCTAATTAGAGTCTAAATAACCTATTAAATCCTATATTATATTATTATTATAATTATAATAAATTCCTCTTTTAGGAAAATTATTTATATATCCTTATAAGTAATCTAGAACTAAAAAATGCTCTTTTAAAGGGTTTATTATATATCTTAATAATATTATAACTACTAGAGCTATATTATACCTAGTCTTTAAAGCTAGATATATAAGTGCTCTAATCTACTACTAAAATTATAGTATTTCTTCCTTTATAGTAGTATATTTATTTATATATAATTTTATATTATCTCTCATAGGAGTTAAAAATAGATTTATATTAATTTTATTATATTTATTTAATATTCTTTTTATATATTTAGTTTAATATATAAAGAAAGACTTATTATATCGATCTATATTAAACTTATAGCCTAAAAAGGTATTAGGCTCCCCTAATAGTTATATTTTTATATATTGCCTTAGTTTATTATATATATAGTTACTAATAGTAGTATTATTAGCTACTAAAAGTATATCGTCTATATGATAATAAAATATAGCTTTATAGTTATTTTTATTAAGTATAAATACTGCTTCATTATAAAGTGAAATAATAAATCCTAATTTTATTAATATATCTTTTAAATAGTTATACTATAGTCTAAAGCTTTGTTTTAACTTATATAAAGCTTTAAGAAGCTTATAGTAATATTTGCTGTTATTAGATTTATAGTTATAATTAGAATTAAATTCTAACTTATTTATAGTTTTATTATATAAAAGGCCTATTAGTAATATTATATATATATCTATATATATATTAGTATGTATAAACGCTGTAGTAATATTATACTATAGAAAGGTCTATCTTTCTTTTATAGTAAATAGAACTATAAACTTATAGCTTTTAGGTCTATAAGTAGTAGAAAAGGTTTCTAAATAATTAATACTAATATATTAATTATAACTTTAAGTAACCTATCTTACTTTATATTTATAGATATTGTTTATTTTATCTTTTAATTTTATAGTATATACTTATCTGCTATTTAATAGATAAATATTATCTAGTTTTTATATAATTTCCTAAGTTTTTATATTTTCTATTTAAGTTACTTCTAGTTATATAGCCTGAATCTAATTATCTTTATAAGGAGAATTTAAAGCTTACTATATATTAGAAGACTTATTTAATATAATAACTAATAGAATATAAAAAGCTTTATTAATAGTACTAGTTCTAGTAATACTATTATTATTAGTTAAAACGTTATTATTTATTTTATAAATATTAAGAGTAGGATAATCTACTATAATAAATAATAGTGTACTTTTAGTATTATAAACTATATTATTAACCTATTTATAGTCTTTTTTAGCTTCTTCTAATAGACAGGGGATCTCTATGAATAACTTAGATTTTTGTTTATTTATTTCTCTATTATGAATACTAATAGTTTTCATACTATTATTATGTGAACTAATTATATTAGTATTAGTATTATTATTACTAGTATTAATATTATTATTTATATTATTATTATTATTATTAATATTAATCTTATTACTTAGATTTATAAGAGCATTATTTATTATAGAAATATTACTACTTATAATAGGATTATTCTTATAAGAGATAGATTAACTAGAAATATCTCTTTATAGACTTTTTTAAGTAATATTATATCTATTATTATTTAGTATTATACTACTATTTATATCTTTATAGTAAGTATTTATACTTAAAAGAAGCTCTTTATAATAAGAAATAAAAGTATTCTCTAAGATTTTAACGTCTTAAAACTATAAAGCTCTTCTTAGTTATATATCTTAGATTTTATACTTATTAGATCTATAATTAATTATATAACTTTAATAAGCTTATATATCTAGTTTCTTTATAGAAAGATCTTTATTCTTATAGTAGCAAATACTACCCTATACTTTTATATTATTTATATTAGGTTTTATATTATTCTTTATTTCATAAAGCGTTTTATACTTAATAGAGCTATAAGGAGTCTTATTATATATATAAAGAGTAATATAAAAGGGTTTACCCTATAAATAGTATAGTAAACCTAAATTATATAGTATAGTTTTTACTTTATTAACTATAATATATATAATACGCTCTATAAGACTATTGAGTTTATATATATAAGGAGGTCTTTTATTATATCTTATACTACTTTAAGTGTATATAGCTTTAAAGCGATAATTATTAAATTCTATACCTCTGTTTATAGATACTTCTTTTATTTTTTTATGATTATTATTATTCTTTACTTTAGTTTAAAATTTAAGAAAAGCTTCACTAATAGTATACTTCTCTTTATCTTTAAGTAATTTTCCCTATATAAAACGGGAATATTTATCTATAAAAATAATAAAATATATATATTTATTATATATAATAGGCGTTTTAAGCTTACATAGGTCTAAAGCTATATAATCTAGATAATCTAGATTTTTATTATAAACCTAAGGTTTACTAGCCTTTATTACAAATTTGCTTTAAAAATAGGCTTTATAGAGCTATAGTTTATTATTTATATTATTATTATTTATATTTATATTTACAGTTATATTATCTTTTATTTTTAAAAGAGTCTGTAAATATATATATCTAAGACGTTCATACTATAATTAAAGGCTATTATTATTATTATTATTATTATTATTATTATTATTATTATTATTATTATTATTATTATTTATATTATTATTTATAGTATTATATATATAGTTATTATTATTATTAGTAGGAAATTAAAAGAAATATAAGTTATTTCTCTTTGCCCCTATAGTAATAATACAATCTTTATTAATATTATATAAAATAGGTTATTTCTATATAATAGAAGTAATACCTAAAGAATCTAACTTAGATTAACTAAGTAGATTAATACCTAGTTTAGGTATATAAAAAACATCTTTAAGTATTATAGTATTATTATTTAGATATATTATTAAATTACCCTTTATTTTAGAAGTAAGAGTCTTTACTTCTCCCTATTTTATAGTTTTATTGATTTTTCTATAGTTTTTTAATAAGTTATAGTTATTAATAACGTAAATAGTAGCTATAGTATTAATATAAATATTAACTGTATTTTTATTCTTATTATTATAACTCCTTACTTTTCTTTTTTCCTTAATAATAGATTAGTTAATTAAATAACCTAAAGAAGGATTATTAGTATTATTTATATTATTATTATTATTAGGAGTAGTATAGCTTACATTCTTAAAGAGAATATCTTCTTCTTCTTTATTAGAAGATAAATCTATTAAATCTATAGGATTTTTAGAATTATTTATAGATATATAGGGGGTAATTTCTTTTAAAGTAGTTATATTAATTACTTCTTTTTCTTTATTTTTAGTATTAGTAATACTAATAGAGGGTTTTTTCTACTAGCTAAATACTTTTTTAGGATATAGAAAAACGTAGTTTTCTTCAGTATAGTTTATTTTCTTATAATTTTTATAGTATAAACTTTTCTATTTTTTCTAGGGTTTTTTATTAATTTTATTTTTATTTTTCTTATTAGTATTTTCCTAGTTTTTATTCTGTTTTTTTATTATTTTTATTATTACCCTTAGTAGTATTATTAACTACTTCACTACTACTTTTTCTTTTATACTTATCTATAAAACTAGTATATAAAGAGTTTAAATTATAAATAGTAAAGTTAATCCTAAGAGACTAAGTTATAGAAGTTATAAAAGCCTTATAAGTCTTATTTAGACTATTAAATATATAAGCTATAATTACTTAATTAAGTAATTTAAGCTTATTATCAAATAAGTTATCTATAAGTTCTTTTATTTTATTTATATATTCTTCTATAGAATTAAAGTTATTTAAAGAAGTATTAAAGAACTCTTTATAGGTTAAAAACTCGTTTATAAAACCTATAAACTTATATAAAGTTTTTAGATATTCTTAAGTAGTATAGATATCTTTATTATCTTTTATAACCTTGAGAGGTTTATTATTATAGAATAACTATATATAACTTAAAGCTTTATAGTTTTTATCTTTATTATTAGAAGAAATAGGCTTAATAAGATCTATAGTAATATCTTTACTATATAATAAAGCTTTAATATATAACCTATACTTTATAGTTCTCTAAACTAATAAGTTTAGGGAACTACACCTTAAGATTAATTATTATTACCTTAATAGGATATAGTGTGTAGTTATAAGCTTTATAAAAAATTAATAATAGTGAGGTTATTAACTAAAAAGCTATTATATATATAGTATAGTAGTTCTTATAATAAGGTTATAATAGTTATAAACTTAGAAGTTAAAAGTTAAATTTATAAAAAAGAGTAGTTTTTATTCTTTCTTTTTAATTAATATCTTCTTTAGTTAAACTAATATCTAACTAAAGAGATATATATCCTATATAGTAGATTAGTTAAGAAGAAGTCTATTATACTATAAATATAGGTCTAAACTAGATTAGTAATAAATTAGAAAATAATTTAAAGAGATAATCTAAGGGATATAGATTAAATAAAGTAGTAATAAAAGCTTATTTATTTAAGAAAGGATTAATAGAGGTATAGTTAATTTAAATAGAGTTTAGTATATGGATTTAAAAAAGATAAATTTTATAAAACTAAATAACTTATCTAACTAGTATTTCTAGTTCTATAAAAGTAGTATAGATAGAAAAGCGTTGAAAGGATCGATTTTTAGTATATATAACCCTTAAGTAGAGGTAGGACTTTATAAATAAATAAGGGAGAGGTAAAGAAGTAATAAGAATAGAGGTTATTTCTAAGCTAAGTTTATAACTTATTAGTATAAGTATAAATATATATAGAGGCGTAGTATATATACCTATATAGTATAAAGTTATAGATAAGTATATATTATAATAAAAAGTAATAATCTTAAGTATTAAAGAGTATTTAATCGTATAGATAATAATAAGAGAAGTAATATATTATAATAATTCCTATTAATGTTATTAGTAGGTTATATCCCTTAATAGGGAAAAGTGAGGGGAAAGATAACCTAAAACATAACCTACTAAACTGCTAATTACATAAGATACTTACGTAAGTATACATATTACATAATTAGTATTATAGTTATAAGGTATAATAAATAGAGTATTTTTATATAAGGTTTTATACCTTAAACGTTATTTGTTTATTTATTATAGAATATTAAAGTAAGTTAAGCGTTATTATTATTCTTATATTATTATTATTATTATAAAAGAATGTTATATATTAACATATATAGTTTAGTATAATTAGAGGAGATATATTTATACTTTTTATAATTATAGTACTAGGTTTTCTAAAAGTTAGAAGACTTACTATTAAAGCTAGGCTCTATATAGAGGTTTACTAAGTAGTTATTCTAGGATAGGGTTTCTAAATAGCGCTCTTTTAGATCTATTAACTAAAGAGGTTATAAGCTGCTTTTATAAAGGTGGTCTAGGGAGCTTAAGTGTAGTTATTTATACGACTTAGAATAGCTAATAGGCTTTCCTATGCATTTCTCTTTTAAAATCTCTTATAGTCTCTATATATATAGGGCTATAGTATATATATTAGTATAATTAAGGTTTTACTTAAAAAGCTTGTTTTTTAAGGTTTTAGTAAAGCTTTAAAAAAATACATAAGCTTTTATATTACTTATATTTAGCTTACTGAGGGCTTAGTTAATAGACTTCTAATAAGCTTAATATATAATAGGTTTCTTATTATCCTTTTAGTAGTACTACTTTAAAGTATTATAGTAGTTTTATCTTTAGAGTTTAAGTACTATATACTACTTTTTTATAAAAACTCTAAAGTTTTTTTATATAAAGTTAACTTACTTTTCTAATATATTTATGAATATTTACTAATAAGTTTACTATTCTATTTATAAAGTATACTCTATTATACTTAAAGCTTATTAAATATACTACTTATTAGAGTAACTAGAGTAGTATTTATAAACCTCCTCTACTATAATAAGTTAATCTTTTCTTTCTATACTAGTAGATTTACTAGTAAGGTAAACTATATTATAGTTTAGAGGTTTTTTATAAATTTTTAGTAACTATTTAATAGGTATTTAGTTACTTAACGTAGTAGTAATTAGTTTATATTAGTTAGCTATTATAGTTATAATCTATTATATTAGTATTTAGCTAGTAGTTTTATCTAGCTTTCTAGCTTAAGCTAGCTTATTAGTAGTAGCTATAGACATCTAGTTTTATAGTCTATTTAATTTATAGAGAGAGGTCTTATATTCCCTATTCTCTTATATATATTTATTATCTATTTAGTAAGCGTTTAGTATAAATACCTTATCCTCTTTAAAGCCTCTAGTCTTACTTAAAGTATAGTTTCTCACTTCTCTTTATTAACTTATATCGTTTTCTAATTATTTACTAGCGTTATTTTCTCTATATAGGTTTATATAAGCTATTTTACTTAGTACTTAGCGAATACTAAGCGTAAGTTTTTTAGCTTAATTAGTAAGTATTATTTAGATATATAGTATTATTATTATTACTAACTTTTCTAAAATAGAGTAAAAATAAAAGAATTATAAAGGTATTTAGAAGCTATAAGTTATAGTTAAGTTAAACTAATAGAAGAAATACTTAAAAAATAAATATAGTATTACTAAACTACTTTTATTTATTTTTTCTAAGTCCTTTTTTTCTCTAACTTTTTAGTAAATACTTACTAATTCCTTATTATAGAGGGTTCTATACTCTATCTCTATAGGGTTCTCTATCTTTTTAGCTTAGTCTAGCTAAACTGTCTTTAAGCCCTTCTAGTCTAGGCGGCTAGACCTTTATAAATACTATTTTAAGTCTTAATAAAACTTAATAAGATATCTAGCTCTATTTAGTAGTAGCTTTAAATAATAAATTTACTTTAGCTAAGCTAAATCTTATAATAATATAGTGTTTTTTAGCTAAACGCTAATAAGAAATAAAATATTAAGTTAGTATTCTATAAATAAAATATTCTTTTATAAGGAATTAGATATTTAGATCTCTAGCTTAAATATAAACATTTACGTTTTAAGTATAATAATAGAGATTATAAACTACTAAAACTAATTATTTTATAGAAGCGCTTTAAGTTAATAGAAATACTACTTAAGATAAAAGAAATAATAATAATATCTTAATAAGAGATATTATAGCCTCTAAAGTACTATCTATAAATAGTTTACTTCATTTTAGAGAGAATCTATTAACTAGATTTAAAAAAATAAATTAACTATAAATAGCTTTATAAGTAATATAGATTTTTATATTTTTATTTAAAACTACTTTAAGTATAAATATTTATAGATAAGCCTCTTATTAACTACTATCTAGCTATTAATAATCTTTTATAATGCTTTTAACTTAAAACTTTAGGGATTTTTTAATAAACTAAATATTAATTATAAGGGGCTGGCCTTTAGTTTATTTAACTTAGGGGTGCCTTAATTATAGTAATCTAAGCTAAAGAGAGGAAGTTTCTAGGATACTCCTTATATAGAAGAAAAATAAGTATAAGGCGCTTACTAAGCGAATATAGTTACTAGGGATAGAATTACTTAAGGTTTATAGTACTACTTAAATATAATAAATAAGTATAGTTTATAATATATACCCCCCCCCCCCCTTTAGCTTTTTATATAAGTATAGGTTTAGTATAAGCTAAAAGTAGTTAGTATAAACTAAAAATAAGCTTAAAACTATATTAATTTAAGTTATTTACTACTCTACACTTTATAAGTAAATAATATAATAATAAGATTTTTCTATTTAATTTACTTTAAGTTTTTTCTTTTTTTTATTAATCTATATAATAATAAGTTATTTAACTTTTTATAATGTTATTTAACTTTTTATAATGTTATTTAACTAACTAAATATTATTATAACTACATTTTTAGTATACTTTTAGTCTATTATTTCTATAAATTAGTTAGATTTAGATTTCTATTATTTACTAACTTATATAAAGTTTACTACTACTTATTTAGCTTCTATTATATTACTACTTATAAATTATTTCTCTACTTTTTTCCTATTATTTTACTATAATTAACTTTATATAGCCCTCTATTTCTAACTCTAATAAAGAGATAAAATCTCCTCTTCTTATTAATACTAAAAGCTTACTTTCTAATTACTTTTCTTTTATTAGTTTCTCTAATAATAAGAAGTCTATCCCTAAAGATTTTAACTTTAAAGATAACCCCTTTTATAACTTTATCTAATTTTTTCCTACTTACTTTACTATATAGAAACCTACTTTTATATACTTATTAGTTATTTATCTATTATTTTTCTAACGTTATACTAAAACCTCTAAAAATATTAGTTTATCTTTAGTAGTATTTCTTTAAATAAGACCTAAAGACCTCTCTATAAAGTCTTTTATTTAAAGTATACTACTACTACTATTAAAGCTAAACGCCCTATTAATATTATAGCTTATTATAATATTTTTAAGTAAATTATATTATTTTACTATTTGTTTATACTTCTTAACTAATCTTTCTTTAAATAATATCATTTAATATATTTATTACTCTAATAAGTCTATTAAATCTATTTATATTAATATAAATATTACCTCCCCCTTATTATTCTATTCCTATAGAACTAATAACTTATTAGAGTAATAATAGTATAATTTATTACTATAAGAAGTTTGCTTCTCTTAGCTATAACTATTTTACTTATTATAGTGTTAATAAAAAAGCCTTAATAAATGTTTATTATATTATTACTTTAGTATAATTACTAATTTTTGTTAGCTCTTTATATAGCTTAAAGCCTATATAGAGCTTTTTTATACTACCACTATTTAAAGCTATAAGATCTATATTAAAGCTAAAGAGAAATATACTACTAAAGCTATAGTTAAAGCTACTATTAATACTAATACCTCCTCTATACTTTCTACTAGTTCTCTAGTTATTTCTATTCTTAATACTTCTACTATTACTTCTACTTTAATATCTCTCCTAATTAAACTTAATAAGACCTAGTTATATTATTTCATTTAAGCTTACTTAAATATAGCTAATATCCTCTATAAAGTATATTATACTTCTATCTTACTATTACTTTTAATATTCTAACTATTTCTTAGTTTACTAATACTACTACTACTATTTATACTAAATAAGAGAAGTAGAAGTTCTATTTCTAGAGTTTTTATTTTATTTATTATCTACCTATTTTAGGCTTATCTTAGCTTTATTATACCTCTCCTCCTTTTTTAGCTTTATATTATAATAAAGTCTTTTTATCTCTCTTTACTTTTCTACTTATAAATTAGCTTATTATCTTTTCCTCAGTCTACTACTATTTACTTATTATTCTTATTTATAATATTATATACTAAAGGTTACTATTGTTTTTATCTATTAAGCTATACTTCTCTTTAAATTTAATAACTACTTAGTTATTCTATAAAGATTATAGGGGTTTCTAAATAAACTAGCTATATTTTAACTATTTAACTAATAATTTATAGCGCTTACCTCTATTTATATATTTCTATTATACTACTAGAATAAACTTAATTTTCTATTTATTCTCTCTATTTTTAAAGATAAATAGTAGTTATAGATTATTAATTTTTAAACTTAGAAGTAAGTTATTTATAGCTTATTATAATAAGCTAATATAAAAATAGTTATAGACTTTACTTAAAGTATTTAACTTAATTATAATAAGTAAAATTATTCTAGTTACTTTATATTTTAAATATAATTAATCTAATTTCTTATAAGATCTCTCTATTTAGAAGCTTATTAGTAATAACTAAACCTTATGACTTATTTTATAGTATTTTACTAGCGCCCTCTTAGCGTTTACTAACTATTTTATAATTTATTAAGTAGTAATAATTATAGCTTAAACTAACTTAGAAGTTAACTTTAGTTTATTAATAAATTTATTAGTAGCTAACGTATATATATTTACTAGCTTTCATATAGGCTAGATTATTAAAACTTAGTTAATATAGTAACTATAAGTAAAAAAGAAAAAGCTTACTTCTATAGTAGCTATATTATAGCTATTTATTACTAGTTAAATAGAAAATAAATAAATCTCCTAATTACTTTAAGTAAAATTAACTATTATCTATAGAACTATTTAGATTTTTTAGTTAAAACGTTTAGTTATTCTACCTATCTATAAATAGAAAGTAGTATTTAAATATTACTTAATCTTTATAAATATATAGAAATACTGCTAGAACTAGCTTATTTAATTAATACGTCTATTATTAATAATTAACTTAAGTATATTATAAAACTAATAATAATAATTAATAAAATATTTTATATATATTTCTATATTTATTAATAAGATTTGTTTTAAAGTTATTATCTTAGAAAGTTTATTTATTATAACTTAGAAATATTTAAGTTTTATTTTTACTATATAAAAGAAGCTTATTATAAAATTTATAATAAGGTTATAATAAAGCTATTTAGTTACTAATAGTAGTTATAGAAGCTTATGTTGTATTTATCGCTATATTATTCTATAACTATAGCTATTATAGTTCCTTATAAACTAGTAGATAGCTAAAGACTATTTTAACTAGAAGTATTACTTAACTAGGATAGCTAAGATGTTAGAATATAATATTCTTTTATAATAATAATAATAATATAAGAATAATAATAACGCTTAACTTACTTTAATAGTCTATAACAAATAAATAAATAACGTTTAAGGTATAAAACCTTATATAAAAATACTCTATTTATTATACCTTATAACTATAATACTAATTATGTAATATATATATTTATATAAGCACCTTATGTAATTAGCAGTTTAATAGGTTATATTTTAGGTTATTTTTCTCCTCATTTTTCCCTACTAGGGGATATAACTTACTAATAATATTAATAGAAATTATTATAATATATCACTTCCCTTATTATTATTTATATAATTAAATACTTATTAATACTTAAGATTATTACTTTGTATTATAATATATACTTATCTATAACTTTATACTATATAGGCGTATATAATACGCTTTTATATATACTTATACCTATACTAATAAATTATAAGCTTAGTTTAGAAATAACCTCTATTCTTATTACTTTTTTACCTCTCTCTTACTTATTTATAAAGTTCTATTTCTATTTAAAAGTTATATATCCTAAAAATAAATCTTTTAAACGTTTTTCTATTTATATTACTTTTATAGAACTAGAAATACTAACTATATTAGTTATTTAGCTTTATAAGATTTATTTTTTTTAAATTTATATACTAAACTTTATTTAAATTAACTATATTTCTATTAATCTTTCCCTAAGTAAATAAGGTTTTATTATTACGTTATTTAATTTATATTCCTTAGATTATTTTATTAAATTATCCTCTAGTTTATTATTAATTTAGTTTAGATTTATATTTATAATATAATAGACTTCCTCTTAACTAATCTACTATATAGAATATATATATTTTTAGTTAGATATTAGTTAAACTAAAGAAAATATTAATTAAAGAGAAGAATAAGAACTACTCTTTTTTATAAATTAAACCTTTAATTTATAGGTTTATAACTATTATAAGTTTACTATAAAAACTACTATACTATATATATAATAGCTCTTTAATTAATAACCTCACTATTATTTATCTTTTATAAGGTTTATAATTATATACTATACCTTATTAAAATAATAATAACTAATCTTAAAGTTTAGTTTTTTAAGCTTATTAATCTAGAGAACTATAAAGTATAAGCTATATATATTAAAGCCTTACTATATAATAAAGATATTACTATAGATCTTATTAAGCTTATTTCTTCTAATAATAAAGATAAAAACTATAAAGCTTTAAGCTATATATAGTTATTCTATAATAATAAACTTCTAAAGGTTATAAAAGATAATAAAGATACTTATATAGTTTAGAAGTATTTAAAAACTTTATATAAGCTTATAGGTTTTATAAATATATTTTTAACTTATAAAGAGTTCTTTAATATTTCTTTAGATAGCTTTAAGTTTATAGAAGAATATATAAATAAAGTAAAAGAATTTATAGATAACTTATCTTATAATAAACTAAAACTACTTAATTAAATAGTTATAGCTTATATACTTAATAGTTAAAATAAGACTTATAAGGCTTTTATAACCTCTATAACTTAATCTCTTAAGACTAACTCTACTATTTATAGCTTAAACTTTTTATATATTAGTTTTATAAATAAAGATAAGAGAAAAGGTAGTAATAAAGTAGTTAATAATATTACTAAAAGTAATAATAAAGAGAATAAAAAAGAAAATAAAAACTAGGAAAATACTAATAAGAAAAATAAAAATAAAATTTATAAAAAACCCTAGAAAAGATAGAAAGGTTTATACTATAAAAGTTATAAGAAAATAAACTATACTAAAGAAAACTACGCTTTTCTATATTTTAAAAAAGTACCTAGTTAGTAGAAAAAACCTTCTACTAGTACTATTAGTACTAAAAATAAAGAAAAAGAAGTAGTTAATATAACTACTTTAGAAGAAATTACCTCCTATATATCTATAAATAATTCTAAAAATCCTATAGATTTAATAGATTTATCTTCTAATAAAAAGAAGAAGATATTCTCTTTAAGAACATAAGCTATTAGAAGGGGGTAGAGATCTTAGAATTTTTAGCATTTTTAACTTAAAAGTAAAGGCCTAGGTAGGCATTTTCTTAGGTGTTAAGCGTTATTATAGGAGAAAAAGGCTTATATAAGTAAACAGAGGCCTAGTTAGCTTATAACAAAAAAGACTAAGTAAATAAATAAAAAATACACTTATTTTTATATAATTTCCTATTTTCCTTTAATAACTTTAGTAACTATCCCTCTAGAAGAGCTTTTAGAGTTCTTTAGCTTAGCTTATAGAGAAAATCTATTAACTTCTACTTTTTAAAAATTAAATAAAGATAGGTATTTCTAAGCTTCTCTACTTTTAGTTAGCCCTATTTTTATCCTCTTTCTTAATCCCTATTATACTTCTTTAATTATTTAAAGTAATAATAGAGTAGAATACTATAAAGATAATATTACTAAACTTCTTCTTAGTAGTCTATTTTCTCTTAAGAGATTATATAACTTAAGATATAAAAAGAGTAGAAAATATAAATAAAGTATAAGTTAGTTAGGTTTATATTTATATATTCACTCTTATATCTCTTATAGTTATCTAGAAAATTAATATATAAATATTTAAAGTATTTTTAAGGGTTTTTTCGCTTAAAGTAGAGTACTTAGTATAATTAATAAGTTTTCTCTCTTACTCTATTATAAAATTAGTAACTAGTATAGGGAGGTATAAATTAGACTACTATAAAAAGTTTCCTTTATAGTTATTCTATATTACCCTACTAAACTAAAGTAGGAAAAGCTTAGAAGAAAAAGTAATTTAAATATCACTATATTAGAAAAAAATTTAGCTAACACCTTTTTAACCTCTATTTTTTTAAAGTAAAGAGTAATAGCTTAGGTATTTAGAATTAAAGATTAACTAAACCTATAGAAGTCTAAAAGACTTTAAGAAAAAAAGTGTTTTATTAAGTAGAAGAGAGTAGATAAGGTTCTATATAAGCTTTACTAAACCTCTTTATTAGCTTACTATCTATTTATTTAAAATTATTATATATTACTTTATTATAAGCTACTATAATAATAACTTAAAAGTAACTAAAATAAAGTAAACTTATTTTATTCTTACTTCTAAAGCTAAAGTTATAAAAATAATAGGATTTATTTTTCCCCTCTTATAAACCTTAAAAAAGATAAAATTAATTAATCTATTTTAAAAAACTTCCCCTTACTTAAACCTATTGAAAAGTTTCTAATAATATATTAATTAGTAAGAAGTAATACTAAAAAAGCCTAAAAACTTAAGATATAAGTTACACCTATATATAGAAATACTAAGATCTAATTTTCTTAAATTATAAGATATTATAAATATAAAAGTATAAAAAGCTAAAAAAGAAAAATATTATAACTATACTAACTTTTTAAAAAATAAAGAGAGGAACATTTTCTAAGTCTAACTAAAAACGTTTCTCTTTTCTAAGAACAATTTTATATTAACTCTATAGAAAAAAAAGTATATATATCTCTTTAGATTTCTCCCCTTCTATATTTTTAAGTAGTAAATAAGTAGCTAAAGTGAAGCATTTCTTTTAAGGTCTATAGTTAACACTATAGTTTTATTATAGACTTTATTAAATCTTAAACTTAACTTATAAAAGAGGGGAGTTATAAGGTGAAACTATAGAGGATACTACTAAATATAGCTAGATTTCTCTTATAAAGAGAAGAGAAAGAAACCTAAAGTATAAAATAACCTTATTATTAGAATAATAGAAAAGAAGAAAGATAATAAATATATATATACTTTCTAGATAAAAGAGAAGGATAAAGATAGAAATAATAGTAAAAATGTTTTTTTCTTTTTTTATTTTTCCCCTTACTTTTTATTATTTTTTTAAACCTATATTATAAGAATTCTTCTATTACTTTTTTTATTAATAAATTATTAGCTCTACTTAAGTTTTATATAATTTTTTTACTTTAGCCTTTTTTAGTAAAGCCTTTTTCTACTTCTTTTTCTATTAATTTACTTATATCTTCTTTAGAATAGTATTACTAAACTTTAAAGCTCTAAAGACTTTAACTCTAGTTTAAAATAAATAACTTAGACTAGAAATAATAGATAATAAAGCTAACTTAATTACTAGTAATACTTTAGTAAATCTTTTTATAAGTTTTTTTTTTACTAACTTTAATAAAAAAAACCCCCTTTAATTTTAGATTTAAATTAGAGTTCTAAAGTAAATATAGAAACTAAAATCTTTAAAGTAATAGCTTCTAAAAGTAGTACTTCTAGTATAAATATAACGCCTAAAGAGAATTCTTTAAGAGAAAAAGGTATATAAAGCTATTTAGACTTTACTAAATCTCATTAAAAGGTCTCTAAAGTATATAGTTTAAGACTTTAAGGATTTAAAATACTATAGCTTAAAATAGCTAGAATACTATTTTTTACTAGAAATAATATTTTAGACTTTCTTAAAAGCTATAAAGCTATAGTAGAAGTAATAAGAATAACTAATATTTTAAAAGTATTAAGTATTATTTTCTATATAGATATATCTTTTTAAGCTAATAATTAAATAAAACTTAGTAAGAAAATTTAGTTATAAGCAAAAATATATTTTATCTAGTACTATAAAGCTATAAATAAAGATTACTAAAAACTACTAAATAACTAAATTAATTAAATTATTTCTATAACTCCAATAATAGATAATCTAAACTATAAAGTAACTATATAGTTCTTATAAAAGATTAATAATATTTAAACTAAAGCTATAAGATATAACCTTAATATTATAACTAGTTTCTAAATTATCTATATAGCTGTATTAAAATTCAATTAGTTAGCTTTAAATAGAATAGCTTTACTTATAAGGATTAGTATTTATAAGTTATTTAGAAAAAAGGATTTTAATAAGTTTAAGATTAACCTAATAAATTAGTTTAGCTCTAAGGCTACTTAGAGGTAAACCCTCTAGATTACTACCCCTACCTATTCTCTATTTCTTATACTTCTAAAAGTACTAAGAGGGGAAGCTTCCCCCCCTCTATAAGCTAAAAGAAGTAAAGCTAAGCCTAACTAAGGCGTTAAGAACTTCTAGAGCTAGTTTTTAAACTAATAACTTTCTAACTTAGTAAAAATAATAAATAACTAGAAAATCTCTACTAGAAGGATTATTTATTTTCTCTAGCTATAGAAGACTACTATTTAGCTTTAGTTTATTTAGTTAAAGTTAATAAAGAAAATCTTAAGCTTTTCCTTTATAGCTTATATAGTTAGTACTAATATATAGGCTATATAGATTATAATTTTAAAAAAAGCTATTATCCTCAAAAAGTAGCTAATAAAAGAAGTAGTTTAATTTAATACTTCTAAAGATACTATTCTTATAAACCTTAAAATAATAAGTTTTTTATCCTTTAGATAATTATTACTTTATTATAATAAAATAGTAAACTTAACTAAAAAGCTATTATTACTTACCTTAAAAATTAAAATAGCTATAAAGCTATAAAAGCTTAAGCTACTAAAATCCTTAAGTAGAATATTAGCTAACTATAGTTTATACTTATTAATATCCTATAAGACTATAATAACTTTAACTTAATTAAAGTTTCTTATAGGTTTATAGAAGAAAAGAGTATTATATTAAATAATAAAATATCTAGTTAGGCTTCTATTTTCTAAGTTTCAGCTATTAGTAATTAAAAATATAAAGACTTAGCTTAGTCTTCTTATCTATATAATCTAATAAAACCTAATAGCTTAACTAAAGATAATTTACTTAATTTCTTAATATTAAGCTTTATAATTACTTAGTTAAAAGTATATAAAGCTAACTTATTTCTATAGAAGAAGATAAAGCTACTAAATCCTAGAAAAGTTGAGAAAAAAGCCTTAAAATCTCCTTCTAAAAAGGTCTATTTCACTATATAAAATATTAAAAATACTCTAACTATCTTAAAGAGATCTTCTTTTTTATAACTTTATTTTAAAAGTTATTTAGACTTACTAGAAAAGTTAGTTATAGAGAAAAATTCACTTTTTAACTAAAAAAAGTAAAAAGAAAACTTAGATATTAAAATAGAGGAAGAAAGCTTTTTTAAACTAGCTTCTATACTTATTAATACTTTAGAACTAGAAAGAGTATCTAGAATAGAAAGAGAAGTAATACTTAGTAAAGTTATTAAGATTTCTCTTCTAAAACCTATTTTAAAACTATCTCTTCTAAAAAGTAACTTCTAGCTAGCTATATTTTTTAATAGTAAAAATCAGAAATCTATTAAAAATAAAGAACTTATTAATAAACTTATCTTATATAAGCTTTATAACTTAGTTAGTCTATTAGTTAAAAAAGTTTATAAGATTTAGTTAGAATATAGAGAAGAGTTTATTAGA